>LZPO01066280.1:172311-202547 GCA_001675575.1 Neotoma lepida
AAGAGCACATGTTCATGCAGAGGGCCCAGGTTCAATTCCCAGCACCCACATGGTGGCTCACAACCATTCGTAACTCCCATTCCAGGGGATCTGACACTGTCTTCTGACATCTGTGGACATAAAAAGTAAGCCATGGCACATATGTACACGCAGGCAAAACATTCATACACATAAATCTAAAAACATTTTTAAAATTTCACCTTAAATTTTAATTCATATTGAAAGTTAAATTTTACATTAAACTTTTAAATGTTTTAGT
Source organism: Neotoma lepida (assembly GCA_001675575.1). NCBI lineage: Eukaryota > Metazoa > Chordata > Mammalia > Rodentia > Cricetidae > Neotoma > Neotoma lepida. The sequence goes on from LZPO01066280.1 coordinate 172,571, forward strand.
TTGAGATGTAATCCTGTGCTCAGAATATTATTAGAGAGTGGATATTGAGAAGAGCATCGGGACAGTAATGCCTGAACCAGGGCAGCACATGAGCGCTGGAGACATCTCCGAGTCCAGGACGGAGTCTGCGCCTTAGCTGGCCATTTCCCTTCTCTTACAGATCAGGTGCCTGAACCTCCGGCACTTTCTAAAGGAGAAGAAAAGATCAGGCTGCATCCTGAGCACATCCTGAAAAGATACGTTCTTGGGGTGCCCTGGTGAGCTGAGAAGAGAGGAAAGGGAACCCCTATCCCATGCAGCAGGTGGCACACTGGGGTCTGTGTTACCTGATGTTTTGAATGCGACAGTCTTTCCCACTCAGCACACTGCCCAGCAATTCCATCACAGGGTCCTGGAACTGGTTGTTGTCTAGCCTGGCCAGGGGAAGTCATGACAGTGAGTAGTCCTGCAGCCCATGAGCAGAGTGAGGCCTCCACCACTTCTCAGTCCCACTGTGAGCCACTGTTTCAACTCACAGCGCTCAGACTGCCTGTGGGAGTAACTGAGGTGGTTCCTGCGAGCTGTGTTCTTCCCGCTAGGTGGCATTTTACAGAGTGTTGTCACAACAGCTCTGACACCATGTGCCTGTGAGCAACACTGGTGGCTAGCTTTCTTCTGAGGATGCCAAAACCACTCTCAGGTCCTGATTGGCCCGCACGCGTGTGTGTGTGTGTGTGTGTGTGTGTGTGTGTGTGTGTGTATACACACACATATACATACACACATGTATATGAAATCTTGCTATGTAGCCCAGGTTGCCCTGGACTCAGCAAACTTCCTACCTTAGCCTCTTATTGCTGGGATTACAGGTATGAGTCACAATGCTTGGTTCTCAGAGTCTCATGAGTTGGATTGTATTTCCATGTTGAAATTCTAACCTTGCTGTCTCAAGAATAGAGCCTTATCTGGATGTGAGCTTACTGCAGATGGAATAGCCAGGAGGATATCACACTGACATAGGGTGGGCCTATGATCCAATATGATAATGTCCTTATAGGGAAAGTGAGTGCCATGTCACAGAGACACAGGAGCAGATGGTTATATGACAGTGGAGGCAATCACACATCAAAGACTGCTGGCCCTTGGAAGCTCAGAGGCAGGAAGGGTCCTCCTGCCCAGGTTTCAGAGGGAGTACTGCCCATGCCCTTGACCTCGGACCTCTGGCTCCAGAACTAAATCAGTTGCCATGATGGTTGTGCACCCAGCCGTGGCACTTTGCTAGAACAGTCTCAGCAGACTACAGGGAAGGGGGCCTGATGAAACAAGGAACTGTTTGGAGTCTTTCTCCTTTGCCCTTCCTCCCTGCATGGACCCCACACTCACCTGAGGCTCTGGCAATAGAGCAGCTGGGGCAGCAAGCTCTGGAGGACGCTCTGGCTGAGGCACAGGGACAAGTTGGCTTCCCGGGAGCAGATATCAGACAGTTGCAGGAGGTAGGCCAGAGCAGTGCGATGCAAGGGGCCAGTCAGCCCAGCCAAGGTCCCACTCTGCATGGCCTCCTCCACACTGCAGGCCAGTTCTGTGTGCTGCAGCTCATGCAGGCAGTACAAGACATTGATGGCACGTGCACAGACTGCAGTGTCAGGACGTAGCAAGCCTTGTAGGACCTCCGCCGCCTGGGCCCGGTAGCTTTGGTGCTCACCTTGGGCCAGCAGGGAGCCGGCCAGCAGAGTATTAACCCTTGGAGACAGGAGGCCAGAGAGGAAACGCAGGAACACATCCAGCCTCCCATCCTTAGCTTGTGTGGCCCGCTGGGCTGCACACCTGAAATGTGTGAGGAAACCCAGCCTGGGCCAAGACATGCCACTCTCAGTGAAGAGGTCAAAGATGGCTCTCTTGGATGCACTGTAGTAATATGTGGCTGCCACAAACTCTTGCAGAGACAGGTGAGTAAAGCAATAAGCTGCTGAGGAGGCCAGAGTCTCTTCCCGTTGCAGGAGACAGCTGCATAGAGCGCTCTGCAACAAAGCGAGGTCCACACCAAACGCCTTCATGTCTTGCTCATAAAACACGTATTTCTTCTTGACCAGCCCATGGAAGGCCAGGCGGCCCAATGTCCCCACCATTTTGCGAGCTCCCTGGGCCACCTGCTCAATCCTAGGACTTACCTTTCCCTTGTCTTGCCCCTCCCCACCAAGGGCCATCCTAAAGTACCAAGAGTAGAGCTCACACAGGGTCTGAGGCAGTGGCAGCTCTGGGTCCTGGACAGCCAGCTTGCTGTGGTACAAGTGACCCAGGGCCAGCCCCATGAGCCTACAAAAGGCTGGCACGGTACACATCAGATACAGAGCCCTGTTGGCCTTCACTTGACTCAATACCCGGCATAAGAGGGTCTGGTCCTCAGGAAATACCTGCTCCAGACACACTTTGATCTCTTCCTCAGTAAGGCCCCGAATCTCAGTCATCCGGTCCACGAGGCCCCCAGGAACCTGACCAGCAGCACTGGGACGGGAGGTGATCCAGACAGAAATTTCTGGAAAGAGGTTGCCTCGGATGATGTTAGTGATCAGGTGGTCTACCTGGATCTCCTTCTTTGGGTCTGTGCAGGCCATGGTATTGGAGAATTCCAGGGGTGTCTTACACTCATCCAAGCCATCCAGGACCAGGAGGACTCTGTCTGAGGCTGTTACCACCAAATTACTGTCTCCAGTGTTTGGGAAGATGGAGTGGAGGAGTTTGTCTGCAGACAGCTTCTCATAGGTATTAAGATCCCGAAAGGTCAAGGGCAGAACCAATGAGAAATTCTTGCCCACTTGTCCTCTGGCCCAGCAACGAAGGAAATGCCTCACTAGAGTAGTCTTGCCAATGCCAGCCACTCCAATGGTGAGGGAGACACGAGGTGGGACGGACACCCGGGACAGAGGCAGGAAGAGCCTATCCAGGGTGATGGCCCTGGCAGAGGGCCACACCCCACGTGTGGCCTCCACCTGTGTGAAGTCATGCTCCCTTAGCTGCAGGTCTGTCAGGCCCTCTACCAGCAGGAGGCTGGCCAGTCGGTGTGAGGCGCTGCCCAGGTCTGCGCCATTCCCCACTCTGCTCAGCAGGGCCTCACAGTGCCTCCGCATCCTTGAGTCTGCAGGACACAGGACAAAACAGGGAAGGTCCCAGGGCAAGGTGAGAGGGTTCAGGTACCCCCCACCCTGTTTCTGCCCCATGGAAGACTCACCATTACTTTGGGATCCCAGGGGGGAATCTGGCATTTTGTTAGGGGCCTGTAGCAGCCGATAGCCCTTCCCAGCCAGCAGATCCACAAGGGCCTTCACCTGCTCAGCTGCGAAGCCAGCATTGTAGGCCAGGCATGTTTTCTCCATCAGTCCTCACCTCTTGCTTCCTCATGGAGTCTGAGACTGCAGCCAGGAGCTGTGAAGATTGAGTCCAGACTGCTGCCTGGTGGACCTCTGATGTTTCCTAGCCAGTAAAATTAACCATAAAGATGTGGGGCCGAGTGAACAAGACTGGGAGTTCTGGACTTGGACTCTGGCTCTGCCACTTATGAACTGGGTGACCCTGGGCAGGCCGTGTCAACTCTCTACACTGTGGTTTCCTCATTTGTGACCTGGCAACAGTGATGCTGTTATAAGCAAGGAAAACAGAAGGAGGGAGGAGTAAAGTAGCCAGTCTGGGAGGGAAACAATGCAGGATTCCATCTAGTTACCCTGGGAAAGGCAAAGATGGAGACGGAAAGACAGTGGCGAGGTTGGTGGGTGCCAGGGTTGAGGATACAGAGGTGGTGACATTGCTTTGTGTGATACTGTAATGGTAGCTGGGTGTCACTATATGTATGCAAGTGGGGACCCTGTGTAAACTGGACTTCTGGTGATCAGGTGGCAGCTAAGAACTGAGGTCCCTCACTGTAACAAATGTAACACTGTTGGAGGAGGTGGGTGGTGAAGTCTGTTGGGGCAGGCCGAAGTATGTGGGAACTCCATACTTAATCATCCTTCTTCCATAAGCCTAAAACTGCTCTGAAAAGTATGATTTTAATTTTTCAAAAAGGAAAGGGGAGAAGGAGAAGGAAGGGAAAGCAGATGACTCCCAGAGCAATAGCTCAGTGACTTCTCAGCTTTCTGGCCTTCCTGGAAGCTCAGGGGCTCTGGGCCTGGAGGAAGCACCATTTGCTGCTGAGGACAGAGGTTCAGAGATGGCAAGAGGTAAAGCCACTGCACATCCCACCTGCTCACGCCCTTTCGCCAACGTCACGGCTTCTTTAAAGGTCTCCTACAGCCCGTCATGTCCTCCTCATCAGGCACAGGGGCCACAACAGTCCCTTATGGACTTGTAGTTAGAGACCAGTCACCCATTGTTGGCAGTTCTAGAAGAGAAAAAATAATGGAGGAGGGGTCAGCAGAGGTCATGGTCCACCACTGTTGGCAGCAGCCCTGTTTAAGATTCAATCTGACGAGTCCTGGCTGCCCTGGGCTTGGCAGCCCTGGTTCTCCGGTTCAGTGGTTGGTTAACTGAAGAGGAGGTCGCTATCAACAGACTCCTGGTTTTGAAACTGCATTGGGGATTGGTGGCAGTTTAACTTGGCATGAACATTTTCAGACGGAAAATGCTGAAGTTTAGCAGTAAGAAAAACAACCATTCTGGTCATAACCATGTTGAAGAATCCCTAAATGCAATGCATTTAAGGTTAAGTCCAATAAGCTAGACTAAGCTGGGAATGCTGAGGCTTAGCATAGCATGAGGCCACTCTCTCTACACTCCTGCACAATCCTGCTGGCTTTCGCTCTTTTAGTTTCTGAAATGTTCAAAGCAAGGGGGAAAGCAAGTGGGATTACAATCGATGCTGTGATATGTTTGGATTTGTGCTCATATTTACCTACCTGTTTATAGATTATCATATTTACATACCTGTTTATAGATTATCATATTTACATACCTGTTTATAGATTATCATATTTACATACCTGTTTATNTATAGATTATCATATTTACATACCTGTTTATAGATTATCATATTTACATACCTGTTTATAGATTATCATATTTACATACCTGTTTATAGATTATCTAGTAAACCTTATTTCTCATCTACAGCTTAGAAAATAACAGCTTTTTACTTGAATTTAAGCATTTGTTGGCCTGGAGAGAGAGCTCAGTGGTTAAGAGCACTAGCTGCTCTTCCAGAAAACCACAACACCCACATGGTGGCTCACAGCCGTCTGTAATTCCAGTTCCAAGGGGGAACACCCTCTTCTGACCTCTGCAAACATCAGGCATGAAAGTGGTACACAAATGCACATTCAGGCAAAGCACTCAAACATATAAAATAAAATAATAATAACAATAAAATAGTTTTTGTTGTCATTCTAAATATTGTTGGTATAAAAGATGATTAATTTTTGTGTTGCATCCTATTTCCATGAATTAAGCATTCTTGTTGACTCATCACTTTTCTGTTAGTTTTCTTCAAGCTTTCAAATTTTCAGTCGGATCCTCTGTACATACGTCATTACTGAGTAGCTCGGTGTTCTTGTGGGGTTCCTAAGAGTGGGAGCAGGGGCTGTCTGACTCTTTGGCCTACTTGTGTGACCCTTCTCCTCCGACTGGGTGCCTCATCCAGCCTTGATGGGATGGTGTGTGCCTGGTCTTGTTGTAGTTTGATATCTGTGTTTGGTGGGTGTCCCTGGGAGGCCTGCTCTGTTCTGAGGGGAGGAAGAGGAGGGTGGAGGTCGGGGGGAGAAACTGGGGAGAGGGGAGGGGAGGGAAACTGCAGACAGGACGCAATACATGAGAGAAGAGTTAAAAAATAAATTTAAAGCCCTAAATTTTCAGTAGGAATAATTGTGTCTTTAAAATAAGATTTATATTGTGTGTATATGTGTGTGTGAGTTCATGTCTCTGTGGGTTTGTGCACATGCATGTGTGTGCCCACACAGGCCAGAAGAGGGGGTCAGATTTGCTGGAGCTGGCATTATAGGTGGTTGTGGTGGGTGCTTGGGACCAAACTTTGGTTCTCTGCAAGAATAGTATGTACTTTCTTTTAAAGATTTATTTATTTTATGTACATGAGTACTGTATCTGTGTGTTGGAAGAGGGCATCAGATCCCAGATGGTTGTGAGCCACCGTGTGGTTGCTGGGAATTGAACTCAGGTCCTCTGGAAGAGCAGCCAGTGAGCTGAACTGCTGAACCATCTCTCCAGCCTCATAATTTCATCTTTTTATTTCTAAATTGTCACTAACTTTGAATTATGGCAACCAGTCACCTTTTTGCTGGAGCAGTACTGGCTAGCAGTCTTGTACTGTTTGTGTAGCAGGAGTGGTTCTGTATAGAACTATTGGGTATAATATTTGGGCAGATTTCTAGTCAGTTTTTTTTTTTCCTCTTGGGGACAACTCCCCATTCCTATTGGCATTCAGCTACTGTTGCATCATGCTTCCCAAAGGCACACCGCATCCCACACCTTCCATTGTGCTCCATATTAACATCACTTAATTTACTTATAAGGATGACCCTCTACCGTTGCCTCTCTTATTTCACAGACCAGAACACTGAGCTTAGGTGACTTCCCTAAGGACATGTGGCTGGGAAGCATGGAAGCTGAGCTGGGATGGAAGCCAAGGCCTCACTGGGCCCAGCCCCTGGGTGGTGTTACCACCTCTGTAACATGTATACACACGGTTCAAACACTTGATCCCTGGGTGTGGTGGTGAATGACTTTAATCTTTCCACTTTGGAGGCAGAGGCAGGAGGAATACAAATTTAAGGAGAGCCTGGGCTACATAGCAAGACTTTGCCTTAAAAAAAGTTAGACAAATGTCTGTTAATTAGCAAATAATTTTTTATTCATCCATTCATTCAACCAGTAAAATTTCAAGTTTGGAGGTGAGTGTGTGTGATGGTGTATGTGTGTGGTCTATGCCCAGGTGTGTGTGATATCACACACACACACACACACACACACACACACACACACACGGAGAGGCCAACTGAGGGTGTGAGTTGTCTTGCTATATCACATTCTGTGTCACCCCATTGACACAACCTGGACCTCTGCTGGCATACAGAAACCTCCAGAGAACCTCCTGTCTCTGCCCACCACAGTGCTGGGATTATAGACACACACAGCCATGCTCAGCTGTGACATGTGTGCTAAGGATTTGAACTCAGATCCTTGTGCTTGTTCAGCAAGTGTTCTTGCCCACTGAGCCATCTCCCCAGCCTCTAATCTGAAAATTTGTTTGCATGTTTGTTTATTTATGAGATGTCTTAGAGTGTAGCCCTGGCTGGCCTACTGCTTGCTTTATAGCCCAGGCTGGCCTGGAACTCATGTAGTCCTCCTGCCTCATCCTTCCAAGTATTGAAATTACAGGTATGTGTCACCAGGAAATATTTATTGAGGGTGTCTTATGTGTTGAAGACATGGGGAATAGGAAAGTGAACAGATTGGGCAAAGTCCTTACATTGTGAGTAGGGAGAAGTAGGGGACAATGACAGTGAAGGAGAAGGAAGAAGAAAGATTTCTAAGGTGACTGGTGACATGCATGTAATCAGCAGCAAGGGTGACAAGAGCTGGCTGTCTATGTGGTGGGAGGGAGTGCTTCAGAATGCTTGCTGCCCTTCCAGAGATGTTCAGTTCTCAGTGTCCACATCAGGCAGCACACAGCTGTCTGTAACTCCAGCTGGCCCCTGAGGGCACCTGCTCACAGCTGTCTGTAACTCCAGCTGGCCCCTGAGGGCACCTGCACACAGCTGTCTGTAACTCCAGCTGGCCCCTGAGGGCACCTGCACATACCCTGCACACAAATAGCCTACACTCACACAGACATATACACATGAATACAAATAAATATTTTTAGATCTTATTTTTATGTGTAGGGGTATTTTGCCTGCATGTATGTCTATGCACCGCATGTGCCTGGTGTGCATGGTGACCAGAAGACGGTTTCAGATGCCCTGGAACCAGAGTTAAAGGCGGCTTTGAGCTGCTATGTGGGTGCCAGGTCCTCTGGAAGGGCACCCAGTGCTCTTAACCACTGAGCCACGTCTCCAGCCCCCAACTAAATATTTAAAAAATAAATAAATAGCTAGGTGGTGGCACACACCTTTAATCCCACTCAGGAGGCAGAGGCAGGCGGATCTCTTGAGTTCAAGGCCAGCCTGGTCTACAGAGTGAGTTCCAGGATAGCCAGAGCTACACAGAGAAACCTTGTCTCAAAAAAACCAAAAAATAAATGAATAAAAATAAATAGAAAAAATATGGGTATAATTCATAGAAACATGTGACTAAGATGTTGAAAAGAAAGTCTATCTATGGATCAAGAAAGAAAACACTGAGCTATTAGTTTCATCTAATTGGCAACTCTGAAACCATAATGTGGCCTGACAAGAATGTGTTAGTATTAGGAATCTTTTTTTAAGATTTATTTAATTTATTTTATGTGTTATGAGTATTTTTCCTGAACGTATGTTCACTGCGTGTGCAGTTCCTGTGGAGGCCAGAAGAGTGTGTCAGGTGTCCTGGAACTGCAGTTATAAATGGATGTGAGCTGTCCCCATGTGGGTGCTGAGAACAAATCTTGAGTCCTCAGCAAGAAGAGCAAGTACTCTTAACTGCTGAGCCGTCTCTCCAGCCCAAGAAATATTGGTGACGGAAATACAAAATAGTATGAAAATGATGGAATATTTCTTGTAATGCTGGGGATGGGTGCATGACAGGCAAGCTCTACCGCAGTGACCACATCCCCAGCCCAAATTATAGATTTTAATTTGCCAATAGAAATTCCACTTATGGGAATACATTTTTTGTGTATATGTGTATGCAAGTGTGTATGTGTGTGTGTGTTATATGTGGTGTATGTACAAACACATGTGAGTACAAATGCCTGTACATATGCAGAGACCAAAGGAGGACATCAGATGTCCTGCTCTGTGTCACTCTACCTTACTCCTTTGAGACAGGGTTTCCCACTGAATCTGGAACCAGGCTGGTGGCCAGTCAACCCCAGACATCCTCCTTTCTCTGCCCGCCACAGCACTGGGGTTATGTACGAACAGCCACACCTAGCTTTTCACATGGGCATTGAGAATTTGAACTTGTTCTCACGAAGTGCTCTTACTCTCACTGAGCCACTTCCCTAGCCCCCGCTTGTGGGAATTTATCTTAAATAAGTAATTATACAGATATTCAAAGATGCAACTACAAGAATGTCCATAAAACATTCACAACAGGAAGAATTTGAAGGGGCAAAACACTAAATTTCTATCCAACAAGAGATTGATAAAAATAAATTTGGTTTGGTTCTACATCGAAATACTATAAGGTCATAGAGTAAAGTAAGGCCAACAATGTGTCAAACTACAATAATGCACACAGTGCACTCTTTATTTTGAGGCAGGGTCTCATTGTGTAATGCCGGATGTGCTAGAACTCACTATATAGCCCAGGCTGGCCTCCAACTCAAGATCCGCCCGCCTCTACCTCCCAAGTGCTGGGGTTAAAGGCCTGCACCACCATGCCAGGCTTCACAGTATACTTTTTATCTTTTAATGTCATAAAGGTTTAGAACACCTTATTTTAATGTATAATTTATACAAGATGCATAATTTTGAGTGTCGTTAAATGAGGGTCCTTTTTGTGTGATTCTGGGAGTTAAGCCAGAGTCTTGATCCTGGTAGGCAAGGGTTCTACCAATGAGCTGTAGCCCCAGACCTACTGAAAAAGTCAGAGTACGGAGTACCAGGACCGGAGAGATGGCTCAGTGATTGAGAGTGCTTGCTGCTCTTCCAGAGGAGCCAAGTTCAGATCCCAGCACCCACATCAAGTGGCTCACAGCCACTGTAACTGCAGCTTCAAGGAATCCCTTCCCCTGCTGGGACCTCTGCAGGCACCTGCAAGCACGTGTGCTTACATAAACACAGACACGTATGTGCACATAAATTTAAAATTAAGGTACTTAAAAATTAAAAATTATAATACAATTATAACAGGATACCATTTTGTCTCATTATAGGAAAAAGCTATAGAAAAAGCTGGAAATACATGGTAGTGGAACTAAGGAATTCTCCCTTATTTTATGAATTTCAGTTACTCAAAATTCAATAACAAACATTGCTTCTTCCTCACACTTCAGTAGATTACAGAAAGTAATACATACTCATTAAAATATTTAAATAATACAAAGATTGAGTATGATCTTACTTCTGTTCACCAAGCATAACATGTTTAGTTCAATGATTTAGTGTTTTTAAAAATTAGGGTGGGGCTGGCAAGATGGCCTAGGAGGTTTTAAAAGGGCTTGCTGCACAAACATGACAACCAGAGTTCTATCCCCAGATCAAAGGACAGAAGCAATTTCTAAAATTGTTCTCTAATCTCCACATGCATGCAATGATATACACGTGTGTGTGCATACACACACACACACCACACACACACATATACATGATAATAATATATAATATTAACTATTATAATAATACTATTTATTATATATAACATAATATTATATAAGATATTAATTAATATTATTATTATTAAATTAAAATTTGGGATGACAGATTGGACATGCACATACAGAAGAAAGTATCACAATGATGAAAAATATGTCTCACCATTCACAGCTATGGTTGTGTATACAAAAAATTCAAAACAGCCTGTAAACAAACAATTAGAACTGACATATGAGCTTGGCGAGGTTCCAGACACAGGGTCAGTGCTCACAAATAGTCCATTCTACTTCTACTTACTACCAACAATCAAATCAGAACTGAAATGTTAAGATATCATAAAAGTCAAATATTGGGAATGATCTTAGCAAGAAGCCGGCACCCTCTACACTAACATCATAGAACATCATGGGAGGAGATGAGAAAGCACTTGCTGGAGAGATCTAGGCTCATAGGCATTTATTTCCACCAGGGCACAGGTACTAGAATGTTCTTGACAGCTTTATTCATAACTATCTAAAGTAGTAAAGTCAACCAATATCCATCAACAATAGCCTGGGAAATTTGGGGGACATGAAAAGGCACAAACTACTGATCCAATCTACCACACAGGTGACCTCACAGCCTGCCACAAGAGAATATGCTCTCGGATTCCATTTCTAGAGAGCTTAAAGTCAGGCCAAACCAATATCTGAAAGGATAGATGTTAAAATAATCACTCTTGGTGTGACTGCTTCTGTCTGAGAGGGGGCATAAGAGGCATCTCAGGTACCAGTTTCTACCCACTGGTCGGAGTGTTGATATAAACATACACACAGTTTCTACCCACTGGTCTGAGTGGTGATATAAACATATACACAGAGCCATTCAGCTCATTTTCCTCTGTGTAAGGTGTATCTTGACTTTTAAAATCGAAGTTGGCAACTGTGTAAAAAATATAAATGTAGTTGGACCAAACTAAGTGATGCAATGCCGTCCGCCCACGTCAAAGGCCAGGATACGAGGCGCCCCTGTCGTGCTTTCTGGTAGGATGTTGTCAGGGCATGGACCAGGGCTAGACACTGCTTACCGTACCCGGATGCCCACAGATGATACCTTACTGCTGTTATTGACCAATAGGATGAGGAGACGGTGTTTCGGCAAGGCCTAGGTTATTGCTTCTTGGCTCTGGCAGAGCACTATGTCTGATGGAGCCTATTCTGTTCATGCTTCTCTCCCAGGGCTGCAGTCCTGGTCTGGGCCTGCTGATGCCCTTCCAAATGGCTGCCTTGCTCTGCCTACCTTGGCTTAGAAACTGGGTGGGGCTTACTGTGATGGCTGCCACCTGCCATGCTCATATCTGGCCACAGTACTTGGGCTCTCCATATTACCAACCCCTCACTCTCTTCCCCCTCAAGGCCTGACCTACACCATGGAAACTATTTGGCTTCTGAGATCAGGGTCCTGAAGGAAGAACAGCTCCTGGCCTAAGGAGACACTCACCTGCCCTGACCTAGAATCCCAGTGTGAGGGTTTGTGGGGTGACTGAAGTGAGCCTCTAGAGTCAGGGCTGAGTGGAGCCCCAGGGTCTAGGAGCCTGGCCATGGGGTGGATACCATAGCTAACACTCCCTATGTCCAACATTCAGCTGGCTCTGCAGCAACGCCTCTTAGAGGTCTCTCATGGTTAGCAGTCTCAGAATGACAAGCTTCATTCTGAGGGTATGGCTAGGAGTGGCCCTAGGGGAGGGGGTATTTATGGGAACTGGACCTGGGAGCTGTATGTATCACCTCCCTTGACCTTTGGGGCAGGTGCTGGAGTTGTTTCTCCTCTTACAGATGGGAACTGAACACCAAGAAGAGGGTCACCTACTTGGGATCTGCAGCCTGGAAGGGGCAGGGTTCCAATTGTGACAACTTGCAATGCATCTTCCTCCTCCCTGTCATCACCAAGAAAGAGGAGCTGGGCTTTCTCACCTAGAACCTGTCCTGGACCATCATCCTAGAGCACATGTGAGTTTACTCTACACTGAGGCATCCAGCCCCAGCAGCTCCTGGCACCCAGAGGGGCAGTGGAGTGTCCAGAATAGCTCAGGCCTTAAGAGCTTCTGTCCCTCCTGCCAGCTGTCCCCTCTCCTCCCTGCTCTGGACTCTACTTACCTCCCTGCCTTTGTTGCTGAAGTGGATGCCCCTGGGCTCAGCTCTGCTCCAGTGAGCAGGAGACCATGGTTGTCGTAGAATGTCTTGGGTAATCCGTGGCAGACCAGCTGAGTCTGGGGCCTTAGTCTGTCCAGAGCTGAGGAAGCCTTCTCTGAAGGGATCAGGGGAGTTTACCACACCGGGGTAAGGAGTGACAGAGCCACCACATCCTGCAGTCCCCAGGCGCTCACCCACTGTCACTGCAGCTCAGCTCCTCAGCTCTTCCTGTGCGGCGCTCCACCTCAACCTTCCTTCCTGTCTAGTTTTAAAAGCCAACAGCCTTGCTGACAAATCAGTGAGCCAGTTGGCCCCAGGCTTAACTCGTTGGTTTTGTCACAGCCCCCAGCAGTCTAAAGTGTGGGGAAACAGTGTTGAGTCTCCACTCTGGGTCTGAGCATCCCTACAGTGTGTGCTCAGGAGGTGGTGCAATGCCAAGACTCTTGACACCAAAAGCAGACAGAGTCCATCACGAGGTGGTGGCTTTTAGGTGGGTGGTGGGGAAGACAAGCGAACAGAGAGGAAGTCTGCACCTGGCCTTAGGTCACGCTACTGAGAGACAACTAGTGGGGCCTCGAGGCCTGTACACTTGCAGGATTTGATACCCTGTGACTCTCTTTTACTAAACCTCTTCCTTTTCACCCAAGGTCCTTCTGGCCTAGCTCTAGTCTACATCTTCTTGTAAGTCAGTGGGCCCCAAAGACAGCTGCCTAGATCCTGAAACAGCAGAATACAGCCATTTACAGCAGGAAGGTCATTTTGTCCCTGAATGTGGGCCTCAGTAGGGGTTCTGCTCTGGCAGGGAAGGCAGGGTAAGGACATGGCTCAGAGTGAGCAAAGGAGTAAAGTCTCAATAACTGAACTGTTTAGAACATCTAGTGACAGGGAGCAAGCCATTTAACATGAAGCCACTGTGATGAGTTAGGTGACAAGGTGGTAGCCAAATGATAGGAGCCTTGGCCTCTTCAGCAAGCGCCTGGGAGCAATAGTCATTGGAGTCTGTTGGGTTCAGATGCTGGCAGCAGCCTGCGCACAGGTATGCCAGGGACAGGTAAGGCCCCTGGGATTGTTACTGTCCATCTCCCACTGAAAAGGGAGGGACTTTGGTGGTAGGTTACAAGTGCTGTTTCAAGACACTTCTGCCCATCTTCTTCCTCTCTGAGCACATAGGAACATGCCAGGCACTGGAGGACACAATGGTGAGGCTCCAGACAGACAGAGCATAAAATCGTTGGCTGCAGTCTTGCCCAAGGGGAGGCAGCAAAGGTGCCTGAAACCAACTACCTACAGGATGTTGGAAAAGAGAGGGGCCTGTGGCCACAAACTTAAGAGGCCCAAGAGGCTGGCTGCCTCCTCTAGGTTGACAGGAGAGGAAATAACTTCCTCTCTGAGGATCCTAGGGAGCATCCCAGGGCCAGCTCCCTCCTCACCTCCCAGCAATGGCCACCAGCCCATACGTGGGCAATTCTGCTCTCTGTCTCTGTCTCTGTGTGTGTGTGTGTGGGTATGCACGCATTCCTCCAAGGTCATCTTCACTCTGAGACTTTGTCCCCTGACAGCAAGACAGCAGGACAGGAACTGGTCTCAGTTCTTCCTAACTTGGGGAGTGTGAGACTTCCTGCCTGCAGGTCAAGGGCCTTCCCTGTGAGCTCCCTTACCTGGGCCAGCAGTCACCTATCCAAGCTGGGCTGTGGCTGCTTTAAGTAGACAAGGCTAGGCCATGGTGAGGGCTGGACCACAAGAAGTGAACAGGCTGGAGGTCTGGTCACATTACTGTGACTGTATGGCTCACTTGTGTTCAGTGAACCTTGTGGGGCTAAGTGCTTTCTTCTTGTGCTAATCCTAGGAAGGCAGGTGGTTTCTGGAAGGGAACACCCCATCCCCAGTTCATTCAACAAGGGGTCCCTGTGCCCCATGTGGCTTCAGCTTTACTGGAGGTGTGAGGCAGCCCTGGCCCAGCACTGTAATGCTAGAGCCAGTGTTTTTGTAGGAAGGTTGAGGTTTTTTTACCCAAGTCTCTGTCCACCTGCTACTAGTTCTAGATGGTGGCTGCACCTTCACTGCAGGGGTTCATTTTAACCTCCTTCCTCCAGAAGCAGCAACTCTTCACTGGCTGTTTTAGAACAAGTAAGTGATACTGGATACATAGGTTTAGGGGTTCAAGATTGTTTGGCTACCCATGGCACACACATGCAGCCTTAGCCTACTACTCAGCACTGCTGGCTGCCAGGAGCCAAGTGGACCCAGCCTGGCAACAGGGTGAGGCAGACTCAATCACTGGCTTGTCTCCCTGCTTTTAGCCACCCAAAGGCTTTTTGGCTTTTTAATTTTCCTAAACTCTTCCCTCAATATGGACAACCTGGCCACTTTAATTCTTGTGGGTCCAAATACTTCTAGACCATTTTTGGGAAACTGCTAAGCTTCTCAGTCACTGATCCACTAGGTGGCTAACACCTACACCTAACACCTCCTTACAAGGCCTAGGAGACAAGCAGGCAGTAGATGCGTAGCTTTGATTCTTGTACAAATGAAGCTCAGACCTTCCTTTGCCTTCAGGCTTAGTGGCTTTCCAGAGCAATTGACTCAGAGCAAAGGAGGTTTTTGCACATCCAGGTGGAGTGAAGGGTGGAGCAGCATTCCTGGCCAGGCTGAGAACCACTTGGCCAGAAGAGGAAGGACAAGACATTTTCTGTAGATGGTAGAGAGAGCCGCATGGCCGGAGAGAAAAGAAGAAGACAGAGATTCTGAAGATGGTAAGGCAGGTCTCTTGTAGAGTTTTCTGAGAGCCAAGAATAAAGAGCTAGGAAGGAGAGATGGAGGACATAGGAACAGGAGACGAAGATGAGGCTGAAAGTATAAGGGCTTAGTTGTTACTAGGGCTATGAGGGGACAGTAAAAGAAGGGACAAAAAGGAACTGAGTGTCAGGATGGAACTGAAGCTGTGTAGATAGGATTTTATCCCAGAGGAATAAAGTAGATGGACAAAGAGCTTGGTATACTTAGATTCTTTTCCCGAAAATAATTCTCGCCGTTTGTAGTTTCTCTCCTCAGCCCCTGGGAAGTATATTATTAAGGCTGGTCCTATAATAATATACAAGAGTTATGCCAGGCAGGTGCTCGATCCCTGAGCCACGTTCCAGCTCCTGCAAGAATGGCTGACTGATCTTCCCTGCGATCTGACATAGTTCCAGATC
The DNA here is from genome assembly GCA_001675575.1 of Neotoma lepida. Taxonomy (NCBI): domain Eukaryota; kingdom Metazoa; phylum Chordata; class Mammalia; order Rodentia; family Cricetidae; genus Neotoma; species Neotoma lepida. Next base: position 188,372 of record LZPO01066280.1, read on the forward strand.
AGGGCTGAACATTCATTGTGTTAACAAGGCAAAGCTGACTCAGGCTGGGTCCACTTGGCTCCTGGCAGCCAGTAGTGCTGAGTAGTAGGCTAAGGCTGCACATGCGTGTGCCATGGGTCCATCAGGACTAGCCTGGCACTTGTGACACTCCAGATAAGACTCAGCCTGTATCCCTAGTCCTGCTTTCCTGAGCAGCAGCAGTTCAGTGCCTGTGAGGGCACTGTTAGTGTGAACACAGGGGCAGTGAGAGAGCAAGCAAGAGAAAACGAGTATCTATGCCTGTTATCTAAGAACCGTAGATAAGTGGGCAATAACCTGTCCTGGCACCCCAAGATAAGAACACATGCAAAGGCATTGGTGGATGGCAGGGCAGTGGGGCTCAAGTCACCGTGTTTCTCATAAATTTCCCAGAGAGGAACATCTAGGTTTACTTATTTATTTTAAATAAAGCCTTGTTTTTATTGCACTCATATAAAACAACTTCACTGTATTTAAAACAGACAAGGACATTCACAGGCTGTGGAAACCCAAACTTCTGTGTTTGTTCTGGCCCTCCCCAGGGTCCACAGTGCTCCTGGGTCAAGGAGGCTTAACACACATGGGAGGAGCCCACAAACAGCATGCTTGTTTTGGGGGTCTTCATAGTTGTGCTGGGCCCTATTCATAGTCCTGCTTAGAGAATGCTGGTGACAATGACAAGTATCTGGGCAGGCACCAGGTCAGAAGAGCACCTGTGATGTAGTGGTTCAGGCCGCCCTGGGGTGTCTGGGTTGGTTTGAATGCTGAGAAGGCAGGCTGGGCCTGATGCCCATCTCAGAATATACTGCTAGGAGAGCTGTGCTTGGGTGTAGTGGACACAGAATGGTAAGTGACGAAGGCTCGGGTCTTGCCCTGGTCAGCTGGTTCGCCCACTGCCTCTCAGGAACACACAGGATGGGGATCCTGCTTGGGCCAAAGGGGGAAAAACTGGCACTGACTGAGGGGGATGGGGAGGAAGGAGTACCTGGCTCTAAATCCAGGGGCAACTCTTAGAGCCAGTACAGCCCAGGAGAGAAAGAGTATGCTGGAGATGTCATCCTTTACAGAGACACAGGCTGATGTCCTGAGACATACCCTCGGAGGCCTGACTTGCACCAGGTGTCCAGGCCCTCTGGTGGCAGTTGCTAGGTGGAAGCCTGTCATTTCTGGTCCTTTTTCTTTCTGCCCAAGGGCTGCCGTCTCTTGTGTCTGAGCTTGTCCTTTCGGGCTGCAGCAGTTGTGAAGGTGATGCACTGGGCGTCTAGGATGTCCAGCAGCTTGCCCATGGCCACAGGAATGCCATCCTGCTTCAGCTCAGCCTGTAGCTCGGCCAGCTCGAGAGGCTGGTATGTCAGTACCTTCCTGTACAGGGCAGGCTTGGAGCAGATGTAGCGTCTCACTGCCTCCTCTGTGTCTGCGGCCCGGAGGGCAGCTTGTGATGCCCTGACCTCCTCCTCATCCTTGTCTTCTTCACCTGTAGACTCTAAGGCAGCTCCAAACTCACAGGAGGAACTGAAAAGAACAGGTGATGATCTGTGACATGCTTTTTCCATAGCCCTCAAGACCAGGCGTCCCTGTGAGGGACTGAGTGCTCTCACATGTGACAGGATCCTGACGGTGTCCTACAGGTCTGTGGTTCCTGGTTCCCTGGCTGGGCCAGTCTAGGTGGGATCCCCCCTCAGCCAGAAAGCTCTGGCATATAAGGAAGCTACAGAGTTTCAAAGGCCTGTAGGGACTCAGGGAGTGAACCTTTTAAACCTTTACCCAGAAATCAATGGGCTTTTGGACACTAGCCATTAGACTTTCTTACTATCCTCTCACACCCACCACGCAGAGGACACTTGACGTGACTGACCCTGCTGCTTCTATTACCTTTGAGAGCTAAAGGAGTTGTCACTGCCATCCACAGAGGTCGCCATGGATTCCTGGGAGGCTGGAAGTGGGGCGTCCCCAGCAGGGCCTGATGACAGCTCCCCTGCTGGCAACCTGCTTGGGTGGGAAACACTTTCACTGGGCTGTTTGTTTTGATGTTGAAGGCTCTTGATCTTAATGAGACCCTTGGCTCTTTGAGTCTCAAGACCTGCAGAGGCCTTGAGCTGGGTGCAGCCTCCTGACCTTGAAGGCCTGTAGGTCTTGGTGGTGGGGGTCTGGCTGCAAGGCTCCTCTGGAGGCACCTGGGAGGACTGGATTTCATGCTCTGAGTCTGACTCCAGAGTCTGGTGAGTGTACTGGAAAATCTCCTTCAGTTTGAGAACCATCTGGCGTTTGGGCAGAGCACGGACTCCAAACCTGCATGTGGAAACAGATGGACTTCAGGGTCCCACAGTGCAGCTATTTTTGCAGAGTAACGCATGGCTTTACTAGACTGACATCCTAGAGCCTGGCTTTCAGGAGCATGCAAAGCTGACCATCTGGCCACATGCCAACTAAGCTTGCTCTAAAGGAGGGGTCCATGCCAGAGAATCCATAGTGTTCTGAGCAATGGTGGGAACAGTGACTTCACCAAGTACCCGAGCTGAAGAGCAGTATTTGTTGGAATGTGACAGTTCTCACACTATTTTAAAAATGAAGTCTCCTTACTTGGATGGCACAGCTAGGGTCCCATGTCTACCAGTATGGAACATGGAGACCTATTTCCTAGGAGTAACCCACAGGAGCCTCATGTGTTAGCCTCCTGAGCTCAGATCTGGTAGGAGAGAAGAAAAACCCAGCATCCCCCCTACCCAAGCAACCAGGCCCTCTCTGCAGAGCGGCCTGCAGAACTTCCCTCCCAGGCTCAGGGCCAGCTCATTTCCCAGACCTGAAGGGAGGTGCTGGGTCATTCTACTTCCTGGGCCTGGTTACTCACAGGAAACCTAAGAAGCCTAAAGGAATGCTACCAACCTGTCCAGCTCTTTCTTTAGCACTGGGGTCTCCATGATCGAATACCTTGGCATTGGAGTTATAGGCACTTTGGGGGGCAAGTTCTTTTTCTTGTTAGCACCTTCTGGATAAAACATGAGAAGCACAGGTCTTAGCAGGATTTGCTATCACTTCTTGCCCTGGAAGTGTCACATGTGAAATGACAGACCCCAATCAACGCTGTGCCCTAGGAGAGCATTACGCTATCTTCACCATTTGGAGCTGTTATTTTCCCATTGGGAGGAGTATCCAGCAATTATGAAGAGCCACGCCAGGTACACAACACTAATGTCTGGTGAACAGGCTCCGGGGGCCTCTTAGAACAACAGCACAGCACATGGTCTAACCCAATGTTAAAGAATAGCCTGATGAGCCGGGCGGTGGTGGCGCACGCCTTTAATCCCAGCACTCGGGAGGCAGAGGCAGGTGGATCTCTGTGAGTTCGAGGCCAGCCTGGGCTACCGAGTGAGTTCTGTAGGACAGGACAGCCAGGGCTACACAGAGAAACCCTGTCTCAAAAAAACAAAAAAACAAAAACAAAACCAAAAAAAGCCCTCCAGCTCTTACAATCACAAGCTGCAGGAGAAGCTCACACTCAAAATTCTGGCACTTTGGAAGCTAAGACNGGGGAATTACTACAAGTTCAAGGGCAGCCTGGGACACAGAGGGAGACCGTGCCTCAAAACAACAAGAACAACAACAAAAACCAGAAACCAAACCAAAACAAATACTAATGGGAAAATAACTAGCCAGCCAGTCCTTATCCCGTCTATGACTGTGTAGAACTTGGAGACTCTGACCCTGTCATTTCAGAGTTTGCCTGCCTCAGACTTAGACCAAAGCACTTCAGTCTCAAGTCTCCTGTAGTGGTTCTCTGAACAGTGCCTGGGAACTGGTGAGAAATGCAAATTCTGCATCACCGGTGCCCCCTGTAGCAGAGCAGTGAGGTGATGGGGTCTCTGGTAATCTGAAACCACTGAAGGCCAAGTGTGTCAGCAGTCCAGTGCCCTTGGGAATGTGGGAAGGAAGCAGCAGGTGCATGGCCATGTGACTTCATTGTGGTACAGAGCCATTGTCCTCCCTTCCCTCCAAGAAGCAGTGGCTTTTAAGCCTTTCTGAATGACTGAAAAGCAAGGTAAGTAACACCCTTCCATCTGGGGGCAGGGGTGGGGTGGGGGTGGGGGCAGGGTCACACTCTCCCCACTCATGCTTTTTGTCTGTTTGTGGTGCTGGGAGCTAAGTACACACTGTACTGCTAGTTTGCACACCAGCCCATTTCTTTTAGAAACATGAGATTGATGTAAAAAAGTGTAACGTGAACAATGCAGTACCACTTAGTATTTACTATACTGGGCATCCACCAGCTCTACCTGGTTCTAAACCCAAAGGAGACCTTGTATGAAATAAGCAGTCTGCCTCCCCTCAGCCCCAGGAGCCCTCCATCTGTGTTGTGTTGTACCACTCTGGATTCTATACATTGCATAGAAGAAAATATTAGTGACAATTTGTGACTAGCTTCTGTCATTTTACCATCTCATGCATTTTAAATCTCATGCATATAGCACATGTCCATCATTACCCTACTCCTTTTTATGACTAAGTAACTTCCCACTGTGTGTACAGGTTGCATCCTATTTAGTCATTCATCTATTGGAACACACTGGGGTTTCTCTCACCTTTTGGCTATTGTGACTAGTGTTACTACGAATGACTATCTGAATCCCAGTTTTCAATTATTTTGGATAGACAGATAAGAATAGAATTTCTGGGTTTTATGAACTTCCTCTTGTTTGTATGAGAGTGTGTATGAGTGTGAGGGTGCAGGTGGAGGTCAGAGGGTAACACTGGATGTTGTTCCTCACGAGGTGTCCACCTTCTCTTAGGAGACAAGGTCTCTCCCTGGAACCTAGGGCTTGTCTGACAATTCTCCTATGCTGGCTGACCAATGAGCCCCAGGGATGTTCCTGTCTCCATTCCCCCACCCCACCCCCAATGCTGGATTACAACTCTGTGACCATGCCTGGCTTTTTATGTGGGGTCTGGAGATTGAGCTCAAGCCCTCATGTTTGCACTTTAAGGACTGAACTATCTCCCTAACTGTATTTTGTTTCTCTTTTTTTNTTTCTTTCTTTTTTCAAGACAGAGCTTCTCTGTGTAGCCCTGGCTGTCCTGGAACTCCCTCTGTAGGCCTCGAACTCACAAGAGATCCACCTGCCTCTGCTTCCTGAGTGCTGGGATTAAAGGTGTGCACCACTATAAACAGGGTCTCATGTAGCCTAGACATGAAACTTGCTATGTTGGTGATGATGACTTTGAACTTTGGATCCTCGGGTCTCTGTCTCCTAAGTGCTAGAACTATAGGCGTGTGTCAGCACACCCAGGTTTGTATACTTAAATTCTGTGTACACGTGGTGCATGTGTCAGCACACCCAGGTTTGTATACTTAAATTCTGTGTACACGTGGTGCATGTGTCAGCACANCCAGGTTTGTATACTTAAATTCTGTGTACACGTGGTGCTGGGATTGAATTTAAGGCCCCCATGCATGCTACCACTGAGCTGTATCCTTAGCCCATTATTGAACTTTTTAAGGAAGCGCACTTTGCCCAGTGTTAAGGTACAGCTGGGATGTTTGTTGACAGCTGTAACCTCTGGCTGCTGGTTCTGGAGATGGGTTCACAGAGAGGAACTTTTAATAAGTGCATTAGTTGAGATACGGGCAGGCTTAGGAAATGCTGCCTTGCTGCTTATGAAGTATATATCCTAGGGAGCCAGCCACTTCTCCTTCTACTTTATAGGAGAGTCTGGGGGATAAAAGGAGAGGTCTTGCCCAAAGGAGCAAGTCCTTGAGCATTGCTAGCCCAGCTTTCTACCCCAGACCTCCACACCCCATTAGTGTAAATAATAAGGGACTAGATCTCTCAGGCCTCACAGCTACTTACTTGGTGTCTCTGGGCTGGCTGGCTTCCGAGCTCTGGCACTCAGCATTTGGGCCACAGGTGGGGCCTCTGGAGAGTGTGGCTCTTCTTCAGCCCAGTCATCCCACAGAGCTGGGCTCATGAAACTCAGTGTGCTGCTCCCTGGAGAGGCAGCCTGGGAAGCCTCCTGAGACTTTCTCAGGGTACCACAGCTTCCTCGGACGGGGGTGGAGCCCAGCAGTTCTGGGGAGTGGCAGTCACTACTACGCAGAGCCTCCTGGGACTGATGGCTGGGACTGCTTGTGGTCAGGGGGCCAGTCCGCTCCAGATTCAAGTGGTCAATGGGGATTGGTGAGAGGGGCTCATCATGCCAGCAGCAGTCACCCATGGGAAGCGGGGGGTCACCATCGAGCACAGGGCTGCTGCTTCCTTGATGGGGAGCCACCTCCTGCTCATCATCACTGTCCCCAACTTCCACCACTTCATCAGTTGCAGGCTGGTTTGGCAGGCAAGGCCTAGGTGATGAGTGTTTCTGGGGCCACCTGGTAAAATCAGAGGCAGGACAGGACGGCTGTAAAGAAGAGCGCTTGTGGCGCCTGGGGTGCAGATGGGAAGGGCTTCCGTAGGCCTGTCTTCCACTCTCAGAAGTTCTTTGAGGAACAGGCAGTTTATGCGGCATGATCACTGAGAACTGGGCTGCTTCCTGCAAAGCCCTGCGTTCTATAGAAGGCCTGGGGGTGTACTCAACAGTCTCATCTGATGGGCTCCTGGTCTTAAGGCTTAGGATTTGGGTCTGTGAGGAGCAGTCATGGCTCTTGCAGGCCCCTGGAGTGGCAGGCACCAGCCAGGAGGTGTCTGTAGTGCTGTCCTCATCCAGGCTGTTCTTCTGGCGGCAGAACTGCCAGGGGGCCTCTCTGCTTCCCAGAGAGTACTGGTTTCCTGGCTGTCCCTCCTCTTCCTTCTGTAGCCCGGCTTCTCTCCTCAGTGGGCTCTGGAAATACTCTTGATCTTCATCGACATCAATGACAGAAAACAGTTCAGAGGACCTGGGGCTACTAACTTCTAGAGCTTTCCTTCCTTCTGGGGACTCTGTAGACACTAACTTTGTCTTGGTGCGCGCTAGTTCCAGCTCCTCATCTGAATCCAGTAAAAGGATGATCTCGTCCTCTTTCTTTACAGGATGCGGAGGATCCTGGGTCCTGGGACTCAAGTGATCAGGTACCGACTGGGTCAGGTCAATGGGAGGAGACTTTGCTGGGGAAATCAGGATGCTTCTATTTCTTCGTCCCAACATGGAACTACGTCGTTTACCTTTCTGGTGGCCTGGTTCCTTCAGTAATGTAAGAATGCTACTGTCCCTTCTCTGCTTAGCTGGTGTAACTGCAGACAGTGAGCTTGGGGATGCCACCTTGGAAATGCTACTGCGCGACTGGGACACCGACGGGGACAAACTGCTTGTGTGATACAGAGGAAGCTGGGACTGGCTGGGACTTCCACCTACAGGAGACTGTGACAGGAGAAAGCAGGGTGCCTGCTCCACATGGGGGCCGTGGGCCACCTCCGCCTGCCTCTCACCAACAGCGCCCCTCTGCTCTTCAGACTCAACTGTTACTTTCGACAGTTCAGATGATTCTCTCTGAGTTGATGCAAAGAGCTGTTTGTAGTCATGGGCTCTGGCTGGGTGCAAAGGTGAGCACTCTTTCCTCCTCACCTGGTGGCTCTCAGAAGGGCTAGAGGAGCCAGGCTGGCCAGCTGCCTCCCTTAGTGCCTCCTGGGTCCCTGCTTTCCCTGCCCAGTCTGAGCGCTGGCCCTGGGTTGGAATGGAATCTCTTTCATTTGCCCAGATGACCGGCCCAGGTGACTCCATTTGTTCTGTCTGTCTATCGCTCTGCGCACCTGCCAGAGGCTCAGAAACGGGACTGTCCTCCCTGAGCTGGTTAGTGTCCTCATCTGTGTCTGCCATGCTTCCCTCCTGGAGCAGCTTCCTCTGAGTGGCTGCGAACTCATAAATTTCTTCCATTTCTGCTTCATTCACTTTTTCTCTGTCTTCTTCACAGACCCCAGGTTTCCACAAAGTCTCTGCTTCCTCCTCCTCGTCCACCCACACTGACCTCAAGAGTTCTTGGAAATTCTCTGCTCTGCTTTCACAATTCTCATCTTCCTTCTCCCCCTGTTGCTCTCCCTCCAAGTCTGTCATGACAGGCACTTGCTCACACAGGTGAACAAGGTCACTCATACCAAATCTGCAATAGGAGACACTGCATTATCACTGCTCTGTACAGAGGCACCTGCTGGCACCTGGACTGGTGGCCAGAGCAGATCTCATGGAGAGGAGACTTTCCCTTTGCGCAGGAACACACTTGGTCACAGCTCTAGACAACACCCATGGTGCCTTAATTCCACTGCTGACATAGTGAAGGTGTGTCAGGCTGACTGACAATCAGAGTGGCACAAACCAGGTAGCACTGAGAGTCACTCAGACCCTGCACCTGAGAGAAATGGCAGCAGACAGAACTGCTGGCAGGCCAGCTGACCACCTATCAGAAGGCTCTGAAACCCTGTCAACTGAGCTGTTCCTTTCCAAAAGGCACCCAAAAGGAGTTACACAGCCTGGGATGGGTAAGGCTTTACCCCAGAGATTTGAGGAAGAATGCCTGCCTGGTGCTAGGTAACTCCTATACGGACAATCGAGGAGCTATGTCTGTGCTATGTCTGTGTCTAAGGTGCAGAGGCCACAGGCTACCATCTCACCATGCCAAGTATAATTCTCCCCACCCAGCTCTTCATACCCCTGCAAGTGTCCATTCTAGCCAACTGTCATGTACTGCTCAGAGTTTGGGCTGCTATAAACCTGGGATTAAAAGGTATAATGAAATTTTGACACAGGCTCAGCCCTGATCTTTTGACAACCCTGCCTTGAGCTGTCAATCCCCCAATCCATGTCACCAACTCTAGAGGCTGTGGAGTATGTGGAAAGTACAATGCCAACCTTAGGGCTAGGCCACGCAGATCAGGAGCCAGGCTGGGAGGCATGTCAGTGTCTGCCATGTAGAGATAGTTCAGAAAGGCCTGGGCGGCCTCAGAGCTCACATCATTCAGCAGGATGCGCTGAGTCAGATCCCCATCCTCCACAGCAGAGAAGCCTTCGGAGTTTACCTGAAGGCAGGGAAAACACAGGGGGCTTATTATAACCTGGAGTGAACAATGGTCCATCTTCAGCCTCTCAGACAGCCTGAGATTCTGGGGGTGGGGGGCAGTCTTGTGTATTTTCTTAGCCAGATTCTATAGTCTGGACCTTTGTTTCCAAAATCTTATGGGGTTGGATGTTTAAGGAATAGGTTAGTCCACTTGACAGATGGATCATGTACTCTAGGATGTCTCACTTGGGTCCCAGGATAGAGATGACTATGGCCCACTACATTTACAGATGATAATATCACACTGCAGGATTAAAGGTTGGATACTCCTGTGTGATGGAGATATTGTTCTNTATGCTGTGAATATGTGTTGCTCTGATTGATTGATAAATAAAATGCTGATTGGCCAGTAGCCAGGCAGGAAGTATAGGCGGGATAAACAAACAAGGAGAATTCTGGGAAGAGGAAGGCTGAGTCAGGAGACACCATTCCGCCATCTAGAAAGCAGCATGTAACAGCACACAGGTAAAGCCACATGGAACACGGTGGCAACATAGATTTATAAAATGGGTTAATTTAAGATGTAAGAGCTAGCTAGCGAGAAGCCTGCCAGGGCCATAGTTTAAAAATGATATAAGCCTTTGTGTGTTTATTTGGGTCTAAGCGCCGTGGGAGCCGGGGGGGATAGAGACTGGGACCAGACAAACTTTCGTCTACATCTGTGTCTACAACTTTCTGATAGAGAATGAGCACTCTGCTGGATTCCTATGTGGGGGCTTAAGCTTTAATCTCAGCACTTAGGAGACTGAGGCAAAAGGGTTCCAAGTTCCAACAGGGAGAGAGAGAGACAGTGACTGGGAGATTCCACAATGATGCAGACTCTAGTAGAGGAAGAAGGAAAACCTTCTTTCTGAAAAAAAAAAAAAGGGGGAGGGAGAGGAGGTGGTAGGCCACCAGCACCTTGTGTACTTACATGCTGAATAAGAAGTGGACATCGGGCATAGAGAACAAACTTGTGGGCATAAAACACCTCTCCGCTGTCAATCTGGAACTGGACATCACTTAGGTGTGGATTGTTGACCATTGTCCCAAAGTCAGACACCAGCAACCCAAGAGAAGAGAGCTGTAATGGGAGGAGAAAAGAGTCATCAGCTCCCTCGTCACTTTGCTAACTGCCCATGAGGGGGTGCTACAGGGCCAGGATCATGTTTTCCTCTCCAGGATGCGCACATGCAAAAGACTAGGACCCTGAGCCCAAGCTGTTCAGGAACCCAATACTTCCCAGCTACATGCAGGGACATCACCGAGACGATCCTCTGCATAAGAAGGTCCTTATGGAATAACACCCATCTTCCAATGCCATTCATTACCAACAGAGTACACCAGGTTGTTAGTTGGAACCCACCCCATAATCCAGAGAAGGGGCACAGTGGGTCCCTAATGAATGAAGAAAATCACTGAGAAACAAGCACACACAACAGATGCCTGGATGCGGCAGTCGCGTAGGGTGGCAGTGATCTCTGGACTTATCATCAAAGCTGGCTCTGAGGACTGGCTGCTGAGGAAGCCTACAGTGTCCAAGAGGAGCAATGACCCAAGAGAGGAGACAGGAGGCCTGGGACTCACAGCTCCAGACAGGGTTGTCAAGGTATGTCATTTGGGAAATAGACCACAAAGCCAGGGCAGACTGGTAAGTTAACTTGCAGCATAGAAATCTTCCTACTTACTGAGGCATGGTCACTCCCCTGAAGGGTCTTCTTAGACGGCAGGACAAATCCAGTTGGTGGAAGGCTGCTGAGTCCCAAGTCCAACCCTGAGAGGAGGATTTATAGATTAAGAGGATGTCACCTCCCAAGTAGGCAGTGTCAACCCTAGGCCTTGCTGGACATATTATTTGAGGATATCTTCACTTAAAGTAACACTCCTCCAATTATTTCTACCCATCTCCCTAACAGGGAAGTAGAAGGGTTGTAGAACAGACGAGATTAGCCCAGGAAGCTGTCTCTGGCTGGTTTAAGGAGGATTGTGAGACACACAGATGGTCTGCATCACATTCATCTCTGAGGAAAACACAAAAAAACACCTTAAACTACATTCTCTACTGAACTGGGATGAGTACAGAGCCTCACAGCAGCCCACGTACTAGTCCCACCCCACCTCAGATTGCACAGGCAGGCCCAACACCCCACCCAGTGTCTCACCTGTGGGTACTCCCAGACTGCTGGGCCATGGGCTGGCGCTCATCCCCTCCACTGCCAAGTCCACAAGATCTTGAAGAGCTTGACGCTCCCTCTGACTGGAAGGCAGCAGCTGGCTCTTGGGGCTGTGGCTCATGGGAGGGCTGCTCTGGAAAGCAGGTGGCCTTTGTGTACTTGGCTCTTGCTGCTTGGACAGTGAGAGCTCATGTTCCTGAAAGAAGTTGAAAAGCTAGTGACTATGTGTTGTCACCGACACTGCCACAGCCACCCTACACATACACAGCTACATCTAAAATGGCAGATAGGACAGGGCCATCAAGGGAGGCCAGGAGCAGCCAGGAGCAGCCCTAGGAACCCACAGTGTTGGCAGGTGTGCCTCCAAGTGTGCAGAAGAAGGGTCCCCAGGAGCTGGTAGCCCACTTCATGTCATTTAAATGGCCACGGCTGGTGAACGCCAATGCAGGACCACCTTTAGCAGAGCTGTCTGAAGAATGCATTCAGAACCTAGGTTCCAAGGCTCTATCTGAGACGGTTTACTAGCTGGGCAGGGGTGGGCCTGAACTTCACATTTTAAACAAGCTTTCCAGGAATGTGCTACATTTGGGGGACCAAAGTCCTTTTTCTTAGCAGAAGCACTACTGAGTTGCTACAGAGAGACATGAGGTACAGCCAATGCCTCTGTTGTTTCCTCCCTATTCTACTTGTTGGACTCTTCCTCATCCAGCCCTGGTATCTGGCTGCATTTCTAGATTACCTACCTCTTTTCAAAGCCCATCCACATGTGTGTTAGGAGCAGGGCTCACCTTGGGAGGCCGTTGGGACACAATTGGAGGAACCAGGCCCGCTGTATAGAAGGACTCCTCAGCCCAGGTTCCTGTGAGGGCACTGCACTCCCACAGAAAATTCCGCTTTCCTTCAGGCAGCTGCAGGCGCCAGCCTGCATGTTCCAAGTCTTCCTTTAAAATCTTNCTGGCAGGAAGTGGCGGGGTGCAGGACAGTTCCACTTCCTCTGATAGGAGCTGGGCGACACGATCCTCAATCTGTCTACTTGTGGTCTCAGAGTCCTGGGTTAACAACTGTGGGGGACACACCGGGGGTTTCTTCCTGCGACTTTTCTTCTCTAGAGATAAACAGAAGTGGCTCAGTCAGAAGTGGCTCTGACTGTTCATCCCAGCAGCTGCTGTAACTCTCAACCAGCAGCAGGGCACCACGCTCTCCCCAGGCCTCTGCTCCAGCCACATGTACCTGCTCCCAGTCTTATCTTCTCAGAAAAAGCATTTTCCAGTCTGAGTGGGGACACAACTGGACACTGCTCCATCTCAGAGCGAGACAGAGCCATAGCCACCAGCAGGTCTTCAGATGGAGCCTCGGGCTTATTGACCTTCCGCCTCTTCTGTGGCTCCTTCTTGATGGTGGCTCCTTTCCGCTTCAAACCTCCAACATGGTTGCTGAAGTTAAAAGACAGCCACAGAGAAAGGTCAACAAGTGCCTCTGATTCTGGGCCTCTTCTATCTTACAGGAAACAAAAGAGATGGATGTGTCTGCCCCAGTGCAGTGAGCCAACAGCTGCTTGGGCTTTCACTGTGCCGATTCTATTTCTTGTGAGCTCATTCGATCCAAACCTAGAAATTTAGCACAGTCCATACGCTGAGGGCCTGGGTTCTTTCTTGGCCATCAGGGGTACTTGCATATCTAGATAAGGCTAACCCCTTGTAGTCTATAGCTCCAAGTAGGCTCTCTGTAGCCAACAAGTTCTGCCCACTGAAACTTCAGATGCCCCCAAGGCAGTCCTTCCCCTCCTTCAGGACCACAGTAGCGCCTCTATCCAAGACCCCAAAGACAAGGCCTCCAGACTCTGCTGCCACCAAGCAGCTGTCTTGGGAGCTGACCTCTCTGCCTTACAGAAGGCTTGCTCTGGCTGGAAAGAAAACCCTACAGCAGCTGGGTTAAGAGGAGCAAGAAGCATCTCTGAGAGAGAGCCTGCCCTGCAGCTGTTGTCACAACTCAGGCTTCTGCAAAAGCTCACCCTCTCCCTACACAGAAAGTTGGAGATGCCTAGATGTGGCACTGGAAGATGTAAATAATGCCTAACTCAGTATACAGGCAAGAGAGAGGGGTGCCAGCCAGCAGCCAGGAAGTAGGCATCAAGAGCAGTGCTGATGCTGCCCCCGGTGCCACAGGCAGGGCTCGGAGGAAGCAAGTAAGGAGTGCAGAAAGAAGAGATACTCACACCAGCATGGTGCTCCAGCACAAAATGCTTACTATTCCAAAGTCCAAATACCTTGGCTTGGTCTCAGCAGAGAAACACCCAAAGCCCCCTTAGGGAAGGTCCAAAGTCCCTTGAGGATGTTCAGTTCCCATAACCTTCTACTCACCAGCCTTCTAGAAGGACCCATGTACATCTAGTTTCACTATTTGGAGGCATTTTAAAAGTATACATGTTTAATCTGTGAGACAAGCAATAGATTAGATGTCTAAAGAATCAAGGCTTCCTGCCCTACAATGCTAGTATGGATATACTAACTGTAGGTAGACTCCCTGGCTTGTAGAACCTCTTCTGCCCGCTGTGATCTCAGCTGTGGCCCAGCCCAGCAACTGATAACCCACGTGTCAGGCGGTGACTAGGATAAACAGCTTCCCACAGAAGCCTGGTGCCCATGCTACCTCTGTTTCCTGTGAAGTTGGGGTCAACTTGGATGGACTCAACTCAGGGACAGGGAACAGAGCTCAGCTAGGGGACAGGAACAGAACTGACCCTCTGTTGCTTGCATGCCTGGCATCTGCATGCTGAGGACTGCTTCCCAGCTGATAGGGGAGCCTCCTATTTTAATATATAAGTATTCCTTCGTGCAATTAAAAACTACATTCTTTGGCTGGAGAGGTGGCTCAGAGGTTAAGAGAACTGGCTGTTCTTCCAGAGGTCCTGAGTTCAATTCCCAGCAACCACATGGTGGCTCACAACCATCTGTAATGAGATCTGGCGCCCTCTTCTGTATACATAATA
>LZPO01066280.1:225575-260907 GCA_001675575.1 Neotoma lepida
TAACAGGTACTTGAGATACTGAGGGAGCCTGAAGGCCAGCTTGTTCTTTGGTATGCTAATAGATGCCACAGGTAGCTATTTGTCCTTTTGCCAGTGAAAAGGGAAATGACTTCTTTTGGTAGAGGGGAATCAGCTTCACAAGTTCCTGAAGAATGCTGGCTTTTGCCTAACCACCAGAATTTGGAGAAATGGAGTTTCCTTTGGACCTGACAGTACATACCAAGGATATTTATTGTGGCCTTATTCCTTGTTCAAAGACAAAAACCTCAAAACTGAAAGCAATCTTAATGCCTCAAGTAAGGGTACAATAGACTAATAATAGATTCTATTATGGTTAAGTAAATATAAGGGTTTTAGATTTATTATTTGAAAGAGAAAGTGCACATGTATGTATGTGGTACATGTGGCAGCCAGAAGTTGTCTTAGTTAGCTTTCTGCTCCAGTGATAAACACCGTGACTAAAAGCAACTTGAGAGGGAAGGGTTTATTTCACCATACAGCTTACAGTCCATCATGAAGGGAATCAGGGCAGGAACCTAGAGGCAGGAACTGAAGCAGAGGCTGCAAAGATGGCTGCAGACTGGTTTGCTTCCCATGGCTCACTCAGTTTGCTTTCTTATACAATCCAGGACCACTTACATAGGTGTGGTATCACCCACATTGAGCTTGTCCCTCCCACATCAATCATTAATCAAAGACAGTGACCCACAGACTTGCCTGCATGCCAGCCTGACAGAAGCATTTTCTCAATTGAGGTTTACCTCTTTCCAGATGACTAGCTTGTATCAAATTGACAAAAACCTAACAAGCATAGTATCATATCCTTTGGAGCTGAGGTCACAGGCCTTTGTGAGTTGCTCAGCATGGGTGCTGGGATCTGAACACTAGTCCTCAAGATAGAGCAACAAACATTCTTAATCATTGAACTGTCTCTCCAGCCCCACGGGCATTTTCCTTGTTGAAGGAACTCTGGCTACCTCCAGTGTGGTGACTATGGCTCTAGCAGGCCATGCCCTTCTCTCATTCCCTCTGCCTTGCTAAAAACCATTAGATTATATTCCTAAAGCTAGCCACCAAGGTCTATTCCCTTATTTGGCCACTTCCTCTGTTATGCCCAGATTGTGGGGATCCCCAAAAGACCACCATGGAGACCTGCTATGGCATGTTTTTCTATAAGCTGTGAATATGTGTTGCTCTGATTGGTTGATAAATAAAGCTGCATTGGCCTATGGCAGGGCAGGATGGAGCCAGATGGGAAAATCCAAGAGAGATAGTGAAAGGAGAAAGGAGAGTAAGGGGAGATGCCAGCCACTGCCCAAGGAGCAGCAGCCAGCAGACCGGTAACACCACGGCCACATGACAACTTATAGATTAATAAAAATGGGTTCAGTTATAAGAGCTAGCTAGCAAGAAGCTTGAGCCATAGGCCATCCAGTTCATAATTAATGTTAGCCTCTATGTCTTTACTTGGGTCTGAGCAGCTGCAGGACCAGGCAAGACACAGGAAAACTTCCAGCTACATTTTGGCGCTCAACATGGTATCAAAATTTCCACCCAAAACCTGAGAAAGCTTTTAAAAAAGGTTCTAAAATGGAACCAAGAGCAGCTTCCTAGTTATGGCAAGCTATGATACAGAGAAACCGCAGCATGTGGGTTTGACCTACAGCATGGTGGATTCCTGCCGCAGTACACAGAGGCGTCTCAAAGCCAAGCAGCTCACTGCATGGCAGATTTAGCTTTTGCTAATAAAAAAATGGTTTCTGGGCTACATGCTGCTTGATGGAGGCATAGACACACGGCCCAGAGCTGGTGGTAAAGGTACCTCTGCCATGCTGGGAANCTGAGATGGGCAGAGTCAGCAGCCAAAGCCGCTGCTTCAGTCCTAGCCACACTGCATTTTAAAGCAATCGGAAAAGGATTATAGATACACAAAGACAGATTCAGATGGAATAAATCTCTAAGTGGTTTACAATGTATGTAAAAGGTACATAGGCTTGAGAGAGAGAAGAGAAAGGATATAGATAGTCATAAAAATAAAATAAAGTCTTAAAAAAATAAAATAATATATAAAAAAAGCCATGTAAAGATGGATATTACATAGAGAATCTGGATTGTGTTGTCTTTGGGATTTTTAACTACAAAAATGATACAAAAAAAGACATTTGATTGTAAAGGCTGCTAAGTTAAACCAATATATATATTTTAAAGGTATCATGACTTCAAAATTTGGATCTAAGGATATGGTGCTTTGGAAAGGAGGTTCTGTTTTTGTTTCCACAGGAAGCAAGAGGCTATGGATTTGTTCCAGGTTAAGCTGGATCAGATTTGATCAAGCCTGACCTCCTGAACTTTAACAGATGGTACCTATCAACGAAGGTTATAGCCAGTTTTCCCAGGACTTGAAAATTATCTCCAGTTTTCTCAGGATCCCCATAAGATTGCCAGTGCCCCCAATTAGCAGGAAGTAGTATGAAAACTATGCCCAAAATTCCCAAAATATTGTTTATAAATGTTTATTTTTATTTAAAGGGGATTGATTATAAATGCAATCTCTAAAGAAGAAAAGGGGATATAGATATGATAGGATAAAAGAGTAGATTATTGAATCTACTTTTTTAAAAAATATATTTATTTATTATGTATACAGCGTATGCCTGCAGGCCAGAAGAGGGCACCAGATCTCATTATAAATGGTTATGAGCCACCATGTGGTTGATGGGACTTGAACTCAGGACCTTTGGAAAAGCAGTCAGTGCTCTTAACCACTGAGCCATCTCTCCAGCCCCGAGTCTACTTTTAAAAAGCAACAACTTATTTGAAATGTTTTACATTGCTATGGATTTTGGTTTATTGATACAAATTTAAAGTTAATTTTGTTACACTATATATATATTTCTACTCTTGTTTAAGGTATTATATTTATGCAACTCATTTAAAATTGTAATATATAATTAAAAATAGAGAATAATTAGTCATTTATGATAATCAAACTTATAGTCATGTTAGTTAAGTTTTTTAGGTATACAAAGATATATTTCAATTAGATAGGTAATCTTCAAACACTTCAAAGACCTACAGAATATGGCATTTAAATTTTTTTTTTTTTTTTTTTTTTTGAGACAGGGTTTCTCTGTGTAGCTTTGGCGCCTTTCCTGGAACTCACTCAGTAGTCCAGGCTGGCTTCAAACTCACAGAGATCCACCTGCCTCTGCCTCCCGAGTGCTGGCATTAAAGGCATGTACCACTACCACCCGGCTTAAAATATTTTAAAAACTTAGACTTTCTGGACAGTGAGACACGTCTGCTCCTGGCAGCACTGATTTACTTCAAAGAGGAAGATGGGGATGGCATTGAAGACACTCCATATGGAATTTATCTTCTTCTTGGCAAAACTGGCCATTTGGACAAGAAACTGCTCATGCCTACCTAGACTGCTTGATAATATGTTGTATAAGTTGGAAATACAGGACCCATAGGAAAATGATCACTGATTTTGCCAAAACAAGGTGAAATGGTCCTTCAGGTTCCTGCTTCACAGAGGAGACTGCCAGACATTGTATAGGACACAGGGAAAAGCGACTGAGAGACTCTAGGCCTATAAGCTGAAGATGGATGCCCCAACATTGCAGAGGAACTTTGGATGAATGTCCAGGCAGCCAGTTGCCTGTCATTTCTAAAATTATAGAAGTTGCTTGCAATGTACTTCCTGTTTACTCAGGTAATATTATATCCTTCTGGGGTCTTTGATGGAGTTGAAGACTAGATAGCCATAATTACAGCTTACCCTAGTCATGATAAAAGATAAATTAGATATAAAACTTTAGACTCACAAAAATAGGATAGATGATAGAATATTTTCTAATTTTGCCAAATATAAATAGAAGTAGATATTATAACTATAATTCTTGCCTGATAACTGTTCTATTATATGTAATTTTACTATGTTAAAATTAAAACCTTCCTTTTTGATTAGATAGAAAAGATAAAGTGCTGTGGGATGTCTTTCTGTATGCTGTGAATATATGTTGCTCTGATTGGCTGATAAATAAAGCTGCATTGGCCTATGGCAGGGCAGGATGGAGTCAGATGGGAAAATCTAAGAGAGTTAGTGAAAGGATAAAGGAGAGCAAAGGGAGATGCCAAACCGCCGTCCAAGGAGCAACATGTAATGGGACGCAGGTAAAGCCACGGAACATGTGGTGACACATAGATTAATAGTTATGGGTTAATTTAAGATGAAAGAACTAGTTAGCAAGAAGCCTGCCATAGGCCATACAGTTGCTAATTAATATAAGCTTCTGAGTGATTATTTATCAAGAGCTATGGGACCTCGGGGCCCGGTGGGACCAGAGAAACTTCTGGCTACAGAGACTGAATCCCATATGTAAAGGCAAAGAGCCTTTATTTTCAAGCTCGGAGCTTGGGCTCTCTGTCCCACACTGCAGTGAGAGCAGAGAACAGAGGGCCCAGGCAGGCTGGAGTTTTTATCATAGCAGAGGTCAGGATGAGGTGATTTCCAGGGTTCAGGACACTGATTGGCTGACATTTGTCTAGGAATATAGGGGATGTTTGGAATGTCAGGTATTTCCCCCTAGATGCAGGCCCTCCCTGGGTGGAGTCAGATCATGGCTTTTTCTGGATCTGGGTGTTACCTGCCAGTGAGCCTGTCACAGAAGCTGTGTCTGGGCCTCTAAGCCTGTCATGGCAGTTGTGTGGTCAAGCTGTTTTGGGGCCCCCCACACCTCTTCCTAAGGCTGACTACCAAGGTCCAGCTATCAAAGTATTGAGGTCCAGCAATCAAAAGCCCCCTTTGGTTCACCTAATTAACATGCCCAATTAAAATTAAACAGCTCATCCTAACACAGGGTTTCCCCTTGTACCTTTATAAACGGCCATTTGCCCATGTGCCACATCTGTCTCCTCTCTATCCAGAGGCAGTCCTTTGTCCCTCTGGGACAAATACCCTTGCCTCCTTTCCCTTGTTCTCTTCCCATTCTCCCTGTCCTCTATCTCCTTTACCACTGCATCCTAGCCATTCTAACACAGACCTCCCCTTCTCTTCCTCTTAAAAATTACACCTCCAGGGTCATCTGCTGCTGTTTCCTGCCTGAGTCAGGAAGCAGCCACTTTCACTTTTCTTCCCCTCTTCATAAGGATCTCTCTGTGCAAACAGGTGTTTGGGTGTGGTTTGTGCCTAATCCGGGGTCTGGGAGGAAGTCCCGCTGTGTGGGAGTGTTACCTTCAATTGTTACTAAATTTTACCCTCTCAAGAGACTGAACCAATTTCTATTCAGTTGACAATGATCCGTATGCCATTTTACTCATACTTTGCTTTGACACAGAATGTATTGTGAAACATTTCACTTCTTGACTATTTGAATAGTAAAAATGGGTCTTTCAGTTTTGTTTTATATTTCTTTTATTGGGGAAATGTCCCATCTATCGTCTTGCAATATCCCTCCATTACTGGTAATTTTCTTTGTTAATGTAGTCTTTACTTGTTTGCTGCTAATAATGCTGCCTCAGACACACACACACACATCCTCAACTATACTGATGATACTCTAGAGAGCAGGGATCTCTTAAGTCCTTCCCTTCATCTATAGGTCTGGGATAGAAACTGCTCAGTGTGTTGGGTTTTGAGTTGGGGCAGGGCCTCACTGTCATGTTCTTTCTGGGGTAGGAGTTTCAGGGATTTTTACTCCTTGGAGGCCGTGTGGACCACGAGGTTCCACTATACTACTACCATAGCTGAATTTGAATCTGTTGTCATACCAGGAAACGAGCTTGACGAAATGGTTGTTGAGGGCAATGCCAGCATTGCATTGAAGGTGGTAGGTAGAGTGCGTGTCACTGTTAAGTCTTCTGAAGCCACCTTCTTGATGTCATTGTGGTGGTTTGAATGAGCATAGCCCCTCTAGGCTCATAGGAGAAAACATGCTTGACAAGGCACACAAATGCCCACTTGTGCCCCACACATAACATATAGACATGTGCATCCATATCATAGCATGTATCAGAAGATCCTTGGTAAGTCTGAACTTGATTTCATGATGTACTTTTATATCAAGCTCATATTTTGGTTATCCATATATCTTATGGATTGACTTTGGGTTATGTAACATCTTAGCTATTGTGAATAATGTTTTTTGAACATGGGTGTAGAAATACCTCTTTGAGACTCAAAAGCAGAATTGCTGGATTATTATTCTACTTTAAAACTCTGGGGAAGCCAGGCAATGATGGTGCATGCCTTTAATTCCAGCACTCAGGAGGCAGAGGCAGGCAGGTCTCTGTGATTTCAAGGCCAGCCTGGTCTATAGACGAGTTCCAGGACAGGCTCCAAAGCTACAGAGAAACCCTGTCTTGAAAAAAAAATTCTGGGAAATCACCATGGTATTCCCCATAAAGACCTTACCATTTATATTCCCACCAACAGTATACAAGCGTTGCAATTTTTCTTTTCTTCTCTTTTCTTTTCCTTTCCTTTCCTTTCTCTCTCTCTCTCTCTCTCTCTCTCTCTCTCTCTCTTTCTCTCTTTGTTTTAACAAAGTTTACATAGCATCAGTTTGAATTTTTATTTTAAGATCTGGATGTGGGGGCCATAGAGATAGTGCAACAGTTTAAGAGCACTGGATGCTCTTCCAGAGGTCCTGAGTTCAATTCCCAGCAACCACATGGTGGCTCACAACCATCTATAGTGGGATCTGATGCCCTCTTCTGTCATAAAGTCATACATGCAGATAGAGCACTCATATACATAAAATAAATAAATCTAAAAAAAAAAAAAGATCTNGATGTGGTGATACACACCTTTAATCCCAGCACTTGGGAGGCAGATGCTCTCAGTTTTCTCTGAGTTCAAGACCAGCTTCATCCATACCAGCCAATGCTGTACTTAGACCCTGTCTCAAAAAAAAATAAAAATAAAAATAAATAAATAAATTTGATTTTAGTTATTACTGCTGCATGCATGTGCACGGTTATATTCGCAAACCAGTGTGGAGGTCAGAGGACAGCTTCAGGTAGTATGTTCTTGTCTACTACCATCTCGGTTCTGGGCATCAAACTCGGGTCATCAGGTTTGGTACCAAGGTAATAGTTCTGGTTTCATAAAAAGAATCTGGAAGTGTTCTCTCCTTGACTGTTGTATAGAATAATCTGAGGAGTATTGGCATTAGTTCTTTGAAGTTCTGGTAGAATTTTGTGCTGTATCCATGTGGCCCAGGGCCTTTCTCAGTTGGGAGATTTAAAATTACCTCCTCTATTTCATCGTTTTTATGGCTCCATTTTAATGACTTACATCGTTCTGATTTAATTTTGGTCAGTTATATGTATCTAGAAATTAATCCATTTCTTTTAGATTTTCTAGTTCAGTGGAATATAGGTTTTTAATTATCTCCTCTTTCTTAGCCCTGTTTTTGATATGGCCTCCAGAGGCCTTCTTAAGTTACTAACGAGATCCTGTTGTAAAATATTATTTTAAAGTGTGTTACTTTTGCTTATGTTGTATTGTTTAACTCTGTGAAGCTTTGCTACTTTGCCTATCTAAAACACCTGATGGTTAATAAAGAACTGAACGGCCAATAGCAAGGCAGGAGAAAGGATGGGCAGAGCTGGCAGGAGAGAGAGGGTATAGGAGAAATCTGAGAAAATGACAAGAAAAAGGAAGTAGCCAGAGAAGGAGGAAGACTCCAGAAAAGCTGGCAAGAAACTGAGCCAAGCTAAGCCTGGGCATTCACAAGTAATAATAAGCCTCCGTGTGTGAATTTATTTGGGAGCTGGGTGGCGGGCCCCCCAAAGAGCAAAAACAAACAACAACAAGATCCATCCAGTCTTCAGATGCAGTCAATGCTATACACTTGCTTCTCAGGACTGTGTTGTGGAATAATCTTTTTGTACACTGTGAAGATTTGTCACTTGGATTGGTTTAATAAAAAGCTGAATGGCCAATAGCTAGGCAGGATTTTTAGGCACACAGGATGCTGGGAAGAAGAAGGGAGGAGTAGCCAGCCAAACAGAGGAAGCAGCATGGGCAATACAGAGTAAAGGTAATAAAGCCACAAGACAAAAAGTAGATTGATAAAAATGGATTAATTTAAGTTGTAAGAGCTAGTTAGTAAGAAGCCTGAGCTATCAGCTGAGCTTTTATAAGCAATAATAAGTCTCTGTGTTGTTTTTTGGGAGCTGGCTGGTGGGACAGAGAACATCCAACTACAGGACCACCTTTGTGTCCCATAGATGTTTAGTGTGACTTAGTGATGCACCTGGAGGCCTTGGAAAAACAAGAACAAACAATGCCCCAAAAGAGTAGACAAAAAGAAATCATCAGTCAGGGCTGAAATTAAAAAAAAAAAAAAATACATAGAATTGGTTCTTTAAAAACACTAACAAGATTGACAAATCTTTAGCCAAAATAATAGAAAGAGAGTGAGGAGCTATACTAATAATGTCAGAGTTGAAAGGGAAGCATTATGACAGTTACTGAGGAAATTCAGATAATAAAGGCATACTTTAGGGGGAGGGGTGCATTTCAAATTAGAGTTTCTCTGTGTAACAGTCCTGGCTCTCCTGGAA
Organism: Neotoma lepida; assembly: GCA_001675575.1. Classification (NCBI taxonomy): domain Eukaryota; kingdom Metazoa; phylum Chordata; class Mammalia; order Rodentia; family Cricetidae; genus Neotoma; species Neotoma lepida. Next base: position 234,153 of record LZPO01066280.1, read on the forward strand.
CTCACTTTGTAGATCAGGCTGGCCTTGAACTCACAGAGATCCACCTGCCTCTGCCTCCAATTGCTGGGATTAAAGGTGTGTGCCACCATACTTGGCTAAGTTAAATCTTTTAAAACCAGACACACTCTCTCCCCGGACAATATCTAGGAGGAGTACCCTAGTGTAGTAGACACNCTGGAACTCACTCGGTAGCCCAGGCTGGCCTCGAACTCACAGAGATCCGCCTGCCTCTGCCTCCTGAGTGCTGGGATTAAAGGCATGCGCCACCACCGCCCGGCAAGGTCATACTTTTAAAAATTATTCTTCTATGATTTTGTTGAAAAACTAGGTTTTTTCTTCTTCTTTTTCTATATCTGATTCGTAGCTTTGGTCTTTCTATAATACTCCAAAGTTCCTGCATGCTCATTTGTGGGTTTTTAAAGATTCATCATTTTCTTTTTAAGATTTATTTACTATGTATACAGAAGAGGGCACCAGATCGCATTGCAGATGGTTGTGAGCCACCATGTGGTTGCTGGAAATTGAACTCAGGTCCTCTGGAAGAACAGTCAGTGCTCTCAACCTCTAAGCCACCTCTCCAGCCCCTCATCATTTTCTTGAACTGCATGATTCACCCATGTACCTTGTCTTCTAGACCTGATAGTTTCTCTTTCATGTAATTCAATCTCTTGGTAAGTCTTTCTTTTGAGATTTGACATCTAAGTTTTTTATCTAGAGTTTTACTTCAGTTTGGCTTTCCTTAATAAAGTCTTATCTCTTTGTTAAATTCTATTATCATCTCTTGAATTATTTTCATTATTTCATTCAACTGTGTTTTGTAGTCTTCAATCAGGGATTTATTCATGTTCTCTTTCAGTTCTGTGCTGGCTAGTTTTAAACACAAAAACTAGGGTCATCTGGGAAGCGTGACCCTCAACTGAGAAAACACCCCCATCAGGTTGGCCTCTGGGTTAGCCTGTGGGGCATTTCTTGATTGATGATTGACGTGGGAAGACCCAGCCCACCATGGGTTGTGCTACCCCAGCTGGTGTTCTTGGGTGCTTTAAGAAAGTTATGAAGCAAGTAAGCAGCACCCCTCCATGGCCTCTGCATTCGTTCCTGTTCATGTTTCCCTGGGTGATGGACTATGAGCTATAAGAGGAAATAAATGCTTTCCTCCCTAAGTTGATTGGGTCGTGGTGTATTATCACAGCAATAGAAACCCTAAGACAAGTTCCTTGAACATATATATATAATTGCTTTTTTGAAATCATTGTCTTGTGCATCAGCTAAATTGCTTTTTCTCAGAACATTATGGTGTGGGAGGGCTAATTTCTGGAGAAGACATACTGTTTTGGTTATTCATGTTGTGTTTTTGTGATGGGACCTAGGGATCTGTAGTCAGGATTGATGGTGCTTTTTGGTATGATTATGTGGTCTAGCTTTTGTTGAGTAGGTGTTTAGATATTTGTTTGCTTTTACCCCAACTTGACAGGCATGGACCAGCTGAATCGTGCTTGGGGTTCAGTCTTGGGGGCACTCTGTTGATGTGCTAATGTGATCTCAGCTCAGCTAGGGCTAGGCGCAGCTTCTGAGCTCAAGAGCAAGGCTTCTGTGGGCTTACATGATTCTTGCTGCTGTGTAGTCAGAAGTTTTCCTGTGTCCCGCCCAGTCCTGCAGCTGCTTGGTCCCAAGTAAACACACAGAGGCTTATATTACTTAGAAACTGTATGGCCCATGGCTAAGAATTCTTGCTAGCTAGATCATCTTAACCCATTTCTATTAATCTATGTATTGTCACGTGGCCATGGCATTACCAGTCTGCTGGCATGTTGCTCCTTGGGCAGCAGGCTGGTGTCTCTCCTGCCTCTCTCTGCCTTTCTTCTTCCTGTCTCTCTCTTGGATTTCCCACCTGGCTATAACCTGACTTGCCATAGACCAGAGCAGCTTCTTTATTAACCAATCAGAGCAACACGTATTCACAGCGTACAGAAAGACATCCCGTTGGACTGCTGATCTTCAGAAGTCTGGAGGATTCACTTGGTTCCTATAGGTGGTCCTGGGTGGCAGAGGCTGGGGTCACATTGGGAGTGGATGGTGCTCTGTGCAGGTGGGGCACAGGACACAGCACAGTCCTAAGGTGGAGGTAGGTCTGGTAGAGGCCTGAATGGGGATCTACCAAGGTTGTGGTCACAGACTCCACATGGTCCTGAAGTAGCATAGTGGGTAGGGTCTTCTTTGTACTTTTGAGATCTTTCTGCTCAGTTAATTTACCCATCTAGTGACTGATTTGGGGTGTGTGGGGTTATTTAATTTTTAGTTCTTTATATATTAGATATTAACCCCCTGTTAGATGTATCACTGGCACAGATTTTCTCCCAGTCTGTACTGTATGCTCTCTTCAGTCTCCTAATGGTTTCACTTACTGTGTAGAGGTGTGTGTGTGTGTGTGTGTGTGTGTGTGTGTGTGTGTGTGTGTGTATGTGTATGTGTGTGTATGTCTACCTGTGTGCAAATGCAAGTGTGTGTGTATACACCTGTGTGTGAATGCAGGCGTGTAGGTATACACCTGTGTGCAAGTGCAGGCGTATGTGTATGCACCTGTGTGTGAACTCAGGTGTGTGTGTATACACCCGTGTGTGAATGTAGGCATGTGTGTATACACCCGTGTGTGAATGTAGGCATGTGTATGTATACACCCATGTGTGACTGCAGGTGTGTGTGTGTGAAGCACAGTGTGTAGAAATCAGATCATGTCATGTGTTAGTCTTGCCCTTCCACTTTGAGGCAGGGTTTTTGCCATTTCAGATATTATTTTTCCTCTGAAGGAGTCCAGGTAGGTGTCTCATCCTCCACATACTCTCCTACATCCTTGAATATATGAAGCATGGTTACATTAGCTGCTATACCTTTGTCTGCTAGTTTCTTTAACTCCCATTTCTGGATCAGCTTTTAGTGGGTTTTTGAGACAGAGTTTACTTTTAGTAATTTTTAAAAAGTGGTTTATGACTCTAGGTTGTGTTTCCTCTGATAATTTATATTAACAGTTCTTAGTTTGTTGCTTCTCAGCTTTGAATGAATGCCCCCTGCATTGCTTGCTGGGACATAAGCCTTTCTCTCTTGTCGATGCTAGTCTTTATCCGTGGAGGGTGCTTGACGGGAAAGGTTTTCTTCTAGTCCTGTGTGCTTTGTTAATGCTGTCCTCTGATTCAGACTGGCATGTGGGGTCCAGGGGTTGCCTTAGGCACATTCCATGTGACTCAGCGGGCTTCTGGCTTCTGGTAAGCTCCATGTTTTGGAAACCCCGATCCTCGTGTGTAAGAACTAATCCACCAAAGATGAAAGAGGTAGATCCAGGACCGCACAAAGTCTTATTTATCTATTTATTTTATTTAATTGTTTCGAGACAGGGTCTAGATTTGGAGCTGTGGCCAGCCCGATACTCACTATGCAGCCTGGGCTGGCCTCAAACTTGTGGCAGTCCTCACCCTCTTAGGTGCTGGGATTATAGGTTTGTACCATCATATCCAGCTTGCAAAGCCCAATTTATTGGAGACTTTAGTAAGTAGAAGTGTGCCCTGGATACTGGAAAGATGAGAGTCCCCCTATCCTAAGGCAGGAAGAGGATCTTATATGCCACGTTAGACAAAGGAGCTGCAGCCTGCTGAAGTACTCTTGGCTTTCTGAAAGACTCCTGACATATTCAAAGGTCAATTAAACAGTCCAGGGCCAGTTAGACGGGTCAATGGGTAAAGACACTCACTACAAGTCTAACGACCTGGTTCAGTTCCTGGGCTTCACATGATGAAGGGAGAGAACCGCTCCAGTGAATTGTACTCTGACACTCACCAAGGCACAGCCATGCCTGTACCCCTACACACAATAATAGGAAATATTTTACATTTTTAAGGGGGTTAGAGAAATGGGTCAGCAGGTAAGAGAGCTTACTGCTTCCAGAGGGTCTAGATGTGGTTCCCAGCCTGATCTCTAGTGCTCACAAATGCTGTAATTCCAGTTGCAGGGGATCTGGTGCCTTCCTTTGGCCCCTGAAGGCACCTGCATGCCCTGGTGTACATATCCTCATACAAACAAGCATGTGCACCAAGTAACTAAAGGTTAAGAGAAAAGAGAAGGAAGTTTGGATGATGGTGGATGACTATCTTAACAACCTTGTTCATCCTATGAGGTAGACTGAGGGGCAGAATCATATGATAGGCAGGATGGGAATTACCGCCAAGATGGCTAGAGCCATCTCACACTGGATTCCTATAAGTAAACCTCACCCTATACCAGGGGGTCTTGTCTTTCCACCACACCTAGCAGCCTTCTGGCTAATTTTGTTAGCATCTTTGCAGGGAGTTCTCTTGGCTACCAGCCTTGGCCTACAAGTCAAGGATCTTCACCATCTAGTGGGGAGTGATACCATCCCCTTTGCNAGATCTGAATCCTTCCCTTAGCACCTGTCTCCATCCTGAGGTGTTCTGTGCATTTTCTTTTGTTTCTGCCTAGTTAATTTTCTGTTCATGTTTAATAGTCCTCTATATGAAGCCTCTGTTGTTTGACACGCTGCATGGTTTCTGTGGTCCTGAGAGGACCCTCGCTAATGACCTGTTCCTTTTATTGGATGTTAGAATTTGACGTTGTTGGTGATGAAGTNTGTTGTAGCCTTTAACCCATGTTGGATTTTGGCTTGGCAGGCAGAGTTCCTTGGTCCTCTGCAGTTTGCTTCTAAGCTTAGGTTAAGTAGTCCAGAGCTGCCTGAGTCTGCAGTTAATTTACCATATTTCTAAGGCGATGCCCCTCTGGGTATTCTACCCAATACCTGAGAGTTGGTAAGGTGGCTTGTGGGTATCCAAAGTGTACTTATCCTGTTTTGACTCTGGAGACTGTTTATCTGTTGCTTTACAAACCCTCCCCCCCTTTTTAATTGATGTTTTCCATACTCTTGTGTAGTTTCACAGGCATGGTTAAGTCCCAACTGTAGCTGAGGGAGTCCTCTGCAGACCCTGACCCTGGAGCACTAGTCTGTGACCAGCCTCCTCCCTAACACTTTACCCTGTTAAGTGTAGCCCCTTCAGCTCTCTGAACCCTGTCTTTTGAACTCAAGGCCCCCCACTTCCCACACTGAAGTCTGGAACCTCCTTCAGAGCTCCTGATATGGGAGCACTTTGCTCATTTCCCCTTCATGGAGCTTTCTGTCCTGGTCTGTTAAAACTGCTGCATTGTTTATGACTTTGTGGTCCAGTTATCCAGGCTCTCTCCATGCAAACAGAACAAATGAGCCAGTGTGTCAGGACTGTGATAAAAATTAAAAACCAGTAGTGCCTGTTGGCTGAGATAACTGACCCTACTAACACTCCATTTTCTTCTTTCGTAACCAGCCACCTTGTGCATGGGAATATCAAGATGTCTGTAGAGTGGTGGTGGCCTCCTGGCCAGCTCGTCTTTCTGGTTTGCTGCTGCTGTGTCATTGGTGAGCTGAGGTGCCTCTGTAGATTAATGCCTCCTCCCAGGAGCCCAAGCAAGGAAAGGAGCTGTTCGAGGAGTTCTTGAAGGCAGAACTACCACCTTGCCCCAGCACCCCCACAGGCCCAACAAACCTACATGTCTGGCCACCTCTGGCTTTGGGTTGACCAGAAGACAAAAAGCTGGACCTGCTCTAGCACCCAGGTACTCTTGCTGTTCCCGCCTAAGCTGGAGAAGTGCTAACCCCTGATGGGAAGCTGTGCTTCCACACAAGTCACAAAGTTGAGAGTCCAGAATGCCACCCTTGCAAGGTGAGTGGACACGGATGCATGGTGAGAAGATGGGAGAGCTGACGCTGCTCCTCAGAGTTGTGTGACTCTGTCTGGAGGTGGACACAGGGCAGCTGCCTTTCTTATTTTCCTCCAGAGGTACCGTCCTGTTCCATAGCCAGGACTCCATGCTTCAATTCCACTAGACCTGTGGCTGGAGCACGGGGCTATGTCTGTCTGTTTAGGCCACCTAAATGATGGCAGGGAGTTGGGACAGCTTCCTGTTGCAAGCCTTGGGAGATGAATGTCCTGAAGGCCATCATTGTGGTCTTCTGAAATGCTGAATCTTCCACAAGCACCCCTGGAAAATATATGTCTTGTGTGCATGTCCTACTGAGAGCTGCTGGTAGCAAAAGACCATAGGAGTATACAGCAGGTGACAACTAGTGCTCAGAAGGTCAACCTATCAGAACCAAGGGTTCCGTTGGAGGAAACCATCACTCAAGGCATTATGGAATTACAGCCTTTTGAATGAATTGGCTGTTTCTTGTTGTAAACTTCTTGTGCAATAACAGCTAAATCTCCCCATTTACTGTGCATTTCCATGTTATGTGTACATGTAATCTCATGACTACATCTCAATCTCATGGGCACTCATAATTGTGGATAGTCTAGAAGATGGTCTCTTACTTAACTGTACAATTTTTATGAATAGAAACAAACTAAAATATGCCTCGTACTAGGTCTATTGTTCCATGTGGACTGTAGACACTTAGAGGTCTTGTTCTCCATGCTTAGCCACTGACAAAGTAAATATTGGCCAGACAAAGTGTCCTCGTGGAACTTTCATAGAGCGGAATTGCAGGTGCCTGGCCTTGTTGGATCAAAACCCTTCAGAAGAATTATAGCGAACTAGAAGTGACAGTGCAGGTGTCTGGCCTTGGTACATCTTAGTCCTTCTAGAGATCAACAGCACCTATGTTGCCCTAAGCTTCCTCCACCGGCACCTCCCCACTCTGATTCAAATAACAATGAACACTTTGTATTTATTTCTACACCAGTTTTTAATGCAAGATTTTAGGCTCAATAGACTAATTATGTATAGGTCCTGAGATTCAGGTGACTAACAGAAAAAGGCTGTTAACTGATTAACCATATTTGGATATTATTAATCACATAATAGTACATGTATTCTTTGCCTTTTCCTTAAATCTCTCAGTGGTTTCTTTCCTTGTAACCCTTGTAGCTATCCCTTTAAGAGATACCTAGAACTTTTTACAACCTTCAGCTGTTGTCAGTCACCAATTAAGCTGACCAAGTCTTTGCCAAGTGTGACTCTTTTCAGAATGCTTGTCCCTGAGCATTTACTTTGTAGTTTTTACTAACAAGTTGTTTATAAGTGTGTGTGTGCGTGTGCGTGTGTATGCATACATGCATGCTTGGGGGAACAAAGATGAGAACAAAGATGGAAAGACCTAGATAGAATAATGAGAGAACCACAGAAGGGACAGAGAGGAGCTAAGTATGAGAAAAGCTGTGTAGATAGAATTGACTGAGGATAAAGTGAATGGACTAAAGAACTCATTTGATATCCCTCAGATCAGTATCCTAGCCGCTTATAGCTTCTATACTGGACCCTGGTAGAAATCTCCTCTGGGCAGCAACTGTGGAGAATTTGTTAATGTCCCCAACTCAGAGAAAAGATCAATTAAGAGAAAACACCGTGATGGCTCATGGGCAAGGGATGTGAGAAGCACTCTGGGGACCTGGAGAGGTAGGACTGCCTGTGCTGGGGCTACATTGCTTCTCTGTTGTTGCAAAGAGCAGAGTGGCTGGGTGTGATGCATATGCTTTTAATCTCAACATTTGGGAGGTAGAAGCAGGTGGATCTTTATGAGTTCAAAGCCAGCCTAGTCTACAAGCAAATTCCAGCTCATCCAGGACTATATAGGGAAACCTTGTCTTTAAAAAAAAAAAACAAAACAAAACAGGCCTGGAGGTTAAGAGTACTGGCAGCTCTTCTAGAGGTCCTGAGTTCAATTCCCAGCAACCAGACGGTGGCTCGCAATCATCCATAATGAGATCTGTTGCCCTCTTCTGGCGTGCAAACACACAGGCAGAACACCATATACATAATAAATAAATCTTAAAAAACAACAACAAAACAAAACACAAGAGTGGGGACCAGCAGAGCCAAGGCCAGGGCCAGGGTGGGGAAGTCTGAGGCCAACGGCCTCTCCCAGAAAAGAGTGAGCTGAGCTAGACATAAAGAGGCATGTGCTAGTCTGAGGGTCAGAGGCTGGAACTTTGGTGGTTATTATTCAAAGGGACACTGTTAACACTGCCATTAGCTTCAGGGTTGCTGGCCAGTACAAGACTCAAGTTTAGGTGTAGGAAGCCTCCCTCTCCACAGAGATGGGCACATAGCTCTTTGATGGGAGCTGTTGCCCTACAGTTCTCTGCCTTTTTCCCAGTACACCACGTGAGGTCCTTTGCTTTCTCAAAGCATCTTCACCGGAGCGGTGCCTTGACGGACTCCTTCACCCTGTCTAACCATTCTTTGGAGTTCTGCAGTTACCCTAGGTCACTTGTCACCCACCTNGATTGGGGATATGGATGTCTAAGAACAGAGGACTGAGCTAACATGCCTTGTACCAGGTGTTTATGTTGCAGTCTGTGCCGAACACTGCTGTTTGACCCAGGAAAGGTCTTAGGACCCTCTTCCACCTAGCAGGTTCTCAGTGTTGTGTGGTGTTCCAGGTGCACTACCCATGTCCTAGCTCTTATGAGCTTACATTACCCTCTGTCACTGTCCTATTGCTGTGAAGAGACACCATGGCCAAGACAATTATTATAAAAGAAAGCATTTAATTGGAGGCTTGATTACAATTTCAGAAGTTGAGTCCCTCACCATCATGGTAAAGAGCACGGTGGCATGCAGGCAGACATGGTGCTGAAGCAGCTGAGAGCTACATCCTGATCTACAGACAGAGAGTCTGGGCCTGGCATGGGCTTTTGAGACCTTGAAGCCCACCCTCAGTGACACACTTCCTCCAGCAAGGCCATACGTCCTAATTCTTCTAATCCTTTCAAACAATTCTACTCCCTGATGACTAAACATTCAAATATGAATCCATGGGGGCCATTCTTATTCAACCCACCACACCCGCTCTGAGGACAAGACTGATCAGTCACAAGTATGTGTGTCAGATGCCATCAGTGGAGAGAGAAAAGAAGTAGGACAACACATGCAATGTGAATTGGATGGTACAAATGTGACATGAGCACCTAGACTACTATTTATGCCTGAGAGCTACAGCTTGGTGTCATGTGCCCATGGGGAACATGAACTCTCTTCTTGCCATAGGCTTACAGGCTACAAGAGCACTGACTTCTGCAGCATTTTTCTACATTTCCATTTACATGTTCCCTAACAACAGGACAGAAAAATGGTAGTAGCAATGGCAGCAAGGGTTGTGAGATGTGGGGGAGGGACTCAGCAGGGTCTGCCTGGGAGTGCCATTAGTCTCACATGCCATACAGTTGAATTTGCTCACTGGTATGCTGGGCTCAGCATGGCTAGCCAAGCGCAACTGTGCAGCAGCTGTGGAACTTACAAACCAGGTGTTGTTGTTCTGAGGAATTTTCCACTCTGGGTTAATGGCATCTTTCCAGTGAGCAGGGCTGGTGAACCCATATTGGGTCCTGGGCCAAGGGCAGCTTGCTGAACTGAGGACTACCTGGGGCCTGCTCTAGGAACAAAGCAATGTCATGGCAAAGACATGGCTGCTGCCTTTGTCCCCAGGATGCTATGCCTATGGGACCAGCACACTGACCCCAAGGAGTACTCAGTGGCTGTAGGAAGTGGCCTATGGCTATAGCAGCTACCAAACCCCTGGGAGCTTCTGGCCAGTGCCACCCAAGTGGCAGGTGCTAGTTGGGTGCCCCTATTGCTCTCTGCTGGGCTTCTCTGGAGGATCCCTAGACAAAGGATGCTTTTCAAGTAGCTCTAGAAGGAGCAGAGTGGGCGAGCTTGTTGCTCAGCCATCCTACATCTTTGTCTGTGTGACTGACTGAAGGCACCAGAGACCTCCACAGACAGGAGAGACATGGTCTCTGCCTCAGGAAGCTGGTGTTCCCAAGAAGCTGGCTGGAAACAAGAGCAAACACTGCTCAACACCTTAAAATCAAGAGGCGGCATGGGCTATGGGAAAATGGAAGTGGGGCTGTGCTGGGGATAGGGACTGCAGGGAGAGTGACTTCTCTAGGTCACATTTAAACCAAAACTGGAATGACAAGAAAGGGCCCAGCTCTCAAGGTTGAATGGAAGGCTTTGAGCTAGAGTTCCTTAGGTCAGGGTAAGCATTGGATTTCACGGGAGGACAATGAGAACCTGACAACAGATTTTAAGGAGAATAACGTGATCAAGGATCTGATTACAAATTTATGGCTGTTCTGGGAGCCCCATGAACTGTGTGGTGTCCTGATGAGCAGGGAGGCTCTAGAGGCATTGGTAATGGAGTTAGTATAGTGACTGCACATTCAGGGAGGAGTAGAGAAGCTGGGTGCATCTGGAGAAGCTGAAGGGGAGCAGGGACCTAGGATGGTCTGAGGTTTGAAAGTCTGGGTGGGTGAGGCCACCTTGATTGATGGGCAGGGAAAGCAGGAGTACCACTTAGGGTCCATTATGACTGGAAGGCTAGGATGCCCATCAGAGGTTAGCATCCCTAGCCCAGTAAGGTCTGAGATGAGGTCCCTGCTTCAGGAAACCCCAAGAATAGTTCCCGAGCAGGCAAAACTACCTCTAACCCAACGGTTGAGTCCGGACCTGACAGCAGTTTGCCACTTCCCTGTAATCACGCTTACACTCCCACCCTCTGCCCAGAACCTACCTGCTCATTGTTTGCCAGATTCTACCTCTCCCTATCCAAGGAGCTCTCTTGAGATGTAAATCTCAGGGTTAAATAATTTTGAATTTTCATTTTCAAGTCTCTTTTTGGATGTTACACTGTATCTGCTTGTATGACTCAATGTTTTTCCTTAAGGAAATAAAAAGGTTTATTTTGAATGTAATATGAGTGGCCATGACCCAGGAATACAGATTCAGGTTCCTCAGGATTTTTTGTTTGATTTATAAAATTTAAAAATTAATCAAGGAAAATTTCAATATATCCAAACCATAGACATCAAGGATCTTTCATGTATCTATCATGCAGGCTCAGGGCATATCCTGCCTACCTCATCCTGCACACTGCAGCTCATGGCTGACCATGGAACCTCAGTGCCATTAACCAAATCTGGAAGCCATTCAGTGTCCATCAGCCACTAGGTCTCCATTCTTTTAAAATTTATAATTAATTTTGAACACAATAAATTTTTAAGTTTACAACTCAAATTTACAACTACTTGATTGCCTCTTGTGTGTGTTAGGGGTACCCACAACCTTGAACATGCTGGGCAAATAAGTACTCTACCACTGAACTAAAAAAAATTTTTTAAACTTTTTGAGACAGGGTCTCACCAAGTCACTAAAGCTCACACTGAACTCATAGTACAGCCCAAGCTGGCCTGGAATTTGATACCCCTGTGCCAACCTCCTGAATAGCTGGGATTGTATGTCTGTATCTCCAGTTTGTCACTTGTCTCAAATGGTTTGTTAAATGTTTATAAGATCAACAGACCACTGTTTTACAGGATCTAAGGAAACATCAGCATTACAGTTCAGCTTATTTCCAGCTTCTTTCTACTGTTCTCTCATTTCTCTTTGGGGAAATTTACTGTTGATCCTGTCCTTAGTGGGTACTATTTCCCAATCTGGTTCAGCTGTGTCTTCATGGTGGTGCTAATGACCACTCTGCTCCATCTCCTCTATTTGCTGTAGGCTGGCATTAGATCCAGGAACAGGGGTGTCCACCATGCATCCGATGGACTGCATGCATCCCAGGGCAGCTATGAATGCAGCCCAACACATTTATAGACCATGTCAGTGTTCCAGGGATAGACACTCCTGATAGAGGTCTGCTCAGACTCCAGGTTGTTTAGGCACAAACCATTCCTGCACGCCACTGTGTTCTTTAATAAGGAAGCACAGAATACTGGCTGCCTTCTGTGACGTCAGTGGCCCCTGACCCTAGGCCCTTACTGGGGACTGTAGACCTCGAGTTCAAGGTCTTCTCCCTTCTTGTCTCTTACCTGTGGGGAGACTTTTCCCTACAGATAGGGGTAATCAGTGACATCACACATGAGAATGGTAGGGTCAGTTGATGAGTCTTGGATCTTGTTTTGGAGAAGTGTTCATTCCCCATCACTTCCCAGAGCTTGCTGATAGTTTTCACCTTACAATGTGTGTGTGCACACAACTTTTGAGAGTCATTTCTTTTCTAAACCTTTATGTGGGTTCCAGAAACTGAACTCTGGTTGCCAGGTAGGTGTGACAAGCATTTTTACCCACTGGTCCATCTCNCCTCCCACTGTTGATCTTCTATCAGTACAAACTCATGTATTTCAATACAAGTAAAATGCTTAATGTATGGTAACAGTTCTTAGGGACAGTTTATGGAACAGCTCTCATAAAAGATACAACTGAGAAATGAAGGAGTANTATGGAAGGCAGGATATATGACCCCCAGTTCAGGCCATGTTTAGCTCACTAGGTCAAAGTTTCCCAGGCTTCCTCAGTGCAGACAACACTTAGTGAAGAGTCACTAACAATACTTTAAGAAGCCCTTAGGTAAAAGGAAATCACTGACAGATGTACTTTTACTAGGTAGGCAAACCCAAACAGTATTTATGACCTTACAATTTATAGCAAACATTTGGAAAAGTTAGCAAACATGAATTATTATTGTTATTAAATTTTTTGTTCTTGTTTTTCAAGACAAGGTTTCTCATGTAGCCCTAGATGTCCTGGAACTTGCTCTGTAGACCAGGCTGGCCTCAAACTCAAAGACGGCCTCTGCCTCCCAAGTTCTGGGATTAAAGGCATACTCCACTACTGCCTGGTGATAAACGTTATTTTTAATCATAATTACTCCTGGGATATGTCCACTTGCCACAAACTTTGGTACTACCACCCTTGTCTTGGTCTGCATCGATTTTCACAGTAATGCTCTCTCAGTAAGTTCCACAACTGAGGCTGCACACAGATGCAGACACCACAGGGAGGAATAAAGTAGTCATCGCGGTGGGTCTGAACCACGCTGAGCATGGTGCGCAGAAATGTTGACATCACACTCCCTTCACACATCTGTCCCACGAGCTCACTGGAGTTACTTGGTTCTCCTTCTCTAGTGAGGGTTGTACAGCACTGGCTGTGGCACTGAGCCCTACTTGGCTTGCCCCACCGGGGTTATTTGTTTCTGGTCACAGTGCTTAAGAGGATTTGTCCCATATCCTTTGACTTGGCTCATATTTCAATAAACCATTGTTATTCGATGTTTCCCCATTTGGTATCAGTGACAAGAGTAATTTAAAAAGAGAATATTGTAGATTAAGAGCTGACCTTAAAAAAGCTCACCTGATCTGAAAAAGTAGCCAGCTTTCCTCATAGCCACTGGCTGTCAACACATACTTCCTTGTTGATGGGACTGAAAATTCCAGAAGCACTGAGCTGCTTCTACCTTTCCATGGTGCCTATTCCTACATCTCCAAAGTGGGCTCTGGCATGGAAGGAATGTCTTCCTGATGTTGGGCATGGCAGAGACAGCATACAGATGTAAGAGCATCACATACCCTGTTTATCTAGTGGAGTTTCCACTTTCCTCCTTTTTGTCCTTCTAGTCCAGCCCCAGGGACAAGACATCCCACCTGGCCTACAGACCTATGTACAAGAGAGAAAATAACTATTATTGTGCATGCTGAATTTTGAGGCCACTGACTACACAGCTGGGGCTGACACAGAAGAACATAGGAGAGAAAGGTGAGTGAGGCTGTGTAACATCCCTGAGGTTTCCCTCTAAGAGGGGTAAACTTGTACTTAACTAGCNTGGGTCCACGGACCCTCAAACCACAGAGAAGCCCTTATCCTAAGTGAATGGCCTGACTCAAGCCCAGCTGGACCCAAGCTGAGCTGCTCAGGGAGCCCTGTTGTAGGGGCCACCACATGCAATTGGTGCCCAGGACCCAGCTGCTGCTGAAGGCCTAAGCTAACCTTTCTGCTGGCTGGAAGGCTGGTGGGGTACCTGGGAGCTCCCAGGAGCAGGGGTGGGTGACAGCTTAGCCAGTACCCTTAGCTACCCACCATCTGCTGAGAACCAGGGGTGGGGGTGCCTTATATTGAAAGCCACACAATGCCAGATCTTGCTGGCCCAAGCTACCTATCTGTACACAGTGGCTGTCCCTAGGTCTGCTCCCATTCCTGCCATTAGTCTCTCAGATGTGTGAACAAGGTAGAAAATAGGAGTTGTGTTGAGCCACCAGGTACCACAGCAGCCTTGCTGGGTGTGTGGGAAGTGGGTGTTGGCTCACTTTAGTCTGTTGCAGCCTCAGGTTGAGAACTGAAGCATGGACATGAATGCTTTTGAAAAGAGTCGAATGGGGCCGGACCGTGGTTTGCTCCCCAGCTCTTCATAAACAGCACATGCCTGCCTGCCATCTCAGCACAGATCCCAGAATGTTCAAGGTGGAGGCAGGAGGATCAGAAGATGAAGATTGTCTATACGAGACNCTGTTTCAACCAAAGAGGCAGGTGGGTGATTCCATCTGAGACTTGTCCACGTGAAAGACACAGGAGCAGATGTGCATCAGTGCCACTGGGACACTGGCCTCTTGGAGGTGTCTTTACCTTTGTACCCTCATTAATTCCTTCTAGTCTTATGTGCCAGGTCCCCTGGCCAGCTGGCAGATCTGCTATAGTTTGCTGACCTTAGCCTTTTTCAATTCTGTCCTCTAGGCTACCTTGCTCTGGGATATATCCAACTTCCTATAGCTGCCCGCTCTAACACCCTTCCTCCACTTCTCCCTGGGTATACAAGCTCTTCCTTCCTAAGGAACATTCTGTCCCTGTAACATAGTAGTGTTGTCCTTGGAGAGCCAACAACCCCTCCCCCATAGAGCTTCTGATGGAGGGATAAATGATGGCACCCCAAAAGATGTCCACATCTTAATTCTTGGCAAAAGAGAACTTTGGGAGCTGGGAAGATGGCTCAGTGGGTGAAGAGCTTCCTCACCCACAAGCACGAGGACCAGAGTCAGATACACAGCACTCATGTAAGATTAGTGTGGCAGCACATGCTTGTAATCCCAGCACTAGGAGGCAGAGATGGGGGATTCTGGGGGCTTGCTGGCCAGCCACTCTAGCCAATTTGGTGAGCTCTAGATCCAGAGAGAAACCCTGTCTCAAAAACTAAGGTGGAGGGCAACAAAGGAGGATGTCCTGTGTCAACCTCCGGCCTCCATATGTGCATGCAGACTCACAGGGGAAAAAAGGACCACAGGTGTGATCAAGGGTGGTGAGATGGGACAGTACCCTCATCTTATCTAGAGGAACTCAGCCGTAGCTCCACCAATCGAATAGAGGGATAACTGACCCAAAAGAAGCCAAAATGATGATGAAGGTGGAGGCTGGAGTGACAAGAATCTTCCCCTAGAGTGGGGTGTACATGATACCTAGGTTTTGGACCTCTGGCTGCACTTTTCATGGACTGTGGTATCTTGTTACAGCAGCCCCAGGGGAGGAACACAAACTGTCAAGGATTGAAAAAATGATGGTAAGACCTAGCCCTGTTACACTGTCTTGTGATGTAGGCACTTGGGGCTCCCAGAACTTGGGGCTCAGGAAGAATTTCCACTGCCTGGCCTTGCATTTCCCATCCAGAGTCTCTAGCAGCTTACCAGCTTGGGAGGTGAGGAGTTGGTCCTAAGCCACAGAGCAGAGCAGCTGTCTTGAGAATCCATGTACATGTCTGGAAGTTATCCCCTGGCTACAAGGTGACTTTAAGGTCCCCCAGACCAGACACAAGTAGATAAGCCAGCACACCTACTGCCCATCCCTGGTGGTGAAGACAGGATAGGCAAAGGACACTATTAGACATTTTATAACTATGCATGAACATTACCAGATGCTGTTTTTACAGCAGCAAGGAGGCTCTATGTCTGCTGAAGTCAGCACGTGCTGTTGGCCTACCCAGGGCCCCAGTGGGAGGGCCACACAGGCAGCCCCATTGTTCTGTGCTTTTAGGTGAAGGGTACACATGTGCCCTGGGGAGGTCACAGCTGCCTGAACCTTTAAAACTAGCAGGGCAGGGCAGGGCAGGTTGGCATTGCCTGAGCGACCTAGAGTGCTAGCAGCTCTGCAATTGCACACTTTTTGCTTTTTGCTTTTTTCCTTCATACATTTTGTAAAAAGAATTTTCCTTTAAAAGGAGAAATTAGTATCAGAGTATTCCAGGTTTTTGGCAGAATTCTCATTATTTCTACAGGCCTCTCCGTATCAGGCTTGGTCATCCGTGGAGTGAGCTCCCTTGTTCATCAGCCAGTCCCAGAGCACTCTGGGATTCACCCCACCAACAGAGCAGGTCTGTTCTGGCTAGTGCTATCTCTAGTGACCACAGCCATCTCAGACTGGCATTGCACCCAGGATCAGCTTTCAGGTAAGTTAAAGAGGAAACCCAGGGGCTTCTCTGTGGTACAAGGTGCAGGGGAAGAAGGACTTATGTCTCCAGCTGGTGTTTTGCACAGCATGAGAACAGGATGGTTTTGGGGGCTAGGATGAGGGTGGCAGGGTCACTGCTTCTTTGTCCTGACCACCCACAATCTCACAGGATGCAACGCACAGGGCTGATGGGGGTATTGTTTACCCTGGTTAGCCTGCTGGAGCTGGCTGTGACTCTGAGAATCGCAGCCTTCAACATCCGGACTTTTGGGGAGACTAAGATGTCCAATGCCACCATCTCTAGCTACATTGTGAAAGTAAGTTCAGGGTGGCTGAGAGCAGACAGACTCCAGGGGGAGGTGGTAGCTTCCCTAAGGGCCACAGAAGTCAGTGACCCTCAGGCCTTATCAGTACCTGGGTGGATGTCAGGGTTGTCAGCTCAGGTCATTGTCATGTTGTCCATGGCTGGCAGATATCTGATATGAGTAACAGCAGCAGCTGCAACTATGGCTGTCTGATGCCTTGGGCTGCTGCTGGCAGGACTGTCCACCCAGCCTGTCTTTCTAAGCTGTTGTGGCCCTTCCCCCAGATCCTGAGTCGCTATGACATTGCCCTTGTTCAAGAGGTCAGAGACACCCACCTGGTGGCTGTTGGGAAGCTACTGGATGAACTCAATCGGTGGGTGACAGTGCTGGGGTCCACTTACAGGGGAACAGCCTCATCCCCTCACTCCCTTTGTGCCCCATGGATGGAACCTTGCTACCAGCTGCCAGGAGGTTCCTTCTATGGTCCCAAAGGACCTTTGGTTTCCTTTATCCAGGGACAAACCTGATACCTATCGCTATGTGGTCAGCAAGCCGCTGGGACGGAACAGCTACAAGGAACAGTACCTTTTCTTGTACAGGTAAAGTCCTACACTGTCAAAGCCTGAGAATACAAGCACAGGATGTAGATACGACCCAAAATTTGTATTGCCGAGACTGAGGGTGGTCTAGAAAGCCCAGGGTACCCCTCTTTTACCTGGGAGGCCCTTACAGAGTAGGGGTAGCAATGTATATTACAGGGCAAGAGCACAGGGCCACAGGATAAGGTTAAGGCCTGGTGGGCATCTACTCTGATGCCTCTCACAGCTTGTAACAAGACAAGAAGGACTTGGGTTAGCCTTGTTGTGTCAAGGTTAAGTATGCACCTAGTTTCTCCTGTTCCCAGGACAGCACGTTTCTAGAAGGCTGCAGAGAGGGCTCGCAGCCTTGGAGTCACCTCCTGCTTTGTCTCTCCTTAGGCCTGACCAGGTGTCTGTTCTGGACAGCTATTACTATGATGATGGCTGTGAGCCCTGTGGAAATGACACCTTCAGCCGAGAGCCGGCCATTGTTAAGTTCTTTTCCCCATACACTGGTGAGTGCTGCTGTGCTCCACTTTCAGCCCTGCCCAGGCCAACTTGCAGCTCACATTCAGACCTCTCGAAGCCTGTGGCAGGGCTGCTCTCCCCCTCCTCCACCCCCAACTCCTTCAGGAGCTGCCCTCAGCTCCCAGTGCTCTTTCAATTTACATTCAATTACAAGGACAATGCTTACCCTCTGGGAGACTGTCACACACTGATTATCCCTGCGTGAGGGCCCCAGTGTATCTTCAGGCCAACTACTATCCAGGCTGGTCTCTGGATATCATGTCCTTGGCGTGTCTGCTATCTCCTCAGAGGTCAGAGAGTTTGCGATAGTGCCCCTGCACGCAGCCCCAACAGATGCTGTGACTGAGATTGATGCCCTCTATGATGTTTACCTGGATGTCCAAAAAAAGTGGGACCTGGAGGTGAGAGCGTCCTAGGGACAGTGGGTTCTATTGGCCGTTTGTCCCTGGACCAACAGGCATGTTTCCTGGTAGGACGTCATATTGATGGGAGATTTCAATGCTGGCTGCAGCTACGTCAGCTCCACCGAATGGTCTTCCATCCGCCTTCGGACAAGCTCTGTCTTCCAGTGGCTGATCCCTGACAGTGCTGACACCACTGTCACATCCACACACTGTGCCTATGACAGGTAGGCAGCCTCAGAATCAATGGTATTCACTCCATCTCCTACTCAAATAAGGCAGAAACTTTAGTTCACAGGGTCCTAGTTTTCTTGTCAGAATGGCTGCAGGTGGATGGGGTCCCATCTGGGTGTCCCCACATGCTAGTTCCTGCCAGTGCAAGACCCTCTCTCAATGCTCATGGGTGGATCAAGTTTGGACCCCAGGGCCAGGAAACCATGACCTATGTGGGACAAGAGGGTGAAGGAGCCTTGTCCTCTGATGTCCTACAGGATCGTGGTTGCTGGAGCTCTGCTCCAGCGTGCTGTCGTTCCCAACTCAGTTGGTCCCTTTGACTTCCAAGCAGCATTTGGACTCACCAAGCAGCTGGTATGTGTCCTTCCTTCATGTGGTTTAAGCTAACCCGGGTCAGCAAGAGCTGACTTGGGTAATTCCCGACATTGCTCCTGTTTCCCACGAGATATGGGTAGAGCTGGTTTAGTTCAGGAGCAGCAAGGCTTTCTAGTGCTCACCCTCTCTGGTACTGAGGAGCCTGCTCTAGCCCCATGCCCTCCCCGGCTTCCCACCTCTGCAGGCTGAAGCCATCAGTGACCATTACCCAGTGGAGATGACACTCAAGAAAACCTGATGTCATCAAGCAGCACAGCCATATGCTTCTGGTGAGGAAGTCTCCAACTGTCCAACCAGACATGTATGGTACTGCAGCATTCTACTGGCTCAAAACAGACAGAATGTCACCATAGGGACTAAGAAATACTGTTTAATTGAGGTAAATAAAGCTGAGCTCGAGCAGTTGGTGGTATTATCTGTGTATCAAGTCCTTCCTCCCCAGACATCTGTCACCTGAGAAGATCTGGGTTGTACACTAGGCTCAGTCTCTGGGCTGTCAGTGTCTCTCCAGGGCTTTGACCAGAAGGTCATTCAGGCGGCCTACCATGGGCCGGGGGTCGTCAACGAGTCCTGCTGCTATCATGGCGTTCTCATAGATCTGAAATGTAGGGATGGGACAGTAAAATCAGGATCAGGGGTTCAAGTCCAGCCTGACCTACATGTGACCCCTAGGAAGAGAGCGGCTTCCTACCCCAAGGGAAGACAAAGAAAAACGCAATCCTTCTCACCTGATCCACCAGCAGCTGGGCCAGCTCTGGCTCACGCTCTCTCAGCTGACTGAGCTTCTTTATTAGTGTGTGCCTGCATCATGGAAACCAAGAAGGAAGCCAGTTCAAGCTGAGCATCACTAACCCAGAGCTTCTGCTGTTGTGTTATGATTATTAGAACACTAAAAACTACAACGGATTCGTCTAGTATGAAAAAATACCCAGATTCTAGAAGTCACCCAGACAACAATCACCGTAGGAGTGTCAGTTATCACCAGGCAGTGGTGGTGACACACACACCTTTAATCCCAGCACTCAGGAGGCAGAGGCAGGTGGATCTCGGAGTTTGAGGCCAGCCTGGTCTGCAGATCGAGTTCCAGGCTAGCCAGGGCTACACAGAGAAACCCTGTCTCAAAAAACAAAAACAAACAAACAAACAAACAACAACAAACAACCCCCAATTAACCCCAAAGCCTGAACTATGGAGTTTAGAAAGAACTGCTTCCACAGAAACCCTAAAGCAACTAAGGTTTATAAATTTGATTATAATAAAATTAAGATCTTCCTGTCATCAAAAGAGACCTTAAGACAACAGACATTTGAAACTAAAGGCAAGCATGCTGGCACACACCTTTAATGCCAGCACTCGGGAAGCAGAGGCAGGTAGATCTCTGTGAGTTACAGGGCAGCCTGGTCTACAGAGTGAGTTCCAGGATAGCCAGGGGTACACGGTGAGACCATCTCAAACAAACTAACTATAGATGAACACTGAAGAAGAGAACCCAGTAGGAGAGAAGTCTGAGAAGACAGGTTCTAAGGCAGTCAATAAGTGTAAGGTGTTCACTCCATCATGGACCTGGGGGGTCCCCTCTGTGGGGACAGGCTAAAGCAGCTCACACTGCCTGGACCACTGAGGCCCTAGAGGAGCATGTGTTCATAGCTAGCCAGTTCCCACAGCTCCAAACTGGAAGTCACACAAATGTCTGTCCAACGAGTAAGCTGTCCTAAGGTGGACGCACACAGAGAATGTTACTTGAAAACAGTACTCTGCCACACGTACCAAGATCCATCCCATAAAGTTAAAAAATGGCAACTGCCACAAGTGGCTTTAAGGGTACAGAGATGGCAAAAAACAAAACAACAACAGGCAAAGTGAGAAAACGTCAGGTTTGTGGTTTAACTCAAGTGAACAGAACTCTAGTAGGGAAATGGGGAACACATTAGATGAGCAACGCTCTGTTTCAACTTCCAGTGAGTGCCCTTTAACTCCTGCTTAACTCCAAGGGCCTCCTCTGAGAACCATCCTCACATCACACACACGCTTTTTAAAATGCTCTCCAGACAGAAGATCCTATGCTCACGCAATCTGTAGGAGCCCCTGACAGGTGTGAGCTGGAGCTTGGGCATACCTGGGGTTGATCTCCAGAGTGGGCTGGAGCAGTTGAGCACGCTCCTCCTGGGTTTTGGCGAGCTGCTGCATGCGCAGGAAGTGCCGAGCAGCCCCCATCTCTAGCACGGTCACCATGGCAGGGTGGGTGTCCAGGCGGAAAGTCACCTGCAAGCAAGGTCCAGGATGAGGAAGAACACAGTAGTGAGGGGCCCAGGACTGACAGGGTCTGAAGCAGGGTGAAGTTAACCAGGCCACTGGGTAGAAGGCAGACTGGCCCTATGGTGGCACCTGCTTCTATATCAGCTGCTCCAGTAATTTGTCCAGGCTATGATGACAAAGATCATAGCTAGATGTTCAAGGGGTATGGACTTGGACTGGCTCTGATCCTTCTCCCCAGTGGCTAGAAGACCCTCCTGTGTGGAGAGGCAGAGCCTGAGTTGCTCTCTTCATGACAGGAGGCACAAATGGGATGCTTGTGTTAGAGTGAGGTCCTCAGGAGAGTAAGGTCAGAGGAGGGCAAAGACGGCTGTTCAGAAGCACCTGCCTGGGGTCTAGACCGCATGGGGGTTTAGAAACAGTATAGACTGGCAGGCTTGAGAGAGTGACAGTGCCAGGCAAGACAAAGCTTTGGTGGTGAGATGCTAGTGCCTGGTGGAGTCCCTACCCTGGCTTCAGTGTCTTCCTGTGGACCCCACCACTATAGCTATAGTCAGGCTCTGAGAAGACACCAAGGCCTGCAGCAGGCCTACCTTCACGTTGGTGACACGAGACCCCAGCGCATTTCTCATCCAAGCCATTAGCTCTTCTGTTTCCTTCTCCGACAAGCGTTCAGCAGCTGCACAAGAGGAGTGAGTGAGCCTAGGGGCCACTAACCACTGTCTCACTTTGTGGGCTTCATTTAGCACATTCCTGAGCTATCTCTAGCCATACCAGGAACTAGGAACTAGGAACCAGGAACTAGGGATAGAGGCTCTTGGAAATGCCTTTCACTGACACAGAAAACCTTGAGAACACTTGTGGTCGTCCTTGTCCTCTGTAAATTTTTAAGGAAAAATCTGAGCCCAACCATGGTGGCACAGACCTGTAATTCCAGTACTCAGACCAGTGAGATAGAAGGTTCAGGAGTTCATGGTCAGCCTGGGCTACAAAATGAACGCCTATCTTAAAAAAAGAAAAGGATAGGAGCAATTCCAACTCTCTCTGAAAGTCTGGTCAGCTGTAGGATCCTCCATAGTGAGGCTCATCCGCAGCTCCTGGGCCCTGACGTTGCCCACGACTTGTTAAGACTTTCCCAAGTAACTTCCTGCATAGGCTTGTAAACCAGAATCCAAGTGAAAGAGAATGCTCTATGTTCATGGGCAGGTCAAGATGGCCCCGTGGGAAAGTGATAGTCTCCTGCCCTACATTCACATGGGACCATGCCCCAGAGAGAGATGAGTCAACCTGGAGATGTGTCCTCAAACTTTTCCTCCTTGTAGTGGTCAACGACGATGTCCGTCTCCACAGAAATCAGCTTCTTCTTGTCAAACTCCCTCAGGTGCAGCAAAGTAAGTTCATCAAACTGCTCATAGCAGAAGAGCACCTGCGGGCATCCAAACCTATTAGCCTGCAGCGCAGAGGGGACACTACGGACACTGACTCTGCAGCCTGAGCAACAGCTCCACAGAAGCTTCTCAGAGAGGCTCTGGCTGTCTTGGCAACAGATGCACATACTATTCATCTACCTAATGACAGCCACATCACAGACAGGGGCACTGCCTTACACCACACAGCCCACAGGGCCTCAGACACATCCAGTCATTTTCTCCTAAGCAGAGTTGGGAGTTCAAGCCCTTCCCTCAAAGCTCAGACCCTCTAAGATACCATCCTTGGCCTGGCAGCAGGCCAGAGCCCACCCACCTCAGTGTGTTTCTGCTTCATGGCCTCGTAGTACGGTGAATGCTCAGCCAGGTGACGGTTAGGGGCACATAGGTAATAGATGTTGCGGGTGCCAGGCTGCATTCGGTTGGCATAGTCTGATAAACTGGTCAGCTGCCCAGCAGGCAGGGCTGAGGACTCGTACCGTAGTAGCTTTGCGATGTCCTCCTGCAGACATGTGGGTAAATTACTGCTTAGCCCAGGGCCAAGATCTGAGCATCAGCCCCCAACTCTGATTCTTGGTGAAGCCCGTAGTTTTCTAACCCCCTGGCCTGTCCCCCAGATGCAATGATGGACTCAGGGTTCAGACAGGCCCATGAGCCCCACTGTCCATGAAAAACCTTTTAACCTAGGTGGCCTAGGGCCTCCAGAAGAGCTGGACAAACTGTTTCAGGGTTGCTAGCCCCCATTCATGGCAGACACTACTCTGGGGCCTAGTATCTTCTCTCTGTCCTCAGTGACAACTGGACACAGACAAAAATTCCACATTTCCCAGCCTCCTCAGAGCCAGGAGTGTTCAGTATCGCTTTTGGAGTAGATAGCATAGAGAAGGGCCTTTAGGGAACAGGACACAGATATGACCAATGCTGCCCATATGGGCTGTGCAGACCAAGAACAGCAGTAAGGCAGGTCCCTGGAGCTGCCTTACTAAGCCACTGTCACCTCTGACTGTCCCAGCACATCTCCTCATCCCAGGGGAGAGGATGGAAGAACAATTGGGGACAGAGCCAAATGAACACGCTATGCCTTGGACGCAAGGTAGACAGAGGCAGACAGAGGCAAAGGTTTTCAGATCTGCCAAGGCAAGGTGCAGCCACATCCATATCAAGGTGCATCTGGCTCTTCCTGTCCACAAATCCACCTAGTGAAAACATGTACTGAGCACTTGGACCAAGTAGCAAATGCTATTACATGCTGTTAGCTAACAGTAAGATCAGGAGTAGAGAAAAGGCTCAGTGGTTACAGGAGTTTGCTGCACCCTCTTTCTGAGGGCTGGAATTTAGATCCCAGCACTCACACAATTGGGTGTCTCATATACCTGCAACCCCAGCTCCAAGTTGGGGCTTTCTGGCTTCCAAGCAAGCTGAGAAAATGTAAGTTCCAAGTTTAGGGATACAGAGTGCCTTAAAAGGCATAGATGGGGGTGACAGAAGGGCCACCTGACATTCTCTGGCCTTCATGGGTGTACCTCCACATACACACATGCACACACACACACACACACACACACAGATGCATACATAAATGAATAAATCTTTGAAACTGAGATTAATGAGAGTGAATGGTATCACAAACTGGATCATAAATGCCCAAGGATTCATAAGCTTGGTGCCCAAGTAACAGTACTCAGAGTTGAGGCCTTGAGAGATCACAAGGGCTTTGGCATACTGATGAGTTCACGGCTAAATGGGCTAATAGGAAGTGGGGTCTAGTTGGCAGAATCACTGGGGGTGTGTCCTTTAAGGGAGTATTTGTCCACAGCCCCTTCCCCTCTTGTTTGCTTCCTGTCTCCCTATGCCTCACCAAAGCCCCCAAATATCAAAGGCAAAGGGTCACTGAGTGAAAAATCAACCTTTCCTTCTCCAAGCTGATCCCCTCACTTGTCACAGTGGTGGACAAACAACAAATGGACATCTGTTTTGTTTTTTGTTTTTTCGAGACAACGTTTCTCTGTAGCTTTGGAGCCTGTCCTGGGATTCATTTTGTAGACCAGGCTGGCCTCGAACTCACAGAGATCCTCCTGCCTCTGCCTCCCAGGTGTTGGGATTAAAGGCGTGCGCCACCATCGCCTGGCCGAAACGGAGATCTTTATAGACCAGTACTGCTCGACCTGTTTACTATCTGGTGGGCAATGACATTGATGGATTTTATAACAAAAAAGTGATACTTCAATAAAAAACGTTCTAAACTGCTTAGGAACAAATATACCGTTTTTCAGCAATTAGCTTGGCCCCAATGGTGGTGTTAAGGACTCTACCAAGAATACAGTGACAACTGGCTAGATTTTTGTCAACTTGACACAAGTTACAGTCATTTGGAAAGGACATCCAATTGAGAAAATTCCTCCATTAGATTGGCCTGTAGGCAAGTCTGTGGTCATTTTCTTCATTAATGATTGATGTGAGAGGGCCCAGGCCATGGTGGGGTGATGCCAACCCTGGGCAAGTGGTCCTGAGTTGTATTAGAAAGCAGGCTGAGCCAGGCGGTGGTGGCACACATGCCTTTAATCCAAGCACTAGGGAGGCAGAGGCAGGCAGATCTTTGTGAGTTCAAGGCCAGCCTTGTAAGTAGAGTGAGTTACAGGACAGCCAGGGCTACACAGAGAAACTCTGATTCGAAAAACCAAACAAAGAAAAAAGAAAAAAAGAAATGCAACTAAGACAGTAACTGTATTCTCCTTGAACCCACAACACCCCTCTTCCGGCCAGCTGCTGGGGCCAGGGTGTCAAGGAACAAGAGGCTTGGATTTACAGTTAAGAGCACAAGGCCTGTGGGACAAGGTTATGTGATGGCTGATCTTGACCATCACCTTGACTGGACTCAAGTGCCTAGGAGATAGCAAAACACACCTCTGGGTGAGTCTGGAGGGTGCTTTCAACCTCTTACCCGGCACCAAAGGATTCCAACAGCTCTGTACAGATCTAAGCTCTCCATTCCTGTTTGTTTCCCCTCACTAACAAAAGACCTAAGAAAATCAACTTGAAGGAGCCACAATTAAGTGAGAGGAAGCACTCATTCTGAGCATGGGTTGCACCATCCCATAGATAGGGGGCCCAGGTAAAAATAAGAGAAAAAAGAGATAATCAGAATTCTGTGTCTCGGCTCTAGCCACATCCTCCCCTCCACAGCCAACTGAAACCTCTGTCACCAAGAGCAGCTCATTCTAACTTGAGTCGCTTTTGTCACCAACACAGTTAAGGACATATGCTATGTCTATCAGGAGACCCAGGAGCCCAATGTTCCAACTGCTGACCTCTGGCAGCAGAGGGCAGGTGCCCATCTGCCTTATCACCACATCCAGGAGAGCATCTACCAGTTTCCTCTGTAATAGGGCCGAGGCTGATCAAGAGGACCGGAAATCAGCCTACCTTGATGTCTTGCTCTGCAGTGGTCACAATGCCCTCCCTCATGAATAAGCCATAATCTTCAAAAAACTTGGCGTATTTTTCAGCATCTTTCTTACTCTGGTCAAGGAAGAACTTGATCAATTTCTGCTGTAGAACATCCCGGAGTTTCCTACAGAACGGAAGTTACTGACTGTGAACAGGGCTTTCTGTGAAGTACCAGGGCCACAGGGGCATGAGAAATGCACATCGAACCAGAAACCAAAGGAATAGGCACAGCAGCATACCTGGAGCCAAACAGAAACTATAGAATAAAAGAGACCCTGCACTGGCCCCAAATAAGAAGCTCACTGTACCCTGCAGGAGAGTGGCAGTGCAAACTTCAAGAGGACAACCAGCAGCAGACATCTTGAGAAGGTGTCTACCCTGAGCGCCACCAGAAATAAGGAGAGTGAGTGACTTCCACTGTAGAACATGACAAAACAATTCTGAACAGGCTCAGGGTTAAAATGAATCATGCACTGCTGAAGCCACCAGAAACTGCCATCTAACAATCCTTGAGACAGGAAGAAATGGCTGAGTCAGAAAACAAGCAAGCTGGGCGGTGGTGGCGCACGCCTTNAATCCCAGTACTCAGGAGGCAGAGGCAGGTGGATCTCTGTAAGTTTGAGACCAGCCTGGTCTACAGAGTGAGTGCCAGGACAGCCAGGACTACACAGAGAAACCCTGTCTCAAAAAAACAAAAACAAAAACCAAACCCAGGAAAAGCCCAATAGGGATAAGTTACAGCACAGTTTACGTAAGCACAGAAAAGCTGCAGCTACACCGCAGAGCTCCTCATATTTAGGTCAGTACTGTATGCATTATACCCCTATAACCTGGGACATTATATATACCCCCATAACCTGGGACATTATATATACCCCCATAACCTGGGACATTATATATAC
>LZPO01066280.1:269842-284551 GCA_001675575.1 Neotoma lepida
AAAAGAGAGAGAGAGAGAGATCACAAAGCTGGATGGGTTGGGAAAGGAGGGTAGGTCTGGGAGGTGTGGGTGAATATGACCAAAATACATTCATTGTATGAAATTCTCAAAGAATTAATTAAAATTGAGAAAATCAGAAATCAACTTTGGAAAAACAAAAGCAAGCTTCAGTTTGGTTGAGGCCCCATTCTCTTCAAACGCAGTCTGAATTTATTTTCCCTTATCATCTTGTCAGACATCACCCCAAAGTGTATATGGGAGAAGAAACTATCTGAGAGCACACTGCCCTTGCTGGACAGAAGGTGACAAGGTCAGTCCTACCTTGGGAAAGGCACCACACAAGCCTGCCCCATGCCCCGCAGTGAGCTGGGTAGGTGACTGAGTCAAGATTAGAAAGCGTGAAAGTCAGGAGGAATAAGGGGTTCCCACAGCACCAAGGCCAGGGGTTCCCACAGCACCAAGGCCAGGGGTTCCCACAGCACCAAGGCCAGGGGTTCCCACAGCACCAAGGCCAGGGAAGGCCAGCTGCAGGCAAGGGCACCAAAGGAAGGCCTGTTCTTTCACTCAACTACCAAGAGCCTAACCCAAATAGGACAGTACCACAGATCACAGTGACCCATGCCTGAGGCCACTTGGCTTCCCAAAGCAGAAGAGTCAGGCTTTATATAAACCGCCCTCAAACTGTACAACTGCATCTGAAAACACTTCTATGCTGAATGCAGTGGTGCACATCTGTGATCCCAACACTCAGGAGCTAAGGCAGGAGGACTGTTGTGGGTTCAAGGCCAACCTTAGCATTCCAGGATAACTTGTGGCAAATATAAGGACCCTGTCTCAACACCCCCGAGTCAACTCTGCAAGCTCCCGGGAAATGACATTAGACTCTTGAGTGCCATGAGGGAAAGGGACACTGCCTATGTTAGGTGGGCCCATTTTTACTTACCCATCTGAAAGCCACTGGTAACCCGGGCTCCCTGGGGCCGCTGAGCGGGAATAGACCTCAACTTTTTCAGCCACCATGAAGGCTGAATAGAAGCCCACTCCAAACTGGCCAATGATCTTGCTGCTGGTCTCTGCCTGGTTCTGTAGTGCTTCCAGGAAGGCCTGTGGTAGCAAAGACTGCTCAGAGAGGCTGATCCCACCTGGGTTGTGCCTGGCACGGTCCTCTAGCATAAGCCAAGAGTGTAGTTAGCACTGATACCTTCTCTACCACCCTACATTCTCACA
Source organism: Neotoma lepida (assembly GCA_001675575.1). Lineage (NCBI taxonomy): Eukaryota > Metazoa > Chordata > Mammalia > Rodentia > Cricetidae > Neotoma > Neotoma lepida. Next base: position 271,070 of record LZPO01066280.1, read on the forward strand.
AAGGACTAAGTCAACAAGAGCTGGAACAAGCTGCCCAAAGTCACCCAGCTGGGCCCAGGCAGGGCTAGGACTGTACCCTGTTTACACCGCCCATCACCAACAACTTCAGGTCATACCAGACAGGGAAAGGGGCAACTTGACCTTGTGGGTCAGCAGGCCCAGAGGAACTGCTAAAGTTGTCTTGTGTGCCCTGTCTCCTGGGCTCTAAACCTTGTGGGAAACAGTACAACCCTGGCACACTGTCCCTTGGTGCCCTGGGGTATAGTTCCAGGGCCAGGGTACAAGATCCATGGACGCTAAGCATCTTCTCTATAATCTGCCCTCTCTGCCCCCATATGGAAGACCACCCCTGCTCACAGTACTCAGAGTGTAAACAGTCAGAGCACACCCCTGCTCACAGTACTCAGAGTGTAAACAGTCAGAGCATACTGTTTAAAGAACAAGTGTGTTCAGGACAGGCACCACTTTTGGCAAATACTTTCACTTTGGGGTCCCATAGACATAGAGGATGAACATATGCTTCTGCAAAAACACCCTAGTGCTTGACTGGCTATTCTCACATGGCCATAGTCCACTGCTCTGGCCTAAGCTGGCTGCCCAGAATCCTGCAAAGATCTGTCCTCCACATACATGCAACACGGCAACTTCCAGCACATCTGGCTAGTGCAATCAATGAGCTGCTTTACCTCTCCTTTTATTTTCATTCATTTTAAACCAGCATGTGTAGCTCACAGATAGTCTGAGACAGTACAGACTACCTCACACAAAAACTCAATAAGGAACTTCACAGGCAGAAGTCACAGTACAGAAATGCTTTAAAGTAGAAATTCCTTGAGATTTATTTGGCTTATTAATGGTGCCATTTACACAAACAGAAACAGACAGAAAATCACACAGGATGCCGAGGGCAGTGCAGATCTCTGGTCTCTGCTGAGAATCCCAGGACAGAGACATCTTGTCTTCCCAGAATAGCTTCTATCACATTGGGAATAACATGACTACTAATAGCTGGTTGTCCTTAGAGCCACTGCACGTATATGCAGGGTGGTCCAAGGTCATTCTTGAAAGGAATGCTGCTTGGGAGAAGTGGTCACCTCTGCAGACTGTCTGGGTCAGGCCTTGTAGCTCAGGGGGTGGCTGAGAGCAAACTTAAAGACAGGTATCAGGAAATGGAATGATTCCTCCTGGACTTGGACACAGGCCTCAAAGCGTTCATTCACTAAGATGCAGCTTTGAGCAAACAGTGACTTCAACCTCTGCTATAAATAGAGGCCACTAACAGAAACCTCTCTATGGTCCCACAGTGCCCACCCTGGAGGGGAGGGACAATGCTCTAGGGTATACCTACCTTTGACCCTGATCTGGCGATTGTACCCAGGTTGGACACCAGCTCCTCCTGTGTCATCCCAATGCCAGTGTCCTGAAGAGAGAGATACTGTCACACACAGTCCCTGTGTAGCTAGACCAAAGCACACAGACAGCACCAGGAATACTGGTAGTCTCTGTGACACTGGGTAGGCAGAGCTGAGGAAGCATACTACACGCTCATCAGAAAGTCCAGTCCTATCAGTTTGCAATATCAGAGGNCTCATCACTGAAAACACCCCAGGCCCAGCATGCAGCTCAGTAGTTCAGCTCCTTTGTGGAGGGCTTGGGTTCCATCCTCAACCCCCAAACACAAACAAAACCAATCCTGGGAAGAAAGAACTAAGTCATCAAGTCAACAGGTAAACATGCAGCTCCCACCACTGAGGACTACCCTGGCCACACCCATCCTTTTTAGTGGCTCTTCTGACCCAGAACAATTGAAGCAGTGATTATAACTGTGGCGTCCTGTGTAAAGTGAGGGTCTTCTGGGGGCAGTTTAATTCTGAAAGCAGGAAGGATGTCCTGCAGTCCCCTGGCCAGTGCATTTCTAGAACAGCTGCAACTCTCACGTGGGGCCACAGGCCTTCTCCTCCTGCAGCAGGCCTCTGCTAGATCCTGCTCCCCAAGGGATGGTATTAGCATGTGGGCATTTGAAGGGGAGTAGGTCATGGGAACTACCCCCTCACATACCAGATCAGTGCCCATAAAATAATAATAATAATAATAATAATAATAATAATAATAATAATAATAATAATAAAAGTTGAAGGCATGTGAGTCAGGTGTGCTGACTGACACCTGTAATCTCAGAATCTGGAAAGATGAGGCACAAGGATTGATGCATGTCTGAGGCCAGCCTGGGCTCCATGGTGAGTTCCCAGGCAGCCTGGGCTCCAGAATAGAATGCTTGCCTGGCTTGCTCAAGGTTGGGTTCCATCCCTGGGAACACACAGACATATACCAAGCTCGAACTCCAAAAGGAGGCCTGAGGAGCCTACTAGCATGGTGTCTTATTTACAGTTACTATTGCTGTGATGAAATACCATAACCAAAAGGAACTTGGAGAGGGAAGGGTTTATTTCATTCACAGTCCCATCATCATCAAAAGCCACGAGGTCAGGAACTCAAGCAGGGCAGGAGCTGATGCAGAGGCCATGGTTGCTCATCATGGCTGGCCCAGCCTCCTTTTTTACAGAATCCAGGACAACCTGCCTGGGGTGTCACCACCCACAATGGGCTAGGCCCTGCCCCATCAATCACTAATTAAGAAAATGTCCACTGCTGGATCTTATGGAGGTGTTTTCTCAATTTAAGTTCTCCTTTCAGACGACTCTAGCCTGTGTCAAGTTGACATAAAGCTAGCCAGCACACACGGGCCATGTAAGGACACAGAAAGATGTGTGATGTCCTAGTGCCTGGGTCATGGGTCACAGTGTCATTCTGTGATGGTACTTTCTGCCACTCATAAACTATGAGGTGACAGCATTCTGAGCAGATAAACTCAGGCCACTGCACCTGTAAAAACCCAAGGTCTCAGCTATTACACGCTCTTCTTCCTTCAAAGTCCCACCATGCCCTACTTGAGTTCCTCACCACAAAACCAACTGCTTCTCATCAACCCCTCACCACTGCCCCACCACACAACTGAGGAATACTCTAGATACCAACGCTTTATCAGCTGAGAACGTAAGAAGAGCACAGCCAGAAGCAGTTTCTCCTTCCTCTGGGATGTCATTCCAGGGCAGTGTGAAGGGACTACAGCCCTGCTGAGGGCTCAGACCATGAAGTCAACACAGACAAGAGCAAGACAAGAACTTCAACATGGGGTACTGGGGGCTGGACAGAGGAGAGGGGCTGAAAATAGTGTAAATATGGTTCTCATATATGAAATTCTCAAAAACCAACAAAATTAACAAGCAAGTAAACAAAACCACCTTTGACAATCAAGCTGTAACAAGAAGCCGTGCCAGCAGTGGGCAGTGTGATATTGCTGGACAAAGCCTCACCCCTGTCATTCTGCAATGGGCCAGGACCCAACACAAAAGGCAACAAAAACCTTCTAATTAATTCTCTCCAAGGTACTAGACAAAGCATCCAAGATATAGTCTCAATCTTTTATTGTGGAACATGAAAAATTATAATTAAAGAAGGATTTAAAATTAATTTGTATATAATAACTATGCCAATAAAATTATATAAAACTTGATTTCTAGTTGGTCATTAAATATGATTTACATTGAAATACTTATCTTAATATACCAGGACTTTAAAAACTGCTTTTGTTTTGCTTTGCTTTGAGACAGGGTCTCACACATGTAGCCCAGGCTGGCCTTAGATTTGTGATTCTCCTTAGTGTCCCCAGTGCTATATTATATATAAACTATTATAGGTGTATGCAAACCCACCCAGACACACTGGAACTTCCTACATACCCCTTAAAGAAAATTTCCATGGTAGGCTGATAAAAGGGAGAAAAATGTATCTAATATTTTCTGCTTTTAACTTGCTTTGCTTTCTTCCCAGGCTCACCTGTAGATTTACCACACTCCAATGAAAATCTTCTCAAGTTTTATATGACATGATAAACTGACTCTAAAACTTATACAGTAATACAGAGAACCTGGAATATTTTTAAAAAGAACTACCTTGAGACTTGTTATAAAGTTGCAGCAGTGGAGGCTGCTCTGGGAATGCAGCTGAGAGAACCAGAAGCCTGTGCAGGCAGGCAGTGTGCCACTGCATTTCTCACCATGGTTCCAGGATGATGCAATGGGGTGAAATTCTTAAGACAGTGCAGAAATGATAGCCATTGACACAGGGTAAATTTCAGCCCTCACCTCATACCATATATGTAAGTTCACTCGAAAGTATCACAGATGTCAATGGAAGAGCTAAAGTAAAAAGCTTCTAGAAGAAAACATTTTCTGAATGTTTTCTAGAAGAAAAAAGTATTGTCTTTTTCAGAAGCAAAACTTTCCCTTCAAATCAATAAAAGTATAAGCATAAAGGAGAATAAATGACAGGAGCAGGGGAGATAGCCCAGCAGTTAATATCTTTACTGCTCTTGCAGAGGACCAAGGCTGGTTCTGAGCACCCACACGGTTAACTCACAACTATCTGTAACTCCATTTCCTGGGCATACGCTGCCCTCTTCTTGTCTCCTCGGGCATCTGAATGCATGTTGGTGTGCACGCATGCGCGCACGCGCACATGCACACACACATATACACACACAAGCACACACACACACACGCACACACACATACACACAATAAAAATAAATACATCTTTTAAAAAAGAGAGAAAGAAAGACAAGTGGTGGTGGCCCACATCTTTAATCCCAGCACTCAGGAGGCAGAGGTAGGTGGATCTCTGTAAGTTTGAGGCCAGCCTGGTCTACAAAGCGAGTTCCAAGCCAGCTAAGGCTGCACAGAGACCCTGTCTTGAAAACAAACAAAAAGAAATGATAAACTTTGACCCAAGGGTACATAGAAGTCAGCGATGGAGAACTTACTTCGTGTGTAGCAGGCTCCAGGTTAAATCCCCAGCACCACAAACAGTAAAAATAAAACTCCCACAACTCTCCCTCTTCAAAAGAGACGACTGAAGTAATTAAAAGGCAAACCACAGCCTTTTTGGTAATTTTAAATTTCCTTCTCTTTGGTCAGTGCCTCTAAGCTTCCTAAGGTGGGTGAGTGAATGAACGCAAGAGTCCTCAGACTGGAAGAAGTCAGTACATCACTTGGGGCCAGCTATAACTGGAATGCATGCCTCCCTGAGTCTGGTTAGCCTGGTTGTTCCTCCTTGAGGAGAAGCTAGGTAATGCCAAGACAGAAGTACCTGGATGGTGATGGTGCCTTTCTCGGCATCAGTCTGAAGGTGAATCTCCAATTCTGGCAGGACCTGGCCTTCAGACACCAGCTTGTGCCGCAGTTTCTCCAAGGCATCACTGGCATTGGAGATGAGCTCTCGTATAAACACCTGGGAATGGGAACAAGAGGCAGGAAGATGAATGGCCCTGACTGAGATCTGACTGGTGAGTTTGCAATGGCTGCAGCTGAGGACCTGCACACAATACCCAGTCTCTCTCGGTGGATGGCATCTCCTCAGCACATGCTCTGTGGCAAACCGTTCCTTCCAGGATGTTCAATGTGAAGTTACATGTGAACTCAGACTTTAAAAAGCCTGTGCCAGGCCCTTGACTTGCACAAGATGGTAAACATTCTCCAAATATCTGTCTCTCTTACTCTATGAGGAAAGAGACACTGCCAAGCCAGGCCTAGTGGCAGGGGTGTATAGTCTCAGCTACTTAGGAGGCTGAGGCAGAAGACTGTGAATTCAATACATGAATGCAAGGAAGCCTAGGTAATTTAGTGAGACACTGCTCCCTACCCCCAAAAGGAGGTGAGGGTGGGAATACTGGCTTAATGCACACCAGGGCCTGGCTTCAGTCCCTACACCATGAAGAGACAAAGTCCTGCTTCATTTCATCTGGTGGGGGTCAAACACAAGCCTTGATCTTCCATAGAAAAGGAGGTCAGAGGCTTTGATTACACACAGAGCTCATGAGAGCAGACAGGAGACGAGGAAGTGGATAACATGAGAACAACAAGTGCACTTTCTGAAGATCCTTTAATTTTGTAAAATGGGTGCAATTCTACTTCAGAATCTTAGCGTTAGCAGCAGTGAGCAAGCAACAGTTTCCCCTTTTGAGGTTTTTCTTTGATTCTCATGTCTCAGCTCCCCAAGTGCTAGAATTACAGGTGTGTACAATCACCTCCTGCTGGTACCACTTTTCTCGATTTTTCCATGTCTTGTTACTCCTATACGGAGTTTGTTTCTGTTGTTGCCACTGTTTTGAGACAAAGTCTCTCTGCATTGCCCAGGCTGACCTCAAACTTACAATCTTTTTGTCTTACTCTCCCCAGCACTAAGACTAAGGGCATGATTCTCAGCACCCAAAAATGAATGTTAAATCTCCTCAGTTTTGAATCTCTAAAACTTGAGCACAGGGACACGTGTCTGTAATGCTAGCACTCAAAGCTGCACATGGGAGAAGCAAAGGTTCAAGGATGGGAAAGCTGCCATCTTCCAGAATGACACGACAAACACATGACCAACACAGTAGAAAAGAGGAGAGGCACCAGATACATGTCCTCCATGTTTAGAAAACCCAGATGCAAGTCCACAAGAAGGTGCTACTGTAGACATCAAGGGGATAAGCACTGTTCAAAAGGAATGCCCCTAAATGTTTATTTACTGTGGCAAAACCAGGGTCTACGGTGTCACCTAGATGCTGCTGGCATTGTCCTAAACAAGTTAAAGGCACGATTGCCGGCCAGAGAACTAGTGTGATACCGAACATATTAAGCATTCTGAGTGCTTAGACAGCTTCCTGTCATGGGTGAAGGAAGAACAGGAAAAAAGGAAGCCAAAGAGAAAGGCACCCAGGTTGAACTGAAGTGTTGCCTACTCCACCCAGACAAGTAAAGACTAACAGGAGGAGCCTGAGCTGCCAGGAACTGCTGAGCTCCCTCCTTCCACCCTGCCCCTCCTCTTCCCTTGTTCAAAAGCCAGTGGCCCTGAGTATTTGGGGTCCTGATAGACAATCCTAGGCAGGCTTAAAATGCAAAAACAAATGAAAGCCCTAGACTGTATAAAAAAGTTCCAGGCCAGGCCAACAAGATAGCTGAGTAGGCAAGGACACTTTCTGCCAAGTCTGATGACCCAAGTGTGATCCCAGGACCCACAAGGTAGAAGGAGAGAATCCACTGGCCACTATATGAGTACTATGGAACATGCACACACAAATAAATAAAGGTAAGAAAAAAAATTAAGTGCAAGGTCATCCTTAGCTATAAGGCAACATAAGAGGCCTTGTCTTGGAGAAAGGAAGTAAAGTTCTTCTGTAGCGCTCTCTGATCTTTTACTACACAGGCCTTTGAGTACCTTGGAAGTATACGAACACAAGGGCTTCAAAGCAGAGCAACAGTCCCTTAGAAACAGATCAAAGTGGATACCTATGCCAGTATTTGAGAGATTTAAAAATTATCAGCAAAATTTAATTAACTCCCAAAGTTGATCCCAAAGTCGATCTGGGCCAAAGACCCATCTGGATATACTGATCTACGAACACAAAACAGACACTGTAAGAACCCTCTCATTAGTGGACCCAGGGTGGAGCCTGTACTCAGCCCACACCTCACGTCTTCTGATAGAAAGCACAGGACTTAGATTTGGCACTTTCCTAGGATGGAATGGAAGCAGCTTTGTTAGACCCCTGACCACTTGGGGAGTGACGCACATACATCTTACCTCTTTTTCTGAGTAGAGGGAACGAGCTACAATGTCCAAAAGTTTCTTAGTCTCTGCCTGGAACTCATGTTTGGAGACAGAACCTGGTAATGAATCATAGACACAACCAATAAAATTGTATTTCCATTTTTGTACCTTTTGAAAGAATGTTCAAGGTTCTAACTTTAAACACAGAGGAATGACTGAGAGAGGCGGACACTTACACAGACTCTTTCAGAATAAAGGACAAGGAGCAACTCTGTAGTCATAGAGACGGCCATGTGGGAACTAAGTAAGGCTCCAGTAAACTGTGGAGGTCGAGTTCCCAGAGCGTGTAGTTGGGAGACTCAGGATGGCCTTAATTACCAGGTTCTACTGTATATTCTCCAAAAGAATGTGCTCTAATAAATTACTCAAAAAGCAAAATTATAAGAAAGCCTCACTTGTCAATATCAACAGTTCTGTTCTTGTTTCCATCAAAAGCCAGAAGTGGAGCCCCTGGGCCCTGGAAACAGCCTTCCTGTCCTGCAACAGCTGGGGCAGTATTCCCTTTCAGTAATTATTACCACATGTCATTATCGCCAGCTGGCAGCTTCTTCAGATGACCACCAGAGGGGGCAAGACACAGCAGGTGAGAGCCAGGAGTTGCAGGAGTTGAGATGGTGGACACTTCCCAGAAAACCTAAGTCTCTAGGCTTACCCTGCACAGCCTCAGTACTGCTGATGATGGAGTGCAGGGCCTCCTCCTTCTTGTCCTCGACTGCCTGTGTGCTGTACAACTGTCCTGCAGAGATCCTTGACGCCAGACTTTGTGTGGGGCCCTTAAACTGGACTGTGGTCCTCTGAAGGTGCAGAACTGGCGTTCCTGAAAAGACAATGGTGAAAAATGGATAGGAATTACTATTTGAAGGCAGATGTCCTAGCTCACTCACACTGCCTGTCTTGTGGAGACCAAAGCGGATCTAAGTCCAGCCCATGCTCGTGAGGATGAAGGCACAGCCGCCTTCCCTACATGCTGACTACCAAATGTATTTTACCAAAAGGCACCTGGTTGGTCTATGTTTAGCCAGGAGGGGACTCAGAATTGCTTGTGTAACTTCCTGGCAAGCCTGATGGGTCTTGAAACCTCTGGCATAGAACTAGGTGTGAGGTGTCTCCACTTGGTGGGATCAGCCTAAGCCTTCACGGCCACAAAAACCTAGCAGACACTGCACTTCAGCCAGAGGCATGGACCTGGTCTATACCTCTCAGCAGCCCCAAGGGCCAGAGGGCAGGGCACTGGCATGGCTTAGTAGACAGCCAACAAGTCAACACTTCAGGGGTACAGTCAGTCCTCAAGACAGTCTCTGTCAACATCTGGACTGAAAGGACCTCCTGCCAGCTATTGCTTACCCTTCATCTCTAATACAGGGAAGGAATAAAGAATATCCAGAAATGAGTAGTTTTTAAAAAGAAATGTATCTGGGCCACTGAGATGGCTCAGCAGGTAAAGATGCTTGCAACCAAGCCTGATGACCTGAATTTAATCCCCAGAACCTACATGATGGAAGGAGAGAACCAACTCCTAGGAGTTGTTCTCTGACCTCCACACGTGTGCCATGGCACACAAATGCCCACATATATACACAAATATAAATGTAACTAATTTTTTTATCATTTTAAATAATGAGTATGAGTGTCTGTGTGTGGGGGTCTCTGAAACACAATGGCTGGCAGAATAAGGATCCATGAGGGGCAAGAAGGAAATTCAGTTCAACATGATTCAGTAGCCAGTATTGGTTCAAACTTCTAGAGTCTGACACTGGGCAGTTTATTGTAGGTATATTTAAGTACAGTACAATGTGGGAAAAGGTTTCCTGCTGTAACACAATCCCCTGGCACAAGGAAGCATAATGAAATCAAAACTCTTCTCAGTTCTATTGATAGCTACCTGTGTTATCTTAAGGCCTAGAGGAGGACCTGGTCTCTGTCATACAGATAGTGTAGAGGTCATCTGGGCTATTAGCCACCTCTGGTCCTGCTCATGGGAGTCTGGCATGACCTGGCCCTACAGAGAGTGCAGATCACAGGGCTGTTAACCACCTCCATTCCCAGCCTTCTGGGTGGAAAAACAGGTTTTATACATCTTTTCCTTTGAAAAGACAACCCCACAGGTTTAACATTCCGAGTTTCCCTAGTGTTATCTGTGAGCACAAGAACCTCTGTGTTCCCAACATCTGTGTGAATTATGTGCACATTGAGTGTATGTGACCAGAGGCCAAACAAAGGTATCAGATCCCTATGGAGCTGGAGTTACAGGTAGGTGTGCTGGGAACTGAACCCAGGTCCTTTGCAAGAGTAGTAAACACTCTTAACTGCTGAACCAGCTCTAAATAACACTTTTTCCCCCTAGTCATAGTAACGTGAACAAACTACTATGCCAATAGACACAAAGCACAGCAGCCAGGGAGCCTCATATCTCCCTGGAAGATGACTTCAGTGACCTGTGAGGCTGTGCATTTGAACTTTACTCAGTGTGGTAGTTTCAATGAAAACAGCCCCATAGGCTCATAGAGACTGGCACTATTTGGAGGTGTGGCTTTGTTGGAGGAAGTGTGTCACAGGGGGTGGGCTCTGAGGTCTTGGAAGGTCAAGTCAGGCTTAGCGTATTTCACTCTTCCTGCTGCCTGCTGATCCAGATGTAGAACTCTCAGCTACCTCTCCAGCACCATGTCTGCCTACATGGTGCCTTGCTTCCCACCATGACAATAATGGACTAAACCTCTGAGCTGTAAGCCAGCCCCAATTAAACATTTTCCTTTATAAGAGTTTCTGTGGTCATGGTGTCTCTTCACAGCAGTAGAACACTGACTAAGACACCCGGGAAGGGTGGGTTTTGCTGGATCCTTCCCTGAACAATCTCTACAGAGATGTGATGCTGGAAACCTGTAAGAACCTCACTGCTATAGGCTACAAATAGGAAGACCACAATATTGAAGAATATTGTCAAAGTCAACGTCAAAGACATGGAAGGTATATCATCTGTCACTCAGGTTACAGGCCATGTGAGCATAAGGGATATGGAAAGACACAGTGTGCCCCTCTCTCCCACAACAGTTAAGATATGTAGCAGTCCCTGCTATAAGTAGACTTGGTGAATATGATACAAGAGTTTACAAGTAATTAGTTTTCCAGTATGATTTTAAAAATGATTTTGAAGATGACCATAATGTGTAAAGGGTTTACCAGAAAATGTCATTTTTACTGCAGGTTACAAAGCTGACCTCCACAAGGACTTCACACACGTGCTCAGCTTGGTAAATCTATTCTTCAGCCCCAGCTGTCAAGTCTGAAAGTGTCCTGGGTACAGACTGTACACTAACACAGTATGAAATGAGTCTGGGTTTTCAAAGCTGGCAGCAGGAAAGGGGGAAGGGCTAAGATCTGCAGTGCTGCCCTGGAGAAGGCACCATACGACCATGAGATAGATCCCTTGTCATGTAGACCAGAAACAGAAGCCAACACAAGTGTGTGTACCTGTGCCAGTGCACCCCACCTCCATATGCATTTTCTAACCCTCTCAACTGACGGATAACACCCTGGGAGCAACAAGCACCCTCAGGCTAGGGCCTTCTTAAACTGTCTAGTCGTCACTCTTGAACACCCCTTTCTTAGGAACACATTGGTCCTGGGTGTAAGAAGGATTTTCTAAATGGTCTTGTTAAATAAAATACAGAGGCAGAGATGGGGTGAAAGTCTGACAGAGATCAGAGGAATTAGGAACAGCTACCAGCCTCATCTTAGACTGCCGCCACCACTTCCAAAAATGGAGAGAGTTCCACTTCCTTATACCTCCACATTTATAGCTTTCTGTTCTGTTCTCCCATTGGCTCTTTCAGCCTAGCTACATCACTTCCTCCTATGGCCCACTTCTGTCAATTCCTGCCTGTCTGTATAGACCTCCAGAATTCTATGGTTGATGCTGGGATTAAAGGCGTGTGTCTCCACTCTTGACTGTTCCTAGTGTGACCTGGAACTCACAGGGATCTAGACAGACCCTGCTTGCTAAGTGATAGGATTAAGGGCGTGTGCTAATTTTGCAAGGCTAGCGGCTGACCTTATTACTCTGATCCGCAGATCAATTTTATTGGGGGACAAAGATAAAATACCTGGGCAAACTGGAACTACTCTGTTATCCCCCAATAAAAGGAAAAAGTGCTCTGTGTGGTGGGCACACATGTGAGCCTAGAACTCTGTGGTGCCAGACAGTGATGAAGGACTCAGCACTGAGGGGTGAATCAGGACAACATGTCCAACCTGAAGGTACTCTTAGTGGTAGAACCTGGGATGATCTGAGCAAAACTGAGCAAAAATACCACAGACTTCAGTCTAGCAAATATTAATCCATACTTTGATGTACAGGGGAGAAAGGACAACCTTTTTTATAGGAAAATTGCCATGGAATGATGGAAAACAAGTAGAAAAATCACACTCATATCTGTGGCAGACAGAACTTACTGAGAGATGTCAACAAACAACAACTACACAATATTCACGTATCCTGAAAAACCATTTGCTGATTTCAAAGAGAAAGTCAGTAATTTTACTGTAGAGGGAAAAAGTCAGGTCTCCTTTAATTAAGTGACTCTAGTATTAGGAGACCTGCCAACATCATGATGTGACACACCATCCTTCCTCTGGTATCTTTTTGCCAAAATTGCATCTCTATCTAATCATAAGAAAATGTTAGATAATCCCTAAACTGATAGACATCTAGAAGACCACTGGCTGGAATTCCTCCCAAGGGTCGCAGTCCAGACAGACAGACTGACCGAGTGGATGACAGAAGATAAGAGAGTCACAGCTGTCACAGACAGACAGAGATGACAGAAGACAGAAGAGATACAACCAAGATCAGGAATATAGGATGAAGAGTTCAAGGAACTGCCAGAGCTACATGAGACCCTGTCTCAAAAAAGATTTGGGGGAGTTGGCAAGATGGCTTAATGGGTAGTGTTTACCCCAGAAGCCCAGTGACCTGAGTCTGACCCCTGCGACCCACATAAACATGGGAGAAAATTGTTCTCTCAAAAGTTGTCCTCTGACCTCTGCACATACAATAATAATAAATAATAATCGGAATGGTACATGGCTATAATACTAGCATTTGGGGAGCTAAGGCGGAAGACTCTACGTTCGAGGCCAGCCTGGACTACATTAGGGAAATAGTCCCCAAACAGAAAAACACAAGCTCTGTCTACCACTTGTAGATCAGATGTGAACTCTCACCTACTGCTCCGGCGCTATGTCTGCCTGGGGCCATGCTCCCCACCATGACGGTTATAGACTAACCCCCTGTAACTGGACCGAAAAATTTGTCATCTCTGTGAAGGGAACCAAGGGACTTCCTGCTGCACAGACTTCCTGCTGCTCGTGTGGGTGACATGGTGACGTCAGAGTTAAGACAAGCCAGATCTAAGGAAAAGGTCCATCCAGCAGCGGTAATTTGACAGCAAAAGTCATATGGTAGAAGAGATGGGGTCTTTATTTTGAAGATAAAAGCAGAGGATACAGTAAACAATAAAGATGAGGTAAAAGTCCTGCCAGCATAGGCCCAGCTGCAAAGGAGTGTGCAGACTTGTGGCCCAGAATTACATCCAATACAGGCAGCATTGCATGATTCTCCAGTGTATTTTGTAAAATACATCCATTAAAAAGTGGGAGGACTGCCGGGCGGTGGTGGCGCATGCCTTTAATCCCAGCACTCGGGAGGCAGAGGCAGGCGGATCTCTGTGAGTTCGAGGCCAGCCTGGGCTACCGAGTGAGTTCCAGGAAAGGCGC
>LZPO01066280.1:284621-298324 GCA_001675575.1 Neotoma lepida
TCCAGCTTAGCTGAACTTTCAATGACTTTAAGAATAAACCAATAACCCAGTATAGTGTCTGAACGAGACATTTAAACACACTATCTGCACAATATCAGTTTTCATGTTTCCCCCACACACTAAAGAAAAAGCCACAACCCTCAAAGGCAGATCACAGTCTTCTCCTGTTAAAAGTACTGGATGGCCTGGGGCTCACAGAGTAGCACTGATAATGTGACTGTGACATTGCTGACATGTGTACGCACACACTCACACACTCGTAGCTATNGCCCATGATGTTTGCCCTCGCTGCAACCATATCTCTCTTTCCACTTGAATTGCTTCAGGACCTGGCTCAAGGCCTCTCATGCCGTCCTCTCAGGCCTCCTTTTGCCCACTGTTCACAGTAATCCTTCCCTACTATAAATTCACCACTCATTTTCTACAGTGCTCATTTAAAATTATTTTTGTGTGCTGGTTTGGGGCATTCCTTCTATTAATTTGTTAATAAGTAATTTATCTCACTAGATTACAACAGGGACAAGCTTTCATTTCCTGGTATCAAATTCTCGTAAGCCAAAGCATCTATTACAAAAGCAGATCTTTGTATAATATAAACCCAGCATCACTGAGTTCCAACAGAAGCAGTTTTTGGTTCAGGGGAGTTGGACACCCTGCAGAAGCTGTTCAAGCCCAGCTTTCAAGGGAAAAAAAAGTCACCTGACCACAGGAGCCACTCAGGTGAGCTAGGAGAGAAAACACACGAGCTATGGGCTTGACTTCACAAAGGTCACCTGCCCTTCCTTCAGATCTGTAACTAGAGCTCCGCTTCATAAGGCACAGCAGCGTTGTAAGTTGTGAGACACGCTGCAATCAGATCATCTCTATGGCACAGGTGAGAGCTAGTGTACCTGGAGTAACACTTCCTGTCTAGCTGAGTTGTATCCTACCATAACAAGTTTATTATTTATGCCAACCATGAATTTAGGACCACCACCAAAGACAGAAACAATCAATCAATCAACAGCAGGGGGTTTGGAGGGCTGATGCTTCCCAGAAGGAGCCAATACAACATGTAAGCAGACTGAAATCAGAGCTCTAATGAAGTGGCTAAATCGCCAATAGAAATGTATACTACGTATGTATTTTCTCCACCTAAGACACAGGGAGAATTAGTGCCACCACAGAAGCTGGAAAGTGGTGAAAAGGAGCACCAAATTTTGCAGATAAGCTTCAGGGAGACTCTGGAGTCAGCTTTTGTGAACAAACTGGGCCGACTAGCCAAGGCCAAGGAGGTGTTTGCAGAGCATGATGCAAGGGTACAAAGAGGAAATCATAGAGAAGATGCCAATCCACTGTTAACTAAGTAAAACAGTCTTTCACTAGTATCCATGTAGATACAAATCACAGAAGGTGTCTTCTACAGTGAGCTCTTTCAGTATGCTTGGTGGTGCTGGGGACCAATTCAGCCTATGCAAGCGAAGCAGAAACTCATGACTGAATTACACACTGACCCTTAGGGCAGTTTTTTTTTTTTTTTTAAAAGACATACTCAAATGCTGGAGAAGATACTATGGAATAGGCAGTTTTGCTATTAAAGAATACATACATAGACAAACCCCACCTCAAAAAACAAACGAATAAATAAATCGAGATGCAATTTGGCAAAATCAGCTAACAAACAAAAAAAGGCACTCTGAAACATCAATTCTAAAACTAATACATGTTCCTAAAGATTTAAGCACTCACTCAACCTTTACCACATAGTAACAATTTTTGTGTTCAGCAGAGCATTTAGTGGAGGATGAGTGCTACAGAACTCCGAAGCCGTTGGGAAAGCCACTGTACCATGTATGGGTATATGCTAACATGGAAAGTTGTGTAAGGAATGCTGGAAACTTGGAAGATTCTTTAGCACAATTCATACTTGACTTGGGCTCTTATATGTAAAAATAGTTGTAAACACATATACCCTATGTGTATGTTACACTAACACCTTCACCATTTCTCGAGTGCGGGGTGGGAAAGCACAGATTAAGGTCCTTTACTCTCTCCATTCCCTGTTGTATATTTTAATTCCAGACCCTAGGGACCAACTACTAAAGAGTTCACTGGCTTCCTGAAGGCCGGGGTGACTATTGGTTTTGTTCACATTTTCTACCCCAGGGCTTGAGCTCTGCGGGAACTGAGCGTGTGCACAGCTGCTGCAACGAACGAGTGAACCCACGTGCGGGAGATCTCAATCAGGAACGCCAGGAACTGATCAGACCACGCTGGGGGTGCCCGCGATCCGTCTCCCTAGAGGCAACCGCACTTCCCTGTCCCCGTCCCAACGTGGCCGCCCCGGTGCTGTGCGGCCTCCCACCAGTCAAGAGAGCGCACGGCCTCAGACGCTGCCTCTGCGCTCTTGCGCCGCGCTCACCTCGCCGGACACCCGCCAGCGCGGGAGCCCGCAGTGCAGTCTGCAGCCCGCGGCCCCACAGCAGCACAGCCCGCAGCTCGTGAGCCATGCCTCCGTACCCAGCGCCACCAACAGCTGAGTGGCGAGGGAGACCTTCCGCGGCGGCGGCGCAGTGACGTCATGGCGAGCGACGGGCTCGGGCTGCCCAAGGCTCTGCCTGAGCGGGAAACACGATCGGAGCAAACCCTAGCGCGGGGGCCTGAGGACCGGACTTTTTGACCTTGGATGTCAGTGACAAGGGCGTGGAGCGTGTGGGGGTTGTGTCCCCGGACCCGCGGCTGCGCCTAGGCAGGAGCACCCCATTCTCGAGATGTCACTACCCAGGCTGGAGGGTGGACGAGCGGACCTACCCACCCATGTGTTTTTATGCGTTTGGGCCACTGGAGGAGTCTCCTACAGCAATGCCAAAAAGCTACAGTGACAAAGAGATTTTAGGTCTGACTATTATTCACCAAAACGTGAACTCAGTAACCAACACCTCCAGAAGTGGACTTACCTGTTTATTGTGACTTTCTCCCTCCTGGAAGTTTGCTTGGGGATCCAGGCCATAAACCTGGTCTCTTAACTCCTGATCCAAACTCTCTAGCCACTTGGTAAGCAGATTGCCTGTTACCGCTCTCATCGCAGAGTAAGGCCCAGATGGCTCCTTTGTGACAGGTTCTCACTTGCTAAATATATTTTGTTGATCAAATTTTACAAAAACGTTAACGCGGTTGCTTAGCTTGCTACCAGATATTAGTCCCAACTGCAGGAACATACACGACACACAAAACTAGTTAGGATTTGTAAATGGTGCTGCAAAAAACCCCAGAAGTTCTGAGTCAGGAGCGGTTACCTCCTGGATCCTGGATAGACTTGAAATGTTGTCAGAGGGCATGTTTAGGAATGCTTCCAGGTTAAATGTGTCAAGGATAGCTCTCACATTCTTGATTTTATAGATAGAAAATAGAAAAAGAATGGACAGATTTAGTAGGCTGGAGATATGATTCAGTCGTAAGTGCTTGATGCCCTGATGTCCCCAAGAAAATGATAGGGCAATGTGCGCTTGTAATCTCAGCGCTAGGGAGAAAGAGAACAGAATCCTCAGTCATGTCTTGCTGACCAACCAATCTTCCTAAATCTCTTAGCCCCAGGTTCAGTGAAAGACCGTTTCAAAATGTAAGGTGGGGAGGAGCTGAGGAAGACACATTTCATTGAACACCTAACACTTCACAGCTATCCCCACTCCATGGCCAGTTGTGTTCCTGTGGGCCCACATCCTCCATTACCAGCTCCACACTTCGTCATTAGAGTCCTACTATGTCTTTTCCTGGATCCTTACAATCGGTTTCTAGCTTCTGCCTCTGCCCACAGGCCCTGCATCACCTAACCTACCCTGTCTGGGTCCCAGTTGTGTCACCACACAGAATAGCTTCCCTGGATACTACTAGAGGAATTGAGACGCCTCCCGTTACATTCCTTTAACTCTCCATTCTGGAATCATCTTTTCTGTCTGAGCCGACAGAGCGATCTATAGAATAACATATCTGGCTCAGAGGAGAATGTTTACAAAGGTGAAGTGACATTTACTAAAGGAAGGGGAACCTGGGCTTTTTAGTCAAGGATGGGGATGTAGGTTCTGTCCATTGTAAACCAACTACATTCCAGGCAAACGAACCCTAGGCCCTCCTGTCATCTGTCTGTTCCTGGAAAACCAAAGTTTGGACCTATGTATCTACAAAGGGTTATTTGTAGATACATAGGTCCAAAATGACTTCCCACAAAACTCGAAGAGCCTTGTGTACACTCTAGCCCCAACGATAGTGGTTGCCTAACAGTGGTTGCCTAACAGTGGTCCACTTCAGACATCTCGACATTTGCCTCATCCTGCCTGTTCCCACTTCCCAGCTTTGGGACTTTTAGTAATTTCTTTTAATGCTCATGCCAGGAAGGAGCATGGAAATTTATCTTGTCTGAGTGGCCCATATCAGTGCCCACATCTGAGCAGTATCAGAGATAATAAAGGAGTCCTAGCAGCACAAGGGAAAATACCCGTAGATGTCAGGAACAACTCTTCAGTCCCCCTTTGCACACAGCAGACTTGCAAAGACCTGTGTGTTCAGATCCTCACTCCAACTTGGAACTTTCTGTATCATTCTCCCAGGATCTGAATTTCATAGATAAACCTACATGTACTGGAAATGTCAGACTGCAGGTTTCCTTGTGACAAGAGCCATGGAATACAAGATGAAAGACCTTAAAGGCCTCTAGTAGGAATTTTGTAGAATGGACAAAGTGGGGTCCACCAAAGGCTCAATTCTGTGGATACTAGGCTCACCTGACTCCCTTTGAATTTTTGTTTAGTGAAAAGGGAATTATCAAAGATTTCTAACAAATCCTCTATAAAGCGGTGTGAACATGATGAAAGCACTATTTTAGACAATTTAGATCAGCTGCAGACCCACTTGCCAAACTCCTTGGGAGTCTTTTAGTTTGGGTTCTGAACCATTTCTTCAGTATGTTATCACTGACTTCCCCATCCTGCAGCTAGCATTCACAACACAATTAACATGACCAATGCTGTAAAACATCCAACACCTATCAGGCTCCTATGTATAGCCAGTCCTAAGATGGGCTGACTTATTCCTACATTCCCCAGGCTTGCTACAGTGTCTGGGCACAGAACTGCTTCCCAACACACTGTTCGGTATTTTATTTCCTGGCATCACAGTGGCTACCAACTCACAATCACCTTAACGAGAAGTGTTTTGTTTTTTCAAACACCAGCTTATTTTGTCATGCGACACTAAAATTAAACATTGATTCAAATGCAACCTTTGCCCCTCCCCTTTTGAGACAGATCTCTCACTATGTAGCCCTGGCTGTCTTTTAATTCCCTATGTGGATCTCTGGGTTTTAGGTCTTCCCGATTCTTCTAGCTCTATCTCTTCTGGGATTAAAGACATGCCCAGCCAGCCCCATTTAATAGAAACCAAAAGGAAGTTACATGTCTTCACCCCAACAGTGCAGAACTGCATGTTATCTGTGAACATGACCTTTAGTTCTTAAATGCTAGAGTTTCTAAGAGCCTCAAGTGCATACAGGGTTGACACCAGGCATCTTTAGCTGTTCAGTGATTAGCAGCTGAGCTAATGCTAAGGGGATCATTAGCCAATCGGAACCACCTTTGAATCCAAGCAGTTTTACCAGCTTTTATTATAAACACCAGCACATTTCAAGTTCCCTCTTTTTGATCACAAATATAGGACTTTTTTCTTCTCCTCTTAAGTATACAGCATGAGACACAGTGTCTGGGCACTCCAGCTCTTACAGAAATTTCCTTAGGACAAACTTAGGGACAGTATTCACAGCCCACACCCTCAGCCACATCCTTTGACATCCAGATGGACAACCGCACAGGATGCAGACTCCAAGGAGGTTGATACATAGCTTTGAACTTCAGGATAACCTGAAAAGGATGTCCCCATTAAAAGGCTGCACATGGCCAAGTGCCACCTTCTGAGTGGGGCCGAGAGCAGCTCTGCTGAGGCTCCAGTTCCTCTTCTTGTTTGAACACATGGCTTGGGGCTTCCCAATTGGCAGCAAAGGGAATTCTGAAGAGAGCCGAGAATGTGCAAGGACCCATCAAGCTGAGCAAGGACGGAGCATCACCTCTGGAGGACTTGGGACAGGGCTTAGTTGGGGATGTTAGATGATGGTCTATTCCTTACCTGGTCTTACCCACAGCATTAAAATCCAAGATTCAAAATTCTACATTCAAAACTCTAATCTTGAAAGGCTTCCTCAAATTTAGATTTCCAAGTATCAAGAATTTTGAAAATACTTCTGTGAAAAGGCCAAAAGGAAGGCTAGTTGGGTCATGATTTCTAAATTTAGCTGCCCCCACCCCCATCTAGACCACTCTTGTTGGAAGACAGGTATTTAAAAAAAAAAAAAAAAAGTTCCCTGGGAGCAGCAGGCTAGGGGTTGAGTTCCCCTGTCAGTGGTCCTCCTCTCAGATGGGACATTTACAGTATTCAGGAGCTACCATCCCCTGCTCAGGAAGGGCCCCTGTAACTGGACTCCATGAATGGGTAAGACCATGAAGTAGCAGCCCCCAGGGTGGCACCAGGCCTGCAAAGCCCAAATGAGGCCACATGGGGCAGGCTGATGGAGGTAACCTCCCTGTTGAACTTTTGGGGAGGGGAGGTCAGGAACCACCTCAAGTCCCTGGAGCACCCTTTGCATTGATTGTGGGATCTGGGTAGAGAAAGGGGGGCTGTCTGAAAAAAAAAAAAAGGGCAGGAGCCCTCCCCACCAGGGCAGCTAGCCAATGATGAGGAGGACAGGAAGAGTGGGCTGGAGGCAAAGTGCTGTTTCTGACCCAGTGGTGATTGTCCCTTGTGGCATGGGTGACATTCACCTGTGAGTACTGAATATGCAAGGATGCTGAGATGCCTCCTCACTCTGCACAGGGACCCCCCCCTCCATTTTGGTGGCCACGAACCTGGGACACTTCCCAGCTGCCACCCACACTCCAACTATGACTGCAGCCCCGACCTCTCCACTCTGAGCGAACAATCAGAACCATGTCTTACAAAGAACAGACTCCAAAAATATATATAAATAAATAAAAACCTTAAACATTCTTACAGGGATCTTAAAGAACAGAATACATGTTAAAAACTTCAGTAATTTATATCAATTTTAAGCGATACTTTATATACAATGGGGAAAAAAACACATGCATAGTCCAAATACAATGTTGAAAACAGCATTTTCATAACAAAAAAACCCCCGAACACTAAGTGTTAATACCATGTACATGAATTCAAGAAGGACCACCCTTTTTGTCTGTTGCACACAGTTTATTTAACAATATGATATAAGAAATGAGTTGGTACGTTACCATTCTATACAGTGATTGAATCTTCTTGAATTTTCTTATTTATAGTAATTATAGCGCTTGCATGATTTACACTAGAATTGCTTTTCCTCATTTCAAGTTTCACATAGAAGAAAGAAAAGAATGCTTCTTCTCTATTAACATTAGCATGGTCTAAGAGAGTGATCATCCCTATTTTTGTCTAAAACCAGTTTTATCAGAGAAACAAAGCAACAATTTCTACATCTGCAAGACAAGAGGTTGGCTTAAGCCAGCATGTATAGATAAATGTGTGTGGGTGTGTACATGTGTGCACGCCGGAGTCAATTCCTATCGTCCAGGGGTAATACTTGGAGATGCCCACAGAGTTCACTATAGAAAAAAATCTTCCCGCAACATCAGCTCGTTATCGGGACACATTATAAGATGCATTATTTCTGGAACCAGTTTCTGAGTATTATTTTTCTTTCACTTTTAAACATAAATGTTTAAGTCTTGAAAATACAAATAAAAAATATGAATATAATGAACTTGTTCTTCCCATTAAAAAAAGGCATGAGTCACCAGCAATGACGACAAAAAGAATTCAAACAACCCCCCACCCCCCAAAACAGAAAAAAAAAGAGAGGAAAAAAAAGCCGAGAGAGAAAGAGAGAGACCGACCAGATATTTAAATCAACTGGTTCTTAACAAAAAATATATTCTTTGTATTGTTTCTTTAAACATCAATCCACCCTTCCATGCTTGGGAGTCACAGTCCCATCTAGGCTTAATAAAAAGAGCCCAGATGCCTGGATTTTCAGTACAAAAAGTCCAAGAACATGAAAGGGGAGGGGGAAAAAAAAACAAAAAATAATAAAATAAAATAAAATCCCCCAAACAAAAAACAAACACCCAATGCTCTCATAATGCTACAAACCCTCCACAAACTTTTCTAGTGTGTCTCCCGTGGTATCACCAACCAGGGACAGTTCACTGGACAGCGCGCTCCTGTTGGGGGTATTCAGCTGGGGGAGCATTGCACTCTGTTCAGGGTTCCCAAGATGTCCCTGATCCATGGAGCTGGCCATGGTGACTGCAAGTCCGGGGTGGGGGGAACCAGTCTGGGGTGAAACATGGTGTGGTGAAGGCTGGGGCTGTATCCGTGGTGATGGGCTGGAATGTGGAGGTTGGGATTGGGGCCGCGGAGACTGGACAGGGGCTGGAGACCGCACCTGGTTACTAAGGGATGTGGCGATCTGTTGGCCGGGGAGATGCGAGGCCTGTGGCTGTCCTGAGAGCATGTGCTGCTGGGGGCTCATGGGGTTCGGCTGGCCTGGGGACCCAATCTGCTGCTTCATCTGCTGCTGCTGCAGAATTCGCTGCTGTAGGGCCTGCTGAATGTTGGGGGTGCTGTCTGCCCCCAGCCCAGGCTGCCCCATTTGGCCAAGTTGTCCCATTGGTGCAGCCATCTGGCCCATGGAGCTGCCCTGGATGGGGAGGTGCTGTTGCATACGTTGCTGCTGCATGGCTGGGGCGTAGCCTCCAGGTCCTTGTGGCTGCTGGAACTGGCCATGTCCTGCCATGCCCCCAGCCATGCTGGCACTGCTTTGTTGTTGCTGTTGCTGTTGTTGCTGCTGCTGCTGCTGCTGCTGTTGATGCTGTAGCAGTTGTCTCCTCACCATTTCTCGGTACTGTGGATTCATGTTTGCCATGTTGGGGTTGTGTCCTGGGTTCATGATGTTCAGAGCCTGTCCCTGGGGGTTCAGGCCTCCCATCGCTTGTTGCTGTGGAGGCACACCAGGCCGTGGCACACCAGCTTGCATTGCATTCAGGTTCTGCAGGCTGGGTTGCTGGTGCATGCCGGGCTGAGGCTGCATACCAGGCTGGGACTGAAGTCCAGGCTGGGGCTGCATGCCAGGCTGATTGGCCACATACTTGGCTGTGCGCTGTTTGATGAAAGCTGCCATTAGCTGTGGGTTTGATTTGAGGATGTTCAGCACCTGCTGCTGCTGCTGAGGGGAGCTGGGAGACTTCAGGGTCCGCAGCAGGTCTTGCAGGGCACTTGGCGAGATGCTCCTTGGTGGCTGCACGTTGGGCATCCGTGGCCCAGCCACGGCTGCCTGGGTCTGTATGGGTATTACAGGCCTGGGCATGCCTGGCATTGGCTGCTGCTGGGGGATGGGTGCCTGCTGCCACTGCCCAGGTGGCATGCTAGACATGACAGGCCCACTGACTTGGTTGGGACGGGGCACATTCAGGCCCACAGGGGCCATCTGGCTCCCTGGGGTTCCCATACCTGCACGCCCTGGGGGCATGCCATTGTTGATGTTTGCTCGGTACAGGTGCTGCTGCTGCTGGGCCTCACGTTCAATTTGCCGCGCTGCTTCTACTGCCGCAGGTGGGGGCTGGGCAGGGGGTGGAGGAGCTGGCACCTGGTTGGTAGGCTTCCCAGCAGACACTATCGTGGGGGGCTGAGTCCGGGTTACATTAGGGAAGCCAGCTGGTGACATGTTTACAGGTGAAGGCTGAGGCTGGGCAGGGGGCTGTGGTGTTTGGGGTGTACTGGGCTGTTGCGTGGGGGTCCCGGGTGGTGCTGAGGTAGGAGAAGGCAAACTCTGCTGAGGCACATTGCGGGTGTTCATGGTGGCCATTCGCCGGCGCATGAGCTGGGCCTGCTGCAGGCGATGTTGGATCTGCTGCTGTCGGAGCTTGTGTTTGATGTTGAGGCAGAAGGGCACAGGGCATTTATTTTCTTGGCAGTGTTTGGCGTGGTAGCAGCAAAGAGCAATGAGCTGCTTGCATACTGGGCATCCTCCATTAGTCTTGCGCTTACAACCCTTGGTGTGCTGCACAACTCGTTTCATCTTCTGGCAAGATGGCAGAGAGCAGTTGGCATTGCGACACTGGCAGGCATGGACCAGGGACTGGATGCAGCGCTGGATGCTGAGACGCCGGGACTCCTGGGGGCTCTTGGACTGTGGCTCACCCTGACTGCTGCCTTCATCATCTAGGCCTAGCCCCCACTTCACCATCTTATGGGTGTGGCTCTTTGTGTTGTAGCAATTGATACAAAGGTCATAGTCCTGCAGAGAAGCAAAAGGGACAGACCAACATCATCAACACAGGCCCAGTATGAGCAGACATCCTTGGGCATGGGGCATAGTATAGGCCCAAGGATTGAGCAGTTAGTTATTAATGGTCCCCCCTTCCTTATTTCATGTGCTCTGAGAAAAACATCAAGACCTTACCTTGACATTTAACAGTGAGAACTAAGAACACCATGGCTATTTCCTCCAAGTACTACCAGAGGACATGGGACACTATCCCCGGGAGAAAGGCATCAAATCATCTTTCCCCAACACAGAAGCCCAAGTGGCTGAGAGATACTTAAATTTAGAAACTAAAAAGGAAGCATTAAATTTAAAGGATGGGGGCCTTGGGAGATAGGTTCAGTGGGTAAGAGGATTTGATAGTCAAATATGAGGACCTGAGTTTGGATCCTCAGCATTTACCCAAAAAAATCCAGTGCTTGTAATTGCAGCACTGGACAGGGAGGAGTTGCTTGCTGGTCACCAGCCTAGCTCAAGGTTCAGTGACAGATCTTTTCTAAGGAAATGAGGTAAAGAGCTACAGAGCAATTCTCCTCAGTATGCATACACACAAAAAAGTCTATGTACACACATACCACCCACACACAAACAAAGCAGAGGATGAAGTCCTAAGGTTGGGTCTAGAAATTGTGCTCAAGGAAAGTATACATAAAGTCCTAAAATCAACAAAGTAGAAAGAGGAGAAGCCTGGAGAAAGAGAGGGAGAAAATCAAGAATTTAGAGGTAAGCAAAGAAGGAAGGGCCAGGAAGCCTTTTCCCTGACCAGAACAAACTCTACATGGCTGAAGACAAGCTATCCACAGGACAGGAGACAGTGAGCCTGCCAGTGGCATACATGAGGACCAGGTATTCTAATCACATGCTGCAATCCTGCCACTGACCCTGATCAAAGGTGCCAACCTNTCAGCAGGGCAAGAGGCATCCCTAAGCCCCTAGCAAGGCTAGGAAGAGATAAATACACTGGAATTTCTGTAGAACCAAAGTATCCCAGAGTGTCCTTCCATAGTCAGGCTGCCTTAGCACATGGCCTGTAGCTGTGTGGACAAGAGCACAGCTAAGAGGACAACAAGGGTGCCACTCATGCCTGGCTCCCCATGCTGGGAGAGATAGCACAAACAATGTTGTGCACTGATGTCAACACCTGTACCCATTCCNGATGCTGCAGAGGACAATCCTATGGGGGAAGGTCAGGAGGCAGGTGGTGGGGCTTACCTCACACACAGTGCAGTGCCAGCGTGTCTCTACGTGGTGTTTGCACTCATTACAGGTATAGACAAAGCGGTCCTGGCCCTGGGTGTGCAGCTCCACCAGCATGCACAGAGTGGACCATTTGGAGCGGCGTAAGGAAGAAAACTCCCAGTGCTTGTCTCTGGCCAGAGTGAGGAAGGCATCACGCCCATCCATGAGGTCACAGCTGAGCAGGGGGTCAGGGTCCACGATGGGGGGCTGAGTGCTGATAACAGGCCCAGCATGCAGATGAATCACAAAGAAAACCTGAAAAGGGGAGCTGCATTAACCTCACAGAGAGGCAGCATGTGCCAAGTGTCAGGCCACATCTTCCTGTGTAATAGGCGGCTAACCAAACCCAGGGCCTGTTTGAGGCCCCAGTTTCTTGCGATGGAACATAACCGATGACAAGCCACACAGTGTATTAAACTACTGTTTCACCTTCTACAAAGGGAGCCCCAGCACAGCAGGCCTGGTGCCTGCTACTCCTCTGGGTTCCAAGTATCCCCAGACCCTCCCACCAGACTATGCCACTACCTCCTTATGTTTCTCCATGGTGGCATACAGCTTCTGGGACAGGTCATTGGACACATTGGGCATGCTGGGCTTCTTCTTGTTGGCGCGGCTAATGCTGCTTTTGTTTTTGTTGGTCTTCTTATTGTTCTTTTTCTTGGCATTCTTGCTGTCACCTTGACTACCCTGTAACCACATGCAAAGCTGTCAGAACAACATCCATTTCCTAGGCTGTAGGGCTCCAGAGACCCCATATGCACCTGGGCCACATACTGCCACCAGAGGGATAAGAATGGAATCCTTCAAGCCTGGCCAGCACCTTTATGTCCTGTTACTTCTTCAGGATGTTAATTCAGAATCTAAGAGGAAGTTTCCTAACACTCCCCAAAATTCCACTGGACAGGAGTGCTTTCTTCCATCCAGCATGCTCAGTACCTGGTTGTCTTGGGAAGACCTGCTCATCTGCATGAATTTTCAAAAGACTCGGGGAAAGAGCAGGCACATCCAGCTGAGTCTTTCCAGGTCCCACTCAACACTTGCACTAGGGTAGAACATGTCCAAGCTTGTCTTGCAATCTGTTGTTACTACTTTTCATTTATTACTTGGCTGAGGTCTAAAAGGGACTCACTTCCCATCCTACTATGAAAACAACTTGGGGTGTTACTCATTTAGAATACAACATAGAAAAGTTAATCAGATCTGATCCAGAGAACTTCTTTATCCTGTAGTACTGGGGGTGAAACCAGAGCCTTATGCATGCTAAGCATGTGCTCTACCATTGAAGTATACCCTCAACTCGAGAATACCACTTTCTCAAGTGATGCTACATAACCTAGGTTTCAAACTCTTCATGCTCCTGCCTCAGATTCCTGAGTCAAATATTTTTAAAAAAATATTCAGAAAGACAAATGCTACCTCCCCCATCTCTCTGAGATAGGGTCTCATTATGTATCCCTGGCTGGGATTAAAGATGTATGCCACCAAGCTCAGCCTCACATATTTTCTCTTACATTCAGAACCAAGATTTAAACTTATATATATGATCCAGGCACGGTGGCACAGTTCTTTAATACCAACTTTCAGGAGGTAGAGGCAGGCGAGTCTCTGTAAATTACAGGCCAGCTTGTTCTACAGAGTGAATTCCAGGACAGCCAGTCCTACACAACGAGACCCCTTCTCAATGCAAAAATTATATATATGCACATGTGTGTGTGTAAATATACACACCCCACTCCCCACCTCCCACATTTTAAGGGCTGAAGATATGGATCGGTAGTAATCTGCTTAGGATGTGCAAGGGCCACAGCAGTATCAGAAGAAAAAGAAAGTCTTTGATTACAAGGTAAGTGNTTATCAGAGAAAGAACCAGAAGTAGCAACTCATATCTAAAAGTACAGCTCTTGGGAAGCTGAGACCAATGGTTTGCTGTGGGTGGGAGGTCAGCCTGGGCTACACAGTGAGTTCCAATCCACACTAGAGAGAAACCCTGTCTCTAAAGAACAAATTACCTGTCGACTGAGACATATTTCTATACTATACATAGTTTTAACTGACAAAATGATATATA
>LZPO01066280.1:298587-308963 GCA_001675575.1 Neotoma lepida
CTGTGTAGATAGATCAGGCTGGCCTTAAACTCACAGAGATCTGCCTGCCTCTATCTTGAGTGCTGGGACTAGGGTATGTGTGCCACTGCCCAATTTCAAATAAACTTCTTAGTTTATTTTTATTATTATTATTATTATTTTCTGTTTTGGTTTTTTTTTGAGACAAGGTTTCTCTGTGTAACAGCCCTGGCTGTCCTGAAATTCACTCTGTAGCCCAGGCTGGCCTCAAACTTGGAGATCCACCTGCCTCTGCCTCCTGAGTTCTGGGATTAAAGGTGTGTGCCACCACCTGGCCAAATAAACTTTTTAAAGAAATTGTTTTTGAGCTAGGCATAGTGGCACATGCCTTTAATCCCAGCACTCAGGAGTCAAGCTGATCTCTGAGTTTAGGCCAGCCAAAGCCTCACAGAGACCCTTGTCTCAAAAAACAAACAAAAAGAAGAAAAAAAAGAGAGAAATTATTTTGGTCATCTGGACACATTCACTTTATGAATGTTTCTGGTGGAGTTTTACCTGTGCACGTTCCTGAGGGTAGGCTTTTTCCTTCCCAAACCTGGGGTTGAATACATAATGTGGTTGGTATCCTGTCTCCCTCATTTAACAACACCAGAAACACTTCTCTACTACTTGAGATTCTAATTTTTTTTTTTAACTGTTTGAGAGTTTCATACATGTGTGCACTATGTTTAACCAAGCCCCCTACCCCATCTCCTCTACTCCACTTCCTCCCTAGAGAGTCTGATTTTTAATGGCAAAGCCGCACCCCCTACAAAGTATTAGCCATACTAAAGTTAACCTTACTGTAAGGTCCAAGATATCCCTGAGGAAGGGGAGTCCTTGCTCTCAGCATCTAAACTGCACACACAGAAAACAACAAATCTACTTGTCAATGCTTTCCCTAGCACACGCCAAATCCTTGGGTACACAGTGAAGGCTGGCTCAGGCACAAGCCACTTAGGTTGTCTGGACAGCTTCACTGACACCATGCCAGAGACCACCTTGGATGGCCCAGCTTGTTCTGCATTCCCTCAGAGTCCTTTTCCCTTGATAGAAGGGCTGTCCTTATACTCTGCTGTGCTGTACACCAGTGACTCCCACAGCTGGGNCCTCATCCCACTTCCTCAAGTGATGCCACCACTGCTGTCCTTTACAAGTCCAGACAAATGGTTCAGGGTCAGGCAACCTTTGCTCTGAGGCCTGGCTTGGCCAGTGGCCTCCTGGTCACTTGGTCTTCACTGCAATGTGCTCTGAGCCAGCCACTGAGACATGCCTGTTCTTTTAAGGCCAATTTGAATATGGCCTCTCCTCTCCAGTCATCTAAGAAACCAAACCTTGAGAAAGTCAGACAATGGGGACCATTTGAGAGTTCTTGGGAACGGCCAGGGATACAAGCTTCTGTTTCATCCTGGTCTATGCTTTCTGTATTAAAGCTGTCTTTTTGAAGACATAACTCAATGTGTACAGTGCTTGGCACATTGTAACTATTTAACAAATCTTGTGTGCACTGAGCATGTATGCTTATTCGAGGCTTCAGGTGTCACCACATGCTGCCAGTATCTCTAGCCCTGCTGGGGCCCACTCCTGACCACTTCTTTTGGAACAATGCAGTCCACTCTTTATTTTTCCTTCACCACAGTGAGTTCCAGCTTCACACAAGACACTCTTTTAACTCGTGATTTCTCACACACCACAAACACTCTCCACAGAAGTCACTGCACACACCTACCGAACCTACAACTACAACCAATCTATGCCGTTGTCAGCTCTACCTGACAACTGCAGTGCCTTGTGATCATCAATACAGCATACTTCCTCCCCTTCTTGGAAGATTCCACCCCCCACCCCCCATAACTCAAGTGGGATCTCAGCTCCTATGTCACTGCTTCCAAAGCCACCCTCAGACCTCCTGCTGTCTTCTTTCCCCGAAGCTCCTTTCTTCTCTGAGTTGCCCCATCACCTGAAAACACATCATGCAGCTATCCAGGTCCTTCCTNTTCCTCCTAGTATAAGATACCTCTTGGGGCAGGGACAAAGTCAGGTCTTGTTTAGTTCACTCTGCACTCCCTGGTACACAGGGATAGTAAACAGTGAACAGGCTGAGATCAAAAAAAGAAAAGCAACAAAATGAGGAGTTGCCACAATACACAGCACAAGGTCTGGCACTTCAGTTTCTCTGGGAAGTAACTTCCACCCATCGCCATGTACCGCCCTGGCTCCAAAAGGTCACCATCTCCCTTCTACTTTCCAGGTCTAACCACTAGGCCCCATAGGGAATATCTCTTGTCTAGAGATACTGACATCCTACGTGTGCGCATGAGAACATTCACAGAAAGAACCCAACAGCAAATGTATACTTTCCAGCCTGCCACTCTGGTGGCATAGCTCTAGTGGGGGCTATACCTCAGGGGTCTCACTAGCTGCAGTACTTTCTTCTTTTTTCCTCTCTTCTTCCTCTTGTTCTAGCTCCTTAATGCTTTCTTCTAACACATTAGGCCAGAAATCTCCTTCAAAATAGGGTAACTCCTTGGCACTTGTGAGCCTGTCTTCATTTGCTTGTTTGAAGATGTCCTAGGAGGAAACAGACAGAGGTCAGGTGAGGGCCCCTGTGGGCTACTGGGGACCACATACACAAATTAGACATCAACTGACTGAAAGGTCCACTGCTTTGACCAACTGCATAGTTGCTTCTGCAGTTTCATCAGATGCTTTCAGGCTCTTGCTTTCTATTCTTGTAATTGATCATAGTTATAAAGCACATGAGCGCCAAATGAAAAATACACAAAACATGTCAATCAGCTGTGACAAAGCCAACATCATCCTTCAACAGGAGTACCTTATAGTCATTAATAATCCTCTCTGCGAATGCCTTGTCCAGCATCTTCTTGTACCACTCCTGTAGTCGTTTTGGTTTGGGGATTTTCTGATCAGGGGGGTGGCAATGAAAGATGTAGTCATCTCCTTCACTTGGGGGGCAGGCCCAGATGTGTCCTGTCACATACCTATTGGACACATACGAAAGAAGCCAGACAGAAGTGTGAGTGAACTCTGATCTACTTTTGAGGCAATTGCAGCTTAAGAATAGGAACTAAAGCAAGGACAGAAATTAGTATGAGGGAAAATGAAAACAAAAGAAGTGAATATAATGCTTGTGTAGGTCTTAGAAAATACTTGGGCTCCAACCCAATATGTAAATGGTGTGTGTGTGTGTGTGTGTGTGTGTGTGTGTGTGTAAAAGCATTATCTTCATCATTTACAAATTCAACCATAGATTCAGTACTGAGAACTTTATTCTCAGAAGTACATGCATGGAGCTGAGCCCACCAGGACATAATAAAGGGATATGAAGCACTATCTTCCTGTCTACTTCCTCCTGTGCACTGGAAAAGCAGCTCAGGCAAGTAATTCTCTCCAGAGGATTCATATTAAATAATTTTATTCATTCTGTTCAAGACACTTCAGCAAACCTTTTCAGGTTTAGAAAAAGAAATGTGACAGGTGTGGCATATAAACATATAGTACCAGAGGAAAAAAGACACACAGTGTGTGTTCAATCAGTGAATTTCAATGAAAGAGCAGAAAGGACAAATGTATAGAGACAGAGTAGATTAGTGGCTGTCTGTGGGCAGGGGCAGGACACGGAGCAGCAGCAAGAGGGCACAGGGCTCAGGTAAAGGAATGAGAGTGTGGAGACTGGCTTATGGGAATGGTTACACCAGTCAACAATGTCAAAAACCACTGACCCCAAAACCTGAAACAGGCAAAAACATGGTGTGCAGATTATGTCTCAACAAAGTGAAAAGAAAATGAAAAGCAAGCAAAGGCAAAGAGCAGACACTGCTCTCTGGGGTCAGACACAAGTGGGAGGGAGGCTCAGTAGGCTTCTGAATCAACCTCAATATAGCAGAATAAAAACACATAAAACTAAACAAGAAAAATCACTAGTTCACACAAAACAAACAAAATGTTTTTATTGATTCTGAATAATCGAGACTCACCCCAATTTCTTCACATACTCTAGATACCCAATGAGGATCTCATGGTAAACAGCTGTCCGGAGGCAGCGGGGCCGGAAGAAATGAATACTGTCCAGATAAGATATGTACACACGCCTGTGGGGGTGGGTGGGTGGGGTGTCATTTTTATCTTTAATTCAGGGTACCCCTCAAGCTCGAAAACAAACACTAACATCCAAAGCCCCCAGTAATAAGTTTTGATAGCAGTCACAGAGGCTACCTAACAGGATGTGAAAGACCCTAATCACAGTTCCAGCTGCAAACTAATGAAATGGAAATCATTTTCTACTGTCCAACAAAAAAGATATGCCAACTTTCCCCAGGGGAGCAACTTGGAAGAAACCACTTCCTAGGCCCTCTCACCCCAAATCCAGACTAAACTAACTAACCCTGGACCAGAGACACTTGGTTTGAATAGGGCATCCAACTGTTGCTACCCTGGCTCCCCAGTGACCATCTTGATGAGACAAAACAAAACTAGGGCCACACATAAGCATACCACAC
The DNA here is from genome assembly GCA_001675575.1 of Neotoma lepida. Taxonomy (NCBI): domain Eukaryota; kingdom Metazoa; phylum Chordata; class Mammalia; order Rodentia; family Cricetidae; genus Neotoma; species Neotoma lepida. The sequence goes on from LZPO01066280.1 coordinate 303,105, forward strand.
CACCATCAAGACCCTTTGTTTTCTGACAGTTTACAGGAAAATAAAATTAATTGGTTTAGTCAGGTAACTGTGACTATTTAAATCCAGTACTAAAGCACACAGCTCTAAGACACTCGAGCCTTGGTCTGTTCCCATCCAACATGGGGCTAAAAGACACATTCAGAAATAAGAAGGAAAACTACCTTGTATTTGGCGGGGGGCAATCAGAGCCATATTCTTGCACATGCATCCCAAAAAAGCACACATCGACTCCATCGATCTCCTCGAAAGCAAAGAGTGCTTTGGTTCGATATGGGAAAGATTCAGACATTTCTCCAGAATCCACAAACCTGAAACAGAAGCCAAAGCCTGTTCTGTGTACAAGGCTCAAGGCTCTTGCAACAATAGCCAGAGCAGTTTCAGGGCTGTGCTGCAGCTCTTCCTGGTCCTGTTTCTTAGGCAAGGGAGTCATCTCTGATAATGAATTGGGATTCAGAAAAGAAGGTCACATGCTAGTTACCACAAGCCTCTGTATTAAGGATGTCACACTTGAAGCCCTAGAGACAGGAGTGGGGACTACCCCACAGTTTAGAACAGGAAAAGAACACAAACCTTGACTTCATCCCCGGCTTGACCTCCACAGTCTTGTCTGAGCTGGCCACCACTCTGACAAAAACCTCCCCAGCTTCAGGGTGATTCTGGCGCCGCAAAAACTTGTTCACTCGGTCTTCCAAGTGGTTTCCCAAGCGTGTGGTCTGAAGCCCTAAAAAGTTCATAATGAACAGGATTAGGCAGAGCGGTTGAGGGCTGCTGCTTCACTCTGCTATTTTCAAGGACTAATGAATGTTCTCTAACTACAGAAGAGCTCCATCCTGTGACATATGTGCCTTATGAAGGAAAGCAGATGTGGGGCCTTAGGCACTTTGTTTCTTGTTGGCTATTTATCTGTCCAGGTTTCTGTCCATTTCTAACAGTAAGGGACAGGAGAGACACAAAGATGGCCTCAATCTGACAGGACCAAGGATATTGTGCTTTTTGCCCTTCACCTCAGATCCTGGGTACCTGAGTGGCAGCTTGTGGGACAAGCTCTGCCCTGAGCAAAAGGCTCCTGTGTGGAGGACTATCTCAAGGATGCCAATAGGCAGATGGCTTACTGCTCCAGAACTACACTTGAGGAACTTTTAATAGCAACAAGGAACATGGCACACCCTTGGCCCAGTCAATCACTGGGTTTGCTTCCACCTAGCTCAGCTGCAGTCTGAAATGGAACTTAGAACATCCAGGGCCAAGTCATCAAGCATCAACCAAGGACTGCTTGCTGCCTTCTGAGCACAGTGCTCACCTGGGAGGCAGAGCAGGCATGGCATTAGCATCAGGCAACCTCATCTTGGTGATGTGGCCTCTCCTGTGCTGGCTCTTGCCACAGCACAAGTAATGTGAACACTGACCAAAGCCACCAGGAATAAAAATCAGTATGGAGAACTGCTTTTCGGGGAAAGAGGACTAGAATGTGAAATCTATAAAAAAGTTCATTGATTATAAAAATGGATGGATTTTGGAGGGGTGGTGCTGGGGAACTGAACCCAGGATTCAACATATACATATAAGTAGGTATTTTATGCCCTTCTCCCATATCAGATGGTGGACTTTCCACCTTCCTTTTGTAAAAAGACAGGGTCTTTCTAACTATGTAGCCCAGGCTGGCATGGGACTCAAGGGAATTCTCCTGTCTTATCCCCTCAAGAGCTGGGTAGATTACACGCATGAGCCACCACAACCAGCTTAAGATGATAAACTTTTAAGTAAGTTTTCTTCTTTAATGACTTTTAAATATTTTCTACATTCATGAAAATTACTATAAAAAGTAAATCTAAGGGGCTAGAAAGATGGTCCAGTGGTTAAGAGCACCTACTCTAGCAAAGGACCTGTATTCAGTCCCAGCATCAGTATCAGGTACTCCATAGTCACCTCAAACTCCAGTTCTAGGGGATCTAACACTCTCTCCTGGCCTCCATGGGTACTGCACACACTTGGTGTCCATACAAAAAAGCAGTCACACACACATATATATACAAATTTAAAAATAAATTAGTATTTTTAAAAGTAAATCTACTTAAAGTCTTAGAAGGTTCCTTACTAATGTCTCAAATAGTATCTAAAGAATTTACAACTCATGTAAATTTCATTTTTCTGTAATAAATACACCAAGGTATATTAAGATTTGTCTAAAAAGGTGGTTTAAAAAAGAAAACAAAATCCAAGAGCAAAGGAAAAAAAACTCACGGAAAAATAAAGATTTGTAAAGTTAAAAGAAGTAAGGAGTGCATTTGAGCTCTGTTTTATACTTTAGTGGGCATCCCACTTCATAACTTGTTCAGGCTGAGCTCTGTACCCAGCAGTCTTCAGAGCTGAGTGACTGTTCTGATTAGCACAGATATAGGCACAAGGGACTTCACAGGACCACCATTCTTGCTGAATCCCTGAGGGAAATCCTGCACTGCAGGACAGCAAGCCTTGCTCCCCAGGAGATGGCCCCCAAGAGCCTGTGACAGCACCTTTTCTGGATATGGATATTGGTTCTGAACTACTGGAGAATAATCTGCCAACAAATGTTCTCTCAGCAGTTCTGAAACTTCTTCGTCCCTCCTTCTTTTTTTTTGGTTTTTTTGAGACAGGGTTTCTCTGTGTATCTTTGGCTGTCCTGGAGTTCAAGAGATCCAACCTGCCTCTGCCTCCCGAGTCCTGGGACTAAAGGTGTGTGCCACCACCTAAAGCTTTACTCTTTCGAAATTTACTTCCTGAGCTTTAAAAAAAACTGTTATTGAAAACATGAGCTAATCATGAAGGGATCAAGCTGAATTACTCCAATGAAAAAAGTACAAAGCACTGGAAAAACTTACATATGAAAACTGCTGACACTGAGCTCTAAAACCTCACAGTGAGAGGTAACAAAAAAAGAGGAGAAACTAACTACAAAAGTTCAAAGTACAGAGAAACCTTTAGAAAACTTACTTTTAGCACTGAATTTGTTTTCTTTCCGAGGTCTGCCAGTTTTCTTCAAGCAGTTGTCACACACAAAACTGCACAACAAATAATGGGTGTGATCAGATTATACTCAACAGTGCATGCTGCCAAACCAGTGAAATGCAGCACCGAAATACTTTGTTGGCAGTTTAAATCACATCATTGTGAAAAGAGTGAAGAGACAGACGGCTTTGATTCTACAATTTGTAAAGCAGGCAAACACAAGATTTAAATTTAGAAACAACTGCCACCTCCCTTAATTGCTGAATTTTGCTGACAACGAATAAGATTCTGCACCACAGCCACCTCCCCATGACTTGTGCACAGCTGCTCCCCCTTCCCAGAGATCACAGCAGATCACTCACCCTGAAGGCCAAATGATGTCATAGTGTAGAACGCAAATCTGATGCATCTTCCGGCCACACTCTTTGCAGTCAACAAAACTGGGTGACAAGAAAGCCCAATTATACATCAGGAGCCACATACATACGCAATTTTTGGCAGGAGCTTGAGTGTATGGCACACACCGTTGTCTGAGCTGCTTTCAGGAGCTCTGACACATCCATGCATGTGCTGACTAATTCAGAAGTGTTTTACATGCTTACCTACATTAGTTAATTTTCTTATCAAAGAAAGAGGATTCCACCCTCCCCCACCCCGCCTTTCTTTTTCTTTTGAGTAAAAGAGGCCTGGCCATGTAGTCCAGACTGGCCTTGAACGCATGATCCTTCTCTGGTCTCCTCAGTGCTAAAATTAGAAGCCTGAACAACCATTTCTGGATTTTCTGTCCTTTTTTGTACACTGTGCCATTTTCTTCTCTCCCCATTTCCTTTTGCAAACAGAAATAAATGTGTGCGAGTGGGGTGGGTTAAGGCATGTGCACAAATGCAGGTAGACGTATGGGTGTCAAAAAGCCAGCTTTGCGGAGTTAGTTCTCTCCTTCCACCTTTACTTGGATTCTTGGAAATGAAATCATGTTGCCCTGTTTCCTTAGCAAGTGCCTTTACCCACTAAGCAATCCCACTAGCCCCTGAAACTTTATTTTTAAAAATTACTATGATAAGCTAGGTGGTGGTGGCGCACGCCTTTAATCCCAGCANTCGGGAGGCAGAGGCAGGAGGATCTCTGTGAGTTTGAGACCAGCCTGGCCCACAAAGTGAGTTCCAGGACAGCCAGGGCTATACAGAGAAACCCTGNCTCAAAAAAANGAAAAACTCCAAAAAACAAACAAACAAAAAACAGTAAAAAGAAAGTAAAAAGTAAGATAAAGGCATATTCCCTAGTCCAGTAATTCTAATGTCACTATGCACTTCAAGACCCATCCTGTCTCTATATAATTTTTCGGGCTCAGGAACCAGAACAGATTGTTCAGTGTTATAAATACTTGCTCCTAATTTTCACATTTCTCCACTCTACCCTCTAAGGCTACAGAAAGCCAAGTAGCTAGATGAGAGCAGCCCTGGCAGGCCCAAGGCACAGGAAACACCTGCTCCAAGTTGGTGACGGAGGCTTCAATGCTCACAAAAAGTGATAGGCTTCACTGAATACACACAGTCTCCTGGTACCACTTCCACACTGCTCAGTTCAGCAGCACAGCCACTTACAAATGCATTTATCACCCTCAAGAGCTGACTCCAATAGGAATTCTCAACACCAAGACACCTAATGCTCAAATCTTTTGCTTTTTACTCTCTCACTGCTACCAAAATCTATATCCCAGGTAAATTTAAGGCACCAGAAAGCACCCCAGTTTCCTGGGAGAAGCCAAGCTCTTGATAATGACTTAGCTTCTTNTTGTCCCCTCATCCTGCTGCCACACCTGCTATACAAACATTCAGCCACGGTATGTCCTAACCAGCTGCTCTTCTCTTTAGAGAGAGGACATACATTAACACTGTGAAACAGGGGCAGCATGACTTGGTTGTGACTACTAATTAACAGCCATGGTGGAGGTTCCTTCCCCACACTCCGCCTAATGATTCAGGCCTGCACTGCATTCTTCCAGGGCTCATCCNATCAACTCTATGCATCTACAATCTCTGAAGTGAGTTTGGTTGGCCTCTGTTGAGATGCAAGGTCAGAATGGTAACTCTCTTGGCTCCCATCCTCTCTCTAAAGATAAATCTATTCACTTCTTCCCTCCATTGTCAGGGAAGGAAATACCAAATACATATTATGTGCCAGTGACCCACAGCCCACAACCCCTCTCCTTGACATCCCACTTACTATAGGGCCTTCCACCTCATGATATGGCCTCCTCTTCTACCTCCTAACAGTCCTGCTTTAGTTGAGTTCTGACTTTTTGCCTAGGTTGTACCTAAATCTCCCAGGGAGTTCCTAGAGACTGAAATCATATGCCTCATGTTCCCTGCTTAAGGGGGGTCTTTCTTTCTTTTCTTTAATTTTTCTTCAGAAATGGGANCTTACTAAATAGCCCAGGCTGGTCTTGAGTTAGTCATCCTGTCCCTGCCCCAGCTTCTCAAATGTTAGGAGTACAGGGCAGTGCCATCACACCCTGCTGTAGAGAGAGACTTTCTACACTAGAATCAAAGCTGTTCTTCAAAACATGCCCAGTATACACTGAATGGTCTAAACGCCAAAGAGTTTAAATTTATTAAGTGCCCCTGCCACTACAACCCCTGGGCCTGACTGGCCAATCATTCCCGTGACATGTGTGTTTTGAGTATCTTGTGCTCTTTCCTTCCTTTATGCTCAGAATGTTATGTCCCTCTCTCCAACACCTGCCTTTAGGTAAGAATCACCAACACCGAGCCAGGTGATGGCGCACGCCTTTAATCCTAGCACTCAGGAGGCAGAGGCAGGCGGATCTCTGTGAGTTCAAGGCCAGCCTGGGCT
>LZPO01066280.1:329731-340509 GCA_001675575.1 Neotoma lepida
AAAAAATCAATTATTTTACTTTTTGTGTGAAGTTCACCTAGAGAGAACAGAAGAATTAAAAATTATGAGAAAAAGTAGAGAACAATGAAGAGATATATATTCTAGAATTCTAACTTTCATAAAATAAAATAAGATAGGATCTTGTCAGAGAGGCTGGGGCTACATAAATACTGGTTGTCTAGGTTCCCACACTGAATGTACCTGTGAAACGCCCGTCTGGGCTGCTGGCTGCCCCATACTGACACTGTTCACACTCATTGCCCCACTGGATGATGGGAACTGGTTTTGTGGCAGAAACTGGTTCTGAGTAGGCGCCTGGGCCATCATGTTGTTGGCATGGGTGCTCATCATGTTCGGAGGCTGAGGCATCCGGGAAGGAGAAATGGCCATCTATAAGACAAGAATCAGGAGTGCTACAGTACAGAAGCAGTAGACCAGAGTCTTCAAGACATACAGTGCAATGGACTTACAAATCTAGTACATTTTGGTCTTAAAGGCCAGCACTTGCCAAGGACTCCCCAATTCCTAGGCACTTTTCTACACCTTCTTAAGCAATCTCTTAAGTAAGCCAACACTGAACTGTCCTCTGAATGGCAATCAATCTAGCATACTATAATTTACAATTCAATCATACCTTTAATTAGTTGAAGCCTGTTTCAGGAGGGCAAACTCAAGTTAACAGATATGAGCTGTTGGCTGCCTGTTCTTCCCTGACCATTAATTCTTCCAGATTTGTTATTCCAATGAAAAAATAAGTAACAGGGCTAGAGAGATGGCTCAGAGGTTAAGAGCACTGATTGCTCTTCCAGAGGTCCTTAGTTCAATTTCCCAGCAACCACATGGTGGCTCACAATCATCTATAATGAGATCTGATCCCCTCTTCTGGCCTGCAGGCAAACATGCAGAAAGAACCCTGTATACATAATACATAATAAATAAACCTAAAAAAAAGAGTAACACTCAAATAATCCTCATTATAGCAACAGTTTTGTTTGCTTGTTTAAGAGAAATAAAGGAATAAGCACCCTAGAATTCTCAGGTGACAACGGAAGATCCCTGCTCAGAGAACACTATACTGAGCAAGGACTGAGAGAAGCACTTACACCTGGAACTGAGGCCATGCTGTTCATCGGGACAGAGTGGTTCATGGGGGAGGCTGCACGAGGTCCCATTGGTGCTTGTGGCAACTGGACGTTCCCCAGGGACATGGGGTTGAATGAATTCATCCCTGCAAACAGTTACGGTGGTTCATTAACAAAAGCATCCACAAGGAAAGAAATACACTCACCAACTAAACTCTAAGATAGAGCACATGGGTAACAGACAATAGAGAGAAACCCACAAGCAAATCAGAGCAGATGGTAGCAGTCTTCCCATATCTGATGGGATTAGTGGATGGGAAGGTCAGGAGAGCTAGGGCTACGATGAGGGCATGAGGACAGGTTTGAACAAGCCAGAACTAATGTGCACAAAGCATGGAAGCAACAAAGCAGACAAGCAGGCCTTGTGAAGGAATGAAGTTGCCCCATCTACACAGGAGGTATTTCCTATCTCCTCACTTAACGACCCTAGCAGCAATTGGCTCACATTATTCCAGGCTTCCAAGCTTCTTGGCTAGGTTGATATTATTGTTAGAATCTGCGCTAAGACTCNAAACACCATCTCAATTTTGCAAATATCTTCAGTAGGAAGTGCCTATGGGCTACCCTCAGCCTCCACTTGTTTGCAGAAACACCAAACCAGTGACAAAGGCTTCACTGGGAAGTATCTTCAGATCACAGAGACTAGTTCTTATTAACTGTTTATAAAGCTATGCAAATTGTGGGCATGAGAACATGGGCTTGAAATAAATCCCAGTCCAAGCTGTTCTTCTGCCCAACACTGTAGTCTAACAGAATCCTTGAGGAAGTTTGTGAGAGGCCTTGCCTTACCATTGCTGTAGCTACAAGAGGATTTTCTTATACTTGCAGTGATTATCCAAAACTGCCACCCTCAAATGGCCAAATTCCAACAAGGCCCAAAAGGACTTTTCAGGGAGCTTATAACATAAAAGTCTCTCCTCTATGACAATTTTGTGTAGATACTGAGAAACAGCACTGAAAGAAATCCACATTTGCCAGTACTGATATTGCCAGCAAGGAAGGCTGGTAAGCACTGACCCAAAGAATGTCTTACCATCTGTAGCTAACAAGTTACCTTGTTAGACCCCCAACTCAGCTATGGCTCCCTATCTAGATCAAGGCCCACGTACNCATAAGCATTCAGCTACACTGCTATGGCTCAATTTCTCAACCACTTGACTTCCTACACCCCTCAAATCCAATCCATCCAAACAAATTCTTGGCTAGTTTATTCAATGTCCGTTTCAGTATGCAGTAANACTGTCACCACTTCAAATCATTTACCCATCCTTCTCAAACTGCTCTGTATACTGCAGTGTCTTTCTTTACCACTGGGATAATGTTCCCATTTTATTTCACAATCTGGAGCAATACTCTGCCGCTCAGGTCTCAGTATGTCAAGCGCTAAAAAGCTTACAAATGGACCCCAGCCCTAAAGTCTATCTANTCCAAATAACCCCAGAATCTTGAATTGAGCCTTCAATGGTGTAGACAGCTATCACTGCTCCAGCAAGGCCCAGAGCTCTGCACACCACCCCTGTGGTTGATAATTACTCACCANCTCCAACCCTGATGGCCTGGGGCAGCACTGTACCTCCTCAGTGTCCCACAGTGCTTGCCACAGACTGGCTNACAGACTCTCCTGCTGAGTATTCAGAAAGGCCTTTTCCTNCCTAAAGTATGTTTCTTTTATTTAATCTCCCAATAAGGTCTTCCCTGTTTGTTTGAACAGGGGGGAGGGGACATTGTCAGTCCAAAATCCCATTTCTGACCACTTTGGAAAACTCTCCTCTAATTTCCAAATTTTTAAAAACAAGAGACTCACATTATTTGGTGGACTACATTCTCATCAAAAAGAAGGAATGNAAAGAGTAAACAAGAAAACAAAAGGGAAAATTGGCGGGGGTGGGGGGATTTGTTGCTACTTGTAAACTAAAACACGGCTTACAATAAGTAGTTAAATACCTTGAGAAACCTGCATGCGATTCACCGGCAGAGGCAGGGGCCCATCTACAAGGGGAAAAAATTTTNATTAATTAAAGAAAAAAGGAGGGGCTGGAGAGATGACTCGGTGGTTAAGAGCACTGGCTGCTCTTCCAGAGGACCTGGGTTCAATTCCCAGCACCCACATGGCAGCTCACAACTGTCTGTAACTCCAGTTCCAGGGGACTCTCACACAGACATACATGCAGACAAAACACCAATGCACATAAAATAAAAAAGAAATTATTAGGAAAAAAAAAAAGGAAATATACTCGAGTTTAAAAAGACTTTGCTAGCACACCCTTTTTAAGAAACATTCCCATGCCAGGCAGTGGTAGCATACGCCTTTAATCCCAGCACTCTGGAGGCAGAGGCAGGTGGATCTCTATGAGTTCAAGGCCAGCCTGGTCTACAGAGTGAGTTCCAAGACAGCCAGGACTACACAGAGAAACCCTGTCTCAAAAAACCAAAACAGAACAAACCAAACCAAAACAAAAAGAGGTCTTCCCATGAGGAAAGCTCAATGTCCTCACAGGCCACTGCCATACAAAAAGCTTCAAAAAAGCGCACACTTTTGGAGAACATAATTGTACATTCTNAGAAATATACCCCAAAGACTGAAGGAAAACTAAGCAAACAGGCTAAGAGCTGGTAAAAAGAAATATAGTCCTTACTTGGAGGTCTCACAGACTGGGTTGGTGGGATCACAGGGGGCTGAGCCCCTGGAGCTGGCAAAGCTGGCTGGTTACCCAAGATGCCTTGCTTATGTAAACGTGACCTCCGTTTTTCTTCTAGTTCCTTTTGTATTTTATAGATTTTCTCTGCCAATAAATGATAGTACTCATCCTAAAAAGCAATAATATTCAATGTTAAGGAATTGAAAAATCTAAGAAGCAATCATTTATTTTGTATGTTCTAACTAGCAAATGAACTCTTCATTCATTCATTCATTCACACTTCNCTGCTGGGGATCAAACTCAGGGCCTGGGTGCACTAAGCAAGTACTATACCACTACGCACATTTTAAGTGCACTAACATTATCGATACATCTGATAAACCAAAGAACCATCCCCCCCCCCATTAAATTCCTAGTGATGGCAGCATACTCTTTAATTTCCACTTTAAGGAACTAGTAACTTTACTGGACATACCAAATTGAAGGTGCTAAATACTGTTATTTATTTTATCTGCACAATTGAGCTTTTCCTTTGGTGTTCCCTGACACTAGCAATAATACAAGAATCCTCAAGAATACCCACTGTGAAAAAGTATGACCCAAGGATACATTTTATGCATCCTCTGTCCTCCTGTAACACTTGTGCTTCACAAGAGAGCTCTGCAGGAATCTCATCCATACTGGGACAAGTCTCTGGTCAAAGTCCTCAAGGTAAGGCGTTTCCTAGACCACACAGATTCTCCTATTCTGGGTAACTAACTAGACAAACACCATTTCCCACCTACAGGTTCAACAGTTGCTTCGCAACCTACCCTGCTGTTAGCAGACTCATACATGTCCCCCTCTACTTTCTTAGCATAGGCGACCAGGTTTTCCATGCGGCGATCCTTCAGAGCTGCAGGGTCGGGAGTTGGGAAGATGGCTTGGACGCTGAAAGGACAATATACTCTATCAACCTGCTTTCAAGGTGGTCACAGGAGAAATCTCTTTGCTTTGTGCATGAATATGGGAAACAATACTAACCTTTAACCTACACACCAAACATAAGTATGTGCTATATCATTTTAAGAAAAGTATGATTCCAAATCCCTATTGTGAAACAATTCATTATAAACAGATTAAAATAAGGAAGAATTCACAGTTGATTCACTTCACTTCAACTTAGGAGAGGTAGCTTGAAACAACTTTTTGTATGTAAAATAATTGTGTGGTCATACCATATATACTCACCAGACCCAAATTCCCCCAAGTTTTCGGGAACTCTATAACTAGTCTCAAGTCATTGAATACATCTGAGCTCAAAAGTAAAGAGGATAAGCTTCAGGTCATGTCTCTATGCTCTCTGATGCCACCATACAATGGGGCCAGAGTCTGGGAAACTCAGCCTTCCTAGGTCTCTTAATAGTAGGGACGGCTTTCTGAAACATGCATGGACCCTCTGCAGCTATGAGCTATATACTGGGATTCAACATGCAAATGAAAAACAAAATCGAACATCTATGCACTCATAAAGACCCAACAATGCCCTTAACCACAAAATGTGAATCTGACTCATGAGGGTTACATACAGTTTATGCACTAGATGGCTTCGCAGGTCCTGAGTCACATGTTCATGCCAGCCTTTTCGAACACCAGTGCTGGAAGGAGGTGCTGCTGTAGGTATCGTGCTGAGGCTTCCAATGTTACCAGAGTTTGAGCCATCATTCATCAGTGGACTAGAGAGGGAAATAACAACAGCTCATCCAGCTACTCAAGTGAATCAATCAAATGTACTCCATCTTCTTCAACGATATGTGACTCAACAAGTTTAAGAGAAACAAATCATGTATATTTACCAGAATCCAAACTGTCTAATTGGTTGTTTTCCATTTATCATTTTAAAAAGAAAGAGAGGCTGGAGAGATGGCTCTGCTGTGAAGAGTGCTTGTTTCTCCTTCAGAGAACCAGACTTCAGTTTCTAGCACCCACACTGAATGGCTCACAACTGCTGGTCACTCTAGTTCCAGGGAATCCAACATCCTCTTTTGGCCCTTGTGGGCATCTACAATCATTGTCTGTCATCCATCTGTCTGTCTCTCTCTCTCTCACACACACACACCTACCTCACCCCCTTTTTAAAAAATGAGAAAAAGAAAAAAAATAGCATCCATTCCCACCTTCTCAGTAAGTGATTTTCTCTGCGACATGCTGAGCTTTGTATAATCCCCACCCGTTCTTATGCCCACTTGNTCTTCAGATGCAAGCTATCTGAATCTTTGTTCTTACTTGGTGGCCCCCAAGGAAGTTGGAAGAGCTGATTCTGAAATCAAGTTTGGTGGCTGCTGATCTGTTGTTATTCCTCCTGCTGGAATACTCATTGGGTTGTTTCCTTTAAAGACAAAGAAAAATGAAATCAATCCCTATACTATACACACTTCCAAGTTCCTATAATGGACAAGCAAGTGATCACATAAAGAACTCATATCATACCAAGATACAGTAAGACAGAAACTCTGGAAGCTGTATTTTTTGTTAGTGGTGACTAGCTTCAGCAAATTCCACTGTTAATTCCTTCCCATTTTCACTCTATAGCCTAAATAATGTGTCTGGAGGCTGGCTAGTGTACTCTATGGCTACAGAAAAATGATCACTGCTCATTTGCAGTCTTCAATTTTTCTTTTTCATTAATGCCAAATTCTCAACAACTACACTGACCNGCCTGGCACAGACTTGTGTGTTTGGGTTGTTCTTACAGGTCAGAAAGTAAACTTACAAAATCTAAGTTTAGGGAAAAAATANAGAAAGGTCAGTTTGCCTATAATCTTCATATTAAAGAAAAAGATGCAACTCAGAGAGATTAATAGAATTCCCAAATTATAACANCAAACAGGAGGGGAGTAGATAGATCTGGGTATTAGGGTTTCAACCCATTCTCCAAGCCGTTATTTGCCGGAGGCCAAAACCTGTATTGGCTATCTTAGCNCAGGTAATCCTCAGTTCCTGTTTTCCTGAGTATTTTTTAAAGTGCCTTAAGTAAAAACAGNTTGATACTTCCTTATCATTTGTCAGTCAGGGACATCTGCTATCCTGACCTTCCCAAGACCTAGCAACCTAATTGCCCTGACCCACGCCCTTAAGCACAAGCTCCCGCTATATAATCAATTGGTGAAAGAATAAACTTTGCAGCTTGATCAGAATCCTGTCTTGCTGTCATTCTTCGTGTCTCTTGTCCCTTTCTTTTGCCATTCNCCTTTCTAGGGTCTCCGTTGAAGACCCCACTGGCCTGGGCAAATGGTGCCCAACGTTGAGGCTTGAGAACGTGGAGGATCGGTGAACGTCGCACACCAAAGCAGGCCTGCATATCAGTTGGACCACCGTGGAGAACGCTCCATGAGCGAAGGTCCGGTTCAGTGATAGCCATGGGGACACCCGACCGTGAGACAGATCNGGGGAGTTGATTTGTGCNNACNCAAGGTAANTTTACCATGNGACAAGCATTCAGTAAGCAGGATTTATTTATTTCAGGACTTAAACAGTCTTTCAAGACACGAGGAGTAAGGGTTAAAAAGAAAGATTTAAAAAAGTTTCTTGATTATATTGGGGACCTTTGTCCCTGGTTTCCTCAGGAGGGCACTATAGATGAAAAACAGTGGAAGCGAGTTGGTGATTGTTTAAATGATTGCTATCNAACTTTTGGCCCTGAAAAGGTTCCAGTCACTGCATTTTCGTATTGGAATTTAGTTAATGATAACATAAAGGTTCATAATCATGCCCCTGATGTAAAAGAATTAATCATAGAAGGAGAGGAAGCTTTAAAAAAATACTCTCATCCACCTTCTGTTTGTCCTTCTGTTAATATTGATCTTCCTGAGCCTCAGCCTCCCCCCGACCAACTAGGTCCCCCACCACCATCTGGGAAAAAGGACCCGGCTGACCCCCCAAAACTATATCCTTCCCTTAAAAATATTGGTGGCACACGCCTTTAATCCCAGCACTTGCGAGGCAGAGGCAGGCGGATCTCTGTGAGTTCGAGGCCAACCTGGGCTACCGAGTGAGTTCCAGGAAAAGCGCAAAGTTAAATAGAGAAACCCTGCCTTGAAAAATAAACAAACAAAAAATATTGGTGAGGATTTGACCTCGGAGGATGAGGCCTCCTTGGAGAAAGAGGATGCTAATTATCATAATCCGGACTGGCCTCCTTAGCAAGGTAACCTCTTCAAAGCTCCCACCCTTTAAACTCCCACCGTATGCAACCTCCTTTTGTGCTCCGGTCCTTGAAAATAACTCTGACCCCATCCTCTTACAAAAGGCAAGGGTCGCCTCCTTGATGAGGCCTGCTCCCTCAGAGACATCCTCCAAGAAAGACGAGAAACCCTACAACTCATGAAAGAACTCAGGGCCGTTTATAAAGAACTGGCTGAATTTGCCTTAGATATCCAAAAAACCCCAGAGGAGGGAGCAAAAGGCCCACCCAAAGAAAAACAAAAGTCGAGGACATCCNNCACCCTCTATACTTTTCCAGTTACCCGTAGCCAGGCCATGGGGGACCTGGCCGATCCCTCAGAGNAAAGGCCTGNCNACCCTACCCCCGANGAGGNNGCTCCTTCCNGTTTAGAGGCACCCNCTCCTTTGGATGAGGAAAGCGGTGGATCCGAGGAGTCTGCCTCTGAGGATGAGGCTTCTGTCCAACCACCAGAAAATGTCAGAAATAACCCTGAGCCAACTCAAAAATACAAACGCCTTAGCCTTAAACACCTAGAAAAACTCAAGGCAGCCGTCACTAATTATGGCCCTACAGCCCCCTTTACCTTNGCCCTCCTAGAAAGTCTGAGTGATAGATGGCTTACCCCAAATGANTGGGAGTTATTTGACTAGAGCTGTGCTGGCCGGAGATTTTGTTCTTTGGAAAACTGACTTTGTAGAAAACTGTAGAGAGATGGCCCAGTGCAATTCCCAAAAACAATCATCAAAAANTTGGACCCTTAAACTCCTGGGCGATAGTCCCTATGGTCAAAATNAAACTCAGGCTCATTTTCCCCCTGGGTTATTAGCTCAAATTCAATATGCTGGCCTTAAANCCTGGAAACNCCTACCCTCCAAAGGGGCGGCCACTACTTCCCTTGCAAGGATCAGGCAANGTCCTGANGAACTATACAGTGATTTTGTTAGCCGTTTAAANGATGCTGCTGAGCGGCTCTTTGGCAGNGGAGAAAGNGNAAGNGCCTTTGTTAAATATCTGGCCTNTGAAAATGCCAACCCTGCTTGTCAAGATGCCATTCGTCCTCATAAGCGAGGCAACCTGTCTATGTCAGGCTTTGCTCAGGCATTGGCTCTTCCCACGCTTTGGGCCTAGCCATAGGGGCCGCCTTGCGCGGTGCAGGTATCGGATCCCAACCAAAAACATGCTTTAATTGCAAACAACCAGGCCATTTCTCTCGGGAATGCACGGCACCTCAAGTAAATATCAGTGAGGGCCCCCCTCTTGCTTCCTTTTGCCCACACTGTCGCCGGGGCAAACATTGGGCCTCGGAATGTAGATCCAAAACAGATATACAAGGCCAACCTTTGCCCCCTAAGCTGCAGGGAAACTTCCAGAGTGGCCATCTCCAGGCCCCTGCTTCCAGGACAACCCCAGGGGCTATCAGGTTTGTCCCCCCTCAGCCACTCCCCAACCCCACCAATCCATTTCAGACCTCTGGAGAGCAACAGCAGGGAGGGCAGGATTGGACCTCTGTTCCACCACCAGCTCAATATTAATCCCTGAAGCGGGCCCTCAACTCCTAAGTACCGGAGTATACGGACCCTTACTTTCTAATACCTATGGCCTTATCATTGCAAGGGCTAGCACCATCTTTCAAGGGATCCAGATTTTCCCAGGGGTTATTGATAATGATTTCACTGGAGAACTTAAGATTCTTGCCTCTACCAACACAGGCATAATCACTATCCCCCCAGGCACCCGAATTGCCCAACTCCTCTTACTCCCTCTTCAGCAATTAAATTCCAATTATAAAAAAGCTGTCCGCAATGAGGATGGCCTGGGCTCCTCAGATGCTTATTGGGTTCAACAGATTTCACCTGACCGACCCACCCTTAAGCTCTTCCTCAATGGCAGACCTTTTTCGGGGATCTTGGATACGGGAGCTGATGCTACGGTCATATCTGAAAGAGATTGGCCCCCCTCTTGGCCTCTGACCTTCTCCTCTACTCACCTCCAAGGAACTGGCCAGTCCTCCAACCCTCAACTTAGCTCCCAGGTCTTAAAATGGACTGATGAGGAGGGCAATTCTGGCTCAGTGACACCCTTTGTCATCCTGGGTCTGCCTGTTAACCTTTGGGGTCGTGATATTCTTACTCAGATGAATGTTATAATGTGCAGCCCTAATGAGGTAGTTGCTAAACAGATGCTTGCACAGGGATTCTTACCGGGTAAAGGATTGGGTAAATATTCCCAAGGCATAAAAGACCCCATACCTGAAAAACAAAAGACTGATAAAGCAGGACTAGGAGCCCCCACTCCTCCTTTTTCTTAATGGCCGTTGACATTCCTGTACCCCATGCAGACAAAATAGTCTGGAAATCAGATGATCCTGTTTGGGTTAATCAATGGCCTCTAACTAAAGAAAAAATTACAGCTGCCCTAGAGTTAGTACAGGAACAACTGGCCGCTGGTCATATTGAACCAACAAATTCTCCATGGAATACACCTATTTTTGTCATTAAGAAAAAGTCAGGAAAATGGAGATTGTTACAAGACCTTAGAACTATCAATAAGGTCANGGCCCCTTGCAGCCTGGTTTGCCCTCTCCACTAGCAATTCCTTCAGGATATCACAAGATTGTTATTGACCTCAAAGATTGCTTTTGCACTACTCCCCTACACCCCGAGGATAAACCACGTTTTGCCTTTAGTGTCCCTCAAACTAATTTCCAGGGACCAATGCCATGTTTTCAATGGAGGGTCTTACCACAGGGAATGGCTAACAGTCCCACGTTATGCCAAAAATTTGTGGCCCTAG
>LZPO01066280.1:344414-378508 GCA_001675575.1 Neotoma lepida
GCAGTTAAAAGGACAGAGGAAAAACGTTAAGGAAACTACACCAGGGAGTAACAAAAATCATGGTGATTATGAACACATGTGTAAAGCTGGCAAATGATGGGCTAGGGTTACCAGAGGAAATACTGATCTGCTCAGCAGCAGGTTGATGGCAACTGCTGAGTATCCTCTGCTAACCAGCCTGATTCTACTTCCAATGATTGGAGGACCACAAACAAAAAGACACGGCAGGACCCTATGCAGTCCTTAAATAAGTGATATACTTAAGAGTCCGCCCAGGTTAGATTCTCCAATCTGAGCCACAAGGATGATGATCTTTATTAACTGTCAAGACAAAGTGGTAGACACAGAGCAAATCATTGCTTCACTTGAAAATGTAGTTCTTTCCTTGAAAAAAATACACCTCAGGTTTTTTCTGGAAGGGTCATTCATCCAAAGCAATGACTCTGAAGACAGCCTTGGGTTCTAGCAAGCATTGTCTTCTTTTCACTGGATCTAGACAAAGTTAGTTCCTGAGTGCTCCTTGACTTACCTAGGGCATTGAGAGTCCTCATCTGCTGGTGGGCTGGAGGCTGTGCTGCTTGCTGGCCAGGAACCTGAGGCTGCAGCTGCGTCTGGGGCTGGTTCATGTAGGGAAGTCCTAGAGCAGCATAGGCCCGCTGCATGGAACTGGGGTCTATGGGATTTGGGTTACTTAAAGAAGTGGCATTCTGTTGCCCTGCACCAACAGAACCAATTGTGTTTTGAATTCCACTAGCTGGAGATCCCAGGATGGCTAGAACAACAAACAAACAGACAAGCAAAGAAGGTTAAGTAAAAGAGAGATGGCCCACAAATGAACTGTAAATAATGAGAGGCAAATATATCTTTCAAAGACTAGGAATGTTGTGTACTTTAAAGCTAGCAAGAAAAGAAGCAGTGCTGAACTCATCTATTTTGTCTAGCAGGAGTTAAGGAACAAAAATCTAAAGTAAATCCAAAGTAAAAGCAACAGAACAAAAAAATTACAAAGAGATCACTTAGTAAAAATTAGTATGTATTAAAATCTAGAGGCACCTAAGTTTCAGTTTCAAGGAGTGTCAAATGTATGACAAGGCAAAGCACATCATTCCGTATGGCTCAACAGCTAGCTACCTCTCAAGCGGAGGAAGGAGCCTTCCTACAAGCAGTTNCCCCCACCTATCTTCTGGCACTCACCTCTGTAAACTGAGAGGAACAGCAAAGGTGNAACCTAATGGTTGGCCAATTTTTATTCAATAAATCTAGGAGGTGATCCTCTAAATTACAAAATGACATTTCTCCAAACTCACTTGTGTAACAACAGCATTAGCAACAAGCCTTTCTTAACAAGACCTTCTCATGGCATACTCTTCCAGGAGAGCACCATGCCAGGCTGGACTATACTCGATTTACTGACAGCTCTGGCTAGAATTAACAGATGGAATGAGGNTTCAAAATGCCACATGACCTTTAATTTACTAGGTGTCACCTCAGTATCCCTTATATTCAGGACCTATATGTGCTTCATGTAGCTATCAGGTACAATGACCCAAGCCCACAAAGCAGTATGCAGAGCAGGTGTCCCACCCAGCTGTCTAACCCCAGGAAATTAAAAGGAAAAACCACTGTCCAAATAAGGAACTCATCCTAAAGGACTTCAGAAGAAGTGACATAACCTGTAATGCTCATTTCTTTGGTCTTTTCAAGTCTAACCCATCTACCCACCCACCTAATCCATCATTTGGTGAGGTTTCTATTTGGCAGAGATTTTCTGTCACACTATTCTTATCTTTAAGAGGGGCTTTCTTTTAAACTTGTACAAAGTTTAGAGTCATGTTAGAAGTAAAAATCACAAAGACATACTTTATATATCAAGCTTATGAAGCTGACATTATATGACCTTCTGACATATGAAACATTCACAAAGCCTTTGTTTCAATTAGTAATATTCTTACATCTATGCAAGTATGATACACAACTGAAATGTTTATCAGAGTAACTTAATTAAACTGAAATGTGTAAAAAGGAAAAAAAGCTTTGATAATNAACCATTCCATACTATTAATTTTTCTAATAAGGATAGTCAGATTTCAAACTCATTAACACTCATTAGATACAATTAAACACAGCAAACATCTCATCATTATAAATAAAAAATACAATTCCCAAGGTACACCTTGACAAGAGTATAGATGAAATAGTCAAGAATAATATCTTTAAAAGTATATCAAATATTTAATAGTCCCTGAAACTATAAGCATGTACTCATCATATTTCCTCAACTTGCATGGTAATTTTTCAAACAGTTATGACACAGAAAAAGAAAATAATCATCCAGTGTTCCTTTGGATGACAAAATTCACAGGCCTCTCCTTCAAATGTTTATTCTCCTTCTCTTTTTCCTTTCCTCATCCTCCCTACCTCTCTCTCTCCTTTCATGTCTTCTCATACACATTACTCAAGTGCTCAACCCCAGCCCGGAACAGTTTACTTTCCTCTCACCTTAGATATAAGAAAGAACAGACAGTGAGTGNATTATCCCAGGATCTGCAGAAACAGTGTCTACATGGCCTGCCTTTCTAGGTGAAGATGCAATGGCAGTGCTTTTATGATTTTGTTCTAGTGTATTCTTTCATCTGCACAACCCAAAATGTCACCTATTTAGACAAAATGCCCACCCTAGAATAAATACCATTCCTAAATCCAGTGNCACATATGGGGTAAACAGTCTCATTGGTGCCGTTGATATGGTCACTCTATTTTCTGTTTATGTTAAAAACAGGTTTCCTAAATATAAATAGTATTTTCATTTTGAAACAAAATATAACTAACAGAACACAGGCAGACATTTGGAACTTGACACTTTCAACAATCCAGAACCAAGAAAAAAAGAAACTACAAACAACAGACATACACTGACACACAGCTCAACAGGAGCTCTAAACAACGCTACTGTATGAAAAGCACTAATATCTAGGGGGTGATGGACTGACAGCAGAGTCATATCAAAGTGGCCACCAGTGTTCCACAGCCTTCTCTAAATTCCCACAGGGCCCACTANGTCTGTTTATCTTGAGGCATTCGTACTTCCAGCATTCATACTACACTCTACTAGCTTCCTGATACAGTAGCTAGCACCTAGTCTATGTACTCCTTNAGCTTAGACCTGCTGGGAAAAACAAGAATGATCTAATAATAATCATCCAATACACACCAAACCCAGCTTGAGACCTGGATCAGAGAAAATCTTGTTCCTCTCATCTTTCCTAACATTGCTGAAAGTTGGGAGTCCATAACAGTCTACTCTTCACCTACTCCTGCCCACAGAGTTGGTGTACTGGGAGGGCTCAGTGCAGAGTGTACTCTACTCCTGCCACATGGGGCCATGTGAAGTGCCAGAGCACACAGTGCAGGGAGAATCTACAGCCATCTGCCTCTTGCTCCCCGCTCTGAGCACCTCTAGGATGAACAAGAATGAATAGAGCATTAAAGGCACCAATGCTCACCTACTTGCATCCTGACAAAGAGCTTTCCGCACTCATCAACTGGACATGTTATTGAAGACTATCTACTTGGCTTTGTCCCTTCTAAAGTTTAATTCTATGATTACACATGTCACCAGTCCCTTGGATGCCATATTACACCCTGAGGAGTCCCAATATGCTGGCTTNAATTATCCTAGCTTATCAGGTTGTGTACCTGAACCCAGGCAATCTTTGAGGGGTTTTCTGGTTGTTGCTGTTTTGGTTTGTTTGGTTTGGAGGGAGTGGGGAGGACTGAGTTTTGCTATGTAGCTCTGGCTGGCCCTGTAACTCATTATATAGCCCAGGGTGGCCTCAAGTCCATGACAATCCTCCTGCTTCAGCCTCCTAAGAGATATGTGAGATTATAGACAAGAGTCATGGTATCTGGCATATCTCTGCTCTTCTAATGCATGTTCAATACCTTCTCTGCCTCACTACTCCTTTTCTGTTGTAGTTAAAAGCAGGAAGTCATAGATTAAGAAACAAAAGGCCAAGTTTATTTATTATGGGTTCTGTGAAAGATTCACCTACCAATATTTGAATATAGATAAGGAAGTCTTTCCCCATGTGAAGTATATGTTGCTAACTTAAAACATTCAATTAACCAGNAAACTNCAGGCTCTAATAATTTTCAATAAAATTGGGCTCAATTTGGAAATTCAATGAAAATTGATACAAATTAATTGACAAACCACAATGCAAACTAGACCATTATTCTACTCACTCTTGGGTTATACAGAAAAACCAGTGCTAGGTTCATTTTGATATGTGCATATCTGTGCCAAGTGGAAGGTACCACCTCATCAGTCTCTCCCTGTTCATAGTACAGGACACAATAACAAACAGAAGATCGGAATGCCCAAGTTCTCAAAGATGGCTTTCCTCAGAAGCCAAGAGACACAACACAGGAGGGCAAGGAGCAGCTCTTCTGATCAAGGCTGGGACAGTGAGCTCACAGCTCTCTCACTCTGTAAAGTCATCCAGGCCCTATCCCCCCAACCCAATCTCTACCACTGTGTTAGAGACCAAAGCACTCCCAAGTGAAACTGAGAGCCTGCTCAGGCAGAACCCAGAAGGTGCTGTATGAGAAGGAATTTTGAGGTTGATCTTAACTCAATACAGCAACAACAACAAAAGCGTTTCAAATAATCCAGTGTGTGCCTAGNAATGGGACAAAGAGTCACTCCAAGAAGTAAGGGCCAAGGAGTTGAGGACACTGGAGAACAAGCTAGCAGACTGCTATCATAGTCACTTGGGGACTGTTGCTCTGTGGCTCAGCGCAGGTCTGGGGCTGGGGCTGTCCTGAAGCATATATCTAAATCCCTGTGGGTTCAGGTGGAGAAGACAGTCTTTCTCAGAGAATATTTCTATCCTTCCAGTACAGCTCTGACACAGACCTGACCCTTGTAGACATCCCAAGCAGCCACATCCCAGATTTTAANGTACACACCAAATACTGGGAATTTGTTAAAAATACAGGTTCTAATACATAAAGCCTAGAAAGGGCCCAGATTTCCATATTTTTAACAAGCAACCTGGAAGGAAGCATCTATGCAGCGTGTCTATATATTCGACTGTAACAAGAGACTTGTGGGTTCCAACATGGGACTCAAGCACATGTCACACAGAATCTACTGGAGGTCAGAAGCCAGGACAGATGACTGAAAAGCTCTAGTAAGTGAACAACTATTTCTGATGGGCAGGTAACTCATCANTATATTTTATAAAACAGAAAAATCAAACAGGCTCCNAAGCAACAAACAATATGGGCTTCATTTCAAACAACATCATGTTAGTACCTTAGGTAATTCTCCAAGATTTGTCATTAGAGACATAAATCACAGCAGTTTGAGAGTATAAAAAGTACGCCTACCAAGGAGAGGGCACTGGTCAGTATCTGTATAAGGCATGTGTTCAGAAGGTAGAGCTTTGGTATACCTTANGGTAACTCCATAGAGTGAGCCTGGGCAAAGACCTACGGTCATTAGAAGCTTACATAGCCCACCTGAGCTGCTGGCACAGGTATCTCTAAGTCCAGTGTCTAAGTCACTGTTNTATTGCTGTAAGAGACACCATGACCACAGTAACTCTATATAAAGGAAAGCATTTAATTGGAGGCTTCCTTACAGTTTCAGAGGTTAAGTCCAGTTATCAACATGGTAGGGAGCATGGTAGCACGCAGGCAGAAGTAGCTGAGAGTTCCACATCTAGATGCACAGGCAGCAGGAAGACACACTGGGCCTGGCTCCAGACCTCAAAGCCCACTCAAAATTGAGATGTAATTTAAGAAGCACTTAGTCCAAAGAAAATGGCTCAGTAGGAAAAGTGTTTGTTGCTCAATATTGAGGAGCCGAGTTCAGATCTCCAACACTCACATAAAAAAGAACTTGGGCACTCCAATCTTCTGTTTGTTATTGTGTCCTGTACTATGAACAGGGAGAGACTGATGAGGTGGTACTTTCCACTTGGCACAGATATGCACATATCGAAATGAACCTAGCACTGGTTTTTCTGTATAACCCAAGAGTGAGTAGAATAATGGTCTAGCTTGCATTGTGGTTTGTCAGTGACACAAAATTAATTTGTGTCAGTGTTCATTGAATTTCTTATTCAAACCACCACACCCAGGCAGCTTTATTCCCAGACAGGCTACATACTGAGTTGGCTCGTTACTGCCACCTAGGATGTTATTCTATTGCAATTTTGTTGATCCTGGATTCCATGAGCACCACTTTTCTCTANGAAGTAGTCTCGGCATATTCTGATTCTCCCCGTAAGGACTATACAGAATACTTCATTCCTATACTTGGTCCTTTAAGAGAGACCATTACCACTTTTTAAAAATATGATAGAGCAGTAAACACGAAAAATCCCAGAAAAGTCACTCCCCTAAATTAAAAGTGAAGAGTGAAACTGAAGCTTATTACTCACTGAATTAATATCAAACAAGCACAAATTAACTCAACAATGGTGAGGTTTTTTGCTGTTATTTCTCTGAGGGGACATGGTCTAGCAATATACTCTCAAATGGCTCAGAATTCGTAATTCTCCTGCCTCAGCTTCCAGAGTACTAGAATGCCCAATCACATGAATTTTAATGTCTATCTATCTTTCACTCTCTAGAACTCAGCCTGAAGCTACTGAAGAGCTGGGTTCACATTTTTCTCTAGTTCCTAAACTAGGATCCATACGCCACAAACACAATTTTCTTGAGAAGAAAGGACATTGCTAAAACATTCTCACTGATGACATAGAACAATTCTATACTCACACATCTACAAGTATAGAACCAACAGACAACACTCAAATTGAGATATAATTTAAGAAGCACTTAGGCCAGAGAATATGGCACAGTAGGAAAAGTGTTTGTTGCTCAATATTGAGGAGCTGAGTTCAGATCTCCAACACTCACATAAAAAAGCCAGTTGTGGTGGTGCTATGTGCCCATAACCCCNGTGCTGAGGAGGCAAAGACAGACAGATTCCAGGGGCTCGCTGGCTAATCAATCTAGCCAAAACCATGAGATCCAGTTCAGTGAAAGACTCAAAACGAACATGCAAGCCAAGGTCAAGAGTGATTACAGGAAGACANCAGATGGCCTCTGGTCTCCACAGGCTCACATATAAGCAAAGCACCTGCAAACACATGGGCACACACAATAACTAAAAATTTAAAAAGCATTTAATTTTTTACAAAGTGCTTTTATTCTCCCTTCCCCCCATTAAAAATACCAAAACCTTGTACAGAGACCAGCTCAAGTCTCCCTGTGACTTTTTATCATCAATCGCCCCTGGTAACACCTCACGCTATGACTAGTAGAAAATCTGTGGTTTACCACTTGAGAAAGCATGCACTGAATCAATTTTCACACTTAGACAGTTATAAGGATGTTAAGAAAAACAAACCACACATTTCTTTTCTTTTCTCCTCCTCTTGAACAAAAACCACATGAGTATTTCAGAAGAAAATCACAAAGGTTTACAATTTTCCTACCAGTATGTACACATTAAGCTCAAAAGATCCCATATAAGTCACACCTCTAAATTAAAAGTTAAGAATGAAATACTAGCTCATTATTCATGGGATTAATATCATGGAAGTACAAACTCAACAATGATTTTTTTTGGCACATCAAGAGCCTATTTTTAAAAAGTATCCTAAAGCACAAGAAATTTCACCACTACCATTGAGGAGTGGGGGGTTTACAGAAAGCTGAAAAAGAACAGACTTTATTTCACTATATCTGTTATCCCAAATATATAGGTTAAGACCCAGTATCTCAGAACTTCATTTTATATAAGAGATGCCCAAGAAAATTGTATATTAAAAATTCAGGGCTTAAGAAGATGGCTAGTGGCGAAAAACCACCTGCCATCCAAGTGTGAGGACCTGCGTTAAAATTCCCAGAGCCCATGTAAAGCTAGGCATGGAATCCCAGTGCTCCTATGGCAAAATGGGAAGTAGAGGTAAGAAGACTCCCTAGAGGTTCACAGGTCACCTAGCCTGCAGAGCACACATAAACAACAGAGACCTGGTCTCAAAACGAACTGGAAGGTAAGGACCAACATCCAGGCTGTTCTCTGACTTATACCACAAGCTGTGGCAAGTGAGTGCCCACACTCACACACTCAAAGAATAATTTAACTGATTCAAAGAAACTTAATTGTGGTGCCTCTGTAGAGGAAGAAGCTAACAAGCCCCAAGCCCCANCTCCCCTCCCTCCTTTTTCCAATGAAGCATGCTGTGCAGTGCGAGTCAGCTTACAGGAAGGAAAGTTGATTCATAAGAGGAGATCAAACAGCCAGCAATGGCACACTCCACTCCATGACACTCTTAGATTAGAGTGATTTGCCATGTACAGCCAGCCAGGAAGAAAGCAGCACATGTTCACCAGGCAGAAGGGGAACCTGTGAAGATGTTCAAGAAGANGCTCTAAGTGAGGAACACTTAGAACATCAGGGAGGAGTAGAGATGGTGAAAGATGAGCAAGACTGTCCCATCTTGAAAGATCACTAGAGGAGGGCATGCCTCCAACTAGAGGATGACATGGACCCAAGGGAACTTCCTTGATACCCAAATGGGGAACATATCCAAAGACCACAATTTTGCCTCTGAAATGACAGCAAAAAGTTTTAAAACTGGGAAAAGGTGTTCATGTCCTTCCCCTAATGCTCTGATGACTAAAAAGAACAGGGACCCAGGGGCCACCTGCAGTAAAGAACAGCCAGTACAGAACTGGTCACATCAAGGACTACACAGATGATTCAGAAGACAACAAAATGATGGGGATGAGCAGGATGTGTCAAAACCTGAGGCTGAGATTCTCAGTCTAAAGCTCAATAAATTGTTATACCAGCTGGTATGGGAACTGCATAAACAAACCTTTACCAGGCTCTTAACACTGATACAACCTAAAAATGTCTTCACAAAAACGGTGCCCTTCTATGGCCCCCATGATGTCACCATCATTGCAGGTGACCTGACATTCAAACCTTCAGACTAAGTATTTGTCAGAAAATACCAAATCTTCCTGACAGCTATTTGATGGAAGTGACCTTGCTGTTTTGAACTCCTTCAAGTGCATGTGTGCAGGTTGGTGGAGGTAAATGAAAGCCCAGGATGGCCATGGCTATTCATAAAGTTCACTGAAAGCCCATCAGCCCTCTGAGCTTGGCTGCACCTCAGTCTTTATTAGCCCTAACTCACCCAGCATGTTGTGCTGGTGACCCTTGCCCACTACCTACCTACTCTCAGCATTCTCTTAAGAACAGTTTCTATTCTCATCTCCAAGCTTCTCTGCCCCCGTGCTCACTTACTTTGTTGGTTTCGCTTGTCACTGGCATTTTTCAAAGGGAGGCAAACAGGACAGTCATGTCGTGTGCAGTTCTTCCAATGAGAGATGATTTGTCGTGAAGATGCACAATGGGCAACTATGACCAGAAAAACAACGAGATGTTATTTTTCTATCCAAATCGTCACACTTCAATTACACCTAAATTATAATGCCAGATTCCATTAAAAAAAATGGTAACAAGTGTAACCATAATACAGTACAGGCAGTCCTTAACTTACAAACAGGCTATCCAAAAAGTTTGTAAGTTGACTGTCAGTAATTCCAGCCAAAAACTTCCCATAGAAGCAATGTTATGAATGATGGGTGATTAAGGCTCTGCCCACAAAACAGAACAAAAGCTATCAACCTCTGAAATACTGAGCATCTACAATGAAAGCAGAACAGAGTTCTACAATGCCACTATTAAAATAAAAACATTAAATTATATTTAAGGATGAAACTAGCTAAGAACTACCACTGAAGAAACACAGATAGAGAAGCCAATGAGAAGTCTGTAGAAATTCTGAAAGAAATCCAGGGTACTTTGTAAAGTACTCGGAGAGAGCAATTGACCTTGAGTATTATTTCCAGTCTTCATATTCTAAAGTCTAACCTTCCCCTGTTATGTGTTTCCATCATGATCAGGGTTATTCCAGGGATTCACAATGGCACCATGGGACAGAGGGAGACCAGGGAGCTATTTCCCTCAAGGTTTATGAACACAAGAAGCAAGAGAAGAAAGATTACAAGAAAGCACGGCTGTTAACAGGAAACCCTTTCTTCAGTGAAACTGAGGTGTATGGCAAAAAAATAAAAATAAATAAATAAATAAACAAACAAACAAATAAATAAATAAATAAATAAAGGAGATCACAAGAGCATGTGCCTGACTTCCCTCCTCCCAGGGATGATGACTTGGATGTCATCAGAGCAGCCTCAAGACAGAGGGCAGAGGAGCAAGGCAGTGGGCCACAGATAGTCTGAATCCATGAAACAACCACAAGACAGATGCTGGGGATGCAGGGCAAGTTGTCTGCCTGCCTGTGTGTATTACTGCCCCACACAACAACATAGACATTGACAAGGAGTACTCAAGAAGTGACAGAGAAGTCCTTCATGAAAGGAAGAAGAAAAAGAACAAACTCAGGGCACAGCCTTATGCAGGAGCAGCTCAGAGCATCAGAACACCGAATCACCTGCCTCCTCAGCAGGTGAGCTTTTCAGTCAGATGTGGGGACTATGGGAACAACATATTCTGGGTCACACCAAAAGGAGGCCAGCACCTTTGCCATGCAGGCTTCCAACTACCAAAGTTACTGAAAATAATAAAGGCAAATTCTACCCTAACAACAGCCACTAGGTTTAGAAAAGGGCACTTACCTTGGCAGGCTTTCCCAGCCTGACAATGCGTCATGTGATTCAAAACATTTTTCATGGTTCGACAGTGTGGGAGAGAGCAGGCCCGAACCTCTCCATTTGCTTGCTCCCGTCTCTGACATTTGTGGGCATGAAGCAGTAGAACCAGCTGCTGCTGTATCAGTTTGCGCTTTTCAGGGTCTGCTGTGGGGCCTGTTGCAATTGCTTGTGTGGGTACAATTCCCACTGATGTTTGCAACTGAGACTAAAATAAAACAAAGTAACAAAATATCTTATTAAATTTTTCCAGTTTTGATTCACTCTAATTATTAGGAAAGCTCATGGACAACATGGCCAAAAGAACTGGTACAGTTTTCTTTAATCCACCAAAAACTTTGAGAAGATCCCAAACACAAAAATCAGCTTAACTCAGATGTAAAGCTGATTCAAGTTCACTTGAATACAATTATCATCCAGTGATAACAACAATAAAAATGATACCTGCTCTACACTGCAGCAACACCAACTCAACCCACCCCACCATAAACACCATCAGTGGAAGGCCGTGAGTCAGCTGCCCCTCAGGATGCTGCTGCTTAGGTAGGTCCTAAGGAGTGAAAGGTTGGCAATTTCATATGGTTCAATCTAATGGAAAAGATTGCCTTGGTGAACTGCAGCACATAGCTAAGGATCAGAGCTAACTTTTGTTTGATGGGTGTGTCTCTGTACCACCACCCTGCATTATTTACATTTCATTGTAGCACACTCAGAGGATAACATGCAGTTTGACTTCACTGTGGTCACTGCCTTTAGGAAGGCAGGATACACTTACTGGAAACACATCAAGTATGTTTTTAATGCTTTCTTATTTTAAGAAAAGAAATACTTAGTCTTTCATTAAAGTTTCCACTCATTCTTTTCTTTTCTTTTTTTGATTTTTTGAGACAGGGTTTCTCTGTGTGGCCCTGACTGTCCTGGAACTTGTTCTGTAAACCAGGTTGGCCTCNAACTCAGAGATCCACCTGCCTTTGCCTCCCAAAGTGTTGGGATTAAAGGCGTGTGCAACACACCTAGCCACTCGTAAATTTTTTTTCAAAAAAATATTTAGCAATCTGCTACAAACTACAGAAACTGAGTTGTATGTTTTCATCTGTCTGAAACAAATCTGCCTGTTGTAACTCTTAACTACAGGGAAAATGGAAAGAGGCGTGTGGTGCCTTATTTTTTTTACAAATTGCCAACACTCTTCACACATATACACAGATTTATCAAAAAAGATAAATATAATGTCTATAATACACACTGTATCACCCACAGATCAAAGATTTCTGATCCTTTTNAAATATTCTGATATTCCCAATTTGAGTCACTCATTTATCTTCTCTGTTTTATTTTAATAGATGAATCATCAGAACTGGTGAGATGGCTCAATGGTAAAGGCACTAGCTGCCAAGCCTGATGACCTGTGTTAGATCCCCAGTACCCACATGGTGGGAGGAGAAAACAACATACAAGTTGTCCTGACCTCCACACATACAAACTTAACACAAATTTTTTTTGATTAGGTTCATTCATTTTACATGTGAGTATTTTGCCTGCATGTATGTCTGCACCATGTGCATGCACACTTGGTATCTACAAAGGTCAGAATAGTGCATCAGAGAACTACTGTGTGGTGCTACGAATCAAATCTGCATCCTCTGCAAGAACAAGTGCTCTTAACCCCAAGTCATCTCTCCAGCCCCAATTAAAAATATGTTTTTAAAAGAACTATAACTATGTATTCACAATTAGGAAAAAATTATAAAAATATTAAGTGTGCACGTGTTCACATGTGTATGGAAGCCAGGTTGGCCTGGGTGTTTTCTACCCTATCCAATAAGACCCCATTTTTCACCAAACTTGAAGCTGTGGTTGTGGTTTTAGGTAGACTACCTGGCCAATGAGTTCCAGGGATCCTCCTGTCTGCCCCACCAGCACTGGGGCTAAACACAGCTTTTTCAAATGTGGGTCCTTGGGATCTAAACTGGCTGGTCCAATTTTTACAAAGTTCCCAGGAATCGAGGGGCAGATTTAATTGCTTCTCCCAGGTTGGCATTTAATGAGCAACAGAGGGCTGCAGGTGGGCCTAGGATCTGTCAGAAGCATTTTTCACAGTCTCTTTCAACTTACATATTTAGTCCCTATTGCCCAGGCAGGCACCAAGAATAAAAGGAAGGTGCTCAGACAGGANCATCTCTTTAGAGCACAAAACAGGGCTGGCAAGATGGCTCAGTGAGGGAAGAGATCTGTCTTAAGTACAAGTAACTGAATTCAAACGATAAGATTCCAGGGTGGAAGGAGAGAACCAACTTCCAAAAATTGCCTTCTGACCTCCACACACACATCTTGCGANAGTATGAACTGCATGCAACTGCACCCACACACACAAAAATAAAATTTTAAAAAGAATATGGCACAAAACTAAGTGTTGTTTCTCAAAAGTAATCCACACATTTTATACAATAGCTTAGAAAATTTTTGAAAAAAAGTTAAAAATGGGAGGAAGATATTAGAGAAATGGACTAATTGTTCCTCTAGAGGATGGTGGGTGAGTTCTAGCACCCACAAGGCTGCTCATAACTGTCTAACTCCAATCCCAGAGGACTCAGGCACACACATATATACATGCAAGTAAAACACTCATATATTTTTAATTTTTTATTTCAAAAAATAAAGCAGAGCTGGGTGTGGTGATACACACCTTTAATCCTAGCACTCAAGAGGCAAAAGCTGGAAGAACTCTGTGAGTTCCTGGTCTACGTAGCAAGTTCCAGGCCAGTGACAGTGACCTGTCTCAAAAAGGGGGGAGAAGGAACTACATTGTCACATACTCAGAAATATTCTAGCTACAGATTTTATTTTTTCTTTTTACTTAGGTGGGGAAAGGGCATGTGCACATGAGTGCAGTGCCTGTGGAGTCCAGAAGAGGGTGTTAGACCCTTGGAGCTGGAGTTACAGGAGTTTGTGAGCTGCCGTGTGGGTGCTGGGAACTGAACTCCTCTAAAAGAGCAGTATGTGCTCTTCACTGCTGAGCCGTCTCCCCAGCCCCTATCTATAGANTTTGTCCAGTTTGGAAGCAGACTTAAGTGCACAGGGTAGTTTAAGGTTAAAGGAGAGGGTCCAAGTTGAGGGTGGGAGGACAATTTTTGATTCCTATGTTCCCCACAATTCAAAACTTAACTACACATGGGATAAAAGTAGGTTTTTTAAGGGGGAGATTAAACTAGAAAAAAATATTTTTTGAATATTGAAATACGAAAGCCTTCTTCATCTGAGCATANTGGCTTACATCTGTAATTCCGNTGCTCAAGAGACTGAGGCAAGAGGATTACAGTAAGGTCAAGGCTGGCCTGGGTTACAAAGTGAATTCCAGGGTAGCAGGAGCAGCAGAGTAAGATACAAATACAAAGGAGGGCTGGGGGTGGAAACATGGCATTACATTTAAAGCACTTACCACACAGCAAGGGGACTGGAGTTTAGACACTCAGCACACAATGCTGGGTGGCTGTGGCAGTGCACTGTAATTCTTGTCTCAGAAGGCAGAGAGACAAGGGACCCCAGTGCAAACTGGCTAAAAATACTAGCAATATTGACAGGCTATGTGTTTGACTGAAAGGCCCTGCCTCAAAAAGAATAAGGTAGAGACAACTCAAAGACGATTCCCCTACTGATATTAGCCTCAGTCTTCCATGGGCATGAGCACAGACATGCATGTACATTGCACACATAGGTATACACCCAACACAGATGCATGCATATAAACATGTACACACCACACATGCATATACATGAAGAAAAACGAAGTAAAACAAAACAAAAGTAAAACTCAGCCTAAAGAATGGAAGAAATTAAGCTGGACAGTGGTGGCGCAAGCCTTTAATCCCAGCACTCGGGAGGCAAAGGTGGTTGGATCTCTGTGATTTGAAGGCCAGCCAAGGCTACATTCAAAAAACCCAAAAACAAAAAACAAAACAACAAACAAACAAACAACAACAAGCCCCCAAAAGAATGGAGGAAACTAGTTATAAATCATAGATCTAACACCCAGCTAGGATCCAAAACATTCACACACACACACACACACACACACACACACACACACACTAAGCTCTTACAATCCATTAATAAAAAATAGTCTTTAAAATATGCGAAGGATCTGACTATATTTCTCCCCCTCCAAAAAAACAACAACAAAAAACAAACGGCCAATACAGACATTAAGCATCACTAGCTATTACAAAAATGTCAATCAAACTGGGCATGGTGGTGCACATTTTTAATCCCAGCACTTGGGAGGCAGAGGTAGGTGGGATCTCTGTGAGTTTGAGGCCAGTCTGGTCTACAGAGTGAGTTCCAGAGATCCTGTCTCTGAAGGGAGGGAGGGAGGGAAAAAAAAGAGAGAAATAAATATAAATCAAAGTCACAGAGTATAGCTTTCGACCTATCAAGGTGCTTATAAATGAGAATACAGATTCTAAATAACAGCAGCAGTCTGTAGAGGAGGACGTGGAGGAACTGGACACACATCACTGAAAAGAACCTAAGATGCTGGGAAACCGTCTGGCAGTTCCTCAACACAACAGTACATCACTCTGTAACTGCACTCCTGGGCACATATCCAAGATAATTAAAAGGACATGTTCATACACAAACATGTAAAAAAAAGTTCACAGGAGTATTATTTATAACAGCCAGAAACACAAACAACCCAAGTGTTCATCAAGGGAAGAATAAAATGAGGTCTATTCAAACTGGAATATTGTTCTCACCATTAAAAAAATGACACATGCTACAATATAAACTTTGAAAACCTTAACTCAGTGAA
Source organism: Neotoma lepida (assembly GCA_001675575.1). NCBI lineage: Eukaryota > Metazoa > Chordata > Mammalia > Rodentia > Cricetidae > Neotoma > Neotoma lepida. Next base: position 359,992 of record LZPO01066280.1, read on the forward strand.
AGAAGTCAGGCAAAAAAACCCCATACATACATTGTATGATTCTATTTCTGTTTTATGAATGAATAGGAGCAGAACATAGATCTGGGATTGGCTAGAACTGAGGATTCCAGAGAATTGGAGAGTAGCTGCTTATGGTATATTTGGGATGATGAGAATGTCCCAAATTGACCAAGGCCATTGTTACACAAAGCCANTGATCTAAGCACTTTATAAGAAAGTAAGTACATAATACATGAATTACATTTTAATAAAAGCTAGATTTTTGTTTGATTAGTTTTGTTGTTTTGAGACAGGGTCTCACATAGTCTAGGCNGGGCTAATCCTGCCCTCCACTCCCCAGTGCCGGAATTATAGCTGTACGTCACCATGCCCAGCTCAATAATCTGTTTCTAAAACTTTACTTCACCGATTATAGAGTCAAAATAAAACATGCTTTTTACCTAGCAGTATGGACAATACAGAAAAACAACCACCGTGGTTGTTGCAGGTATATAAGAAAATTATTCTCAAGTGTTCTGGTAAAAATACAGCTTAGAGTAATGTCTGAAAGACAAACTTCCACACTTGGGAAAGAACCTCTATCAAAGGAAACATGTNCACTCCTTCTGGTTGTGAGGGTAGGGGTTGAGACAATGTCTGCTCTGTTACCCAGGCTGTCCTCTTGAGTCTGCCTCTAGAACGCTGGAATTATATAAAGGTGCCACCATCACCAACTGCATTTCATTTNCCCCTTCCCTCTCTTCCTTTCTTTTCTTCTTAGTGGTACTGGGTATTAAACCCAGTACCATGAATACTAAGTATGTGCTTTATGACTAAGTTACATGATAGTCCAAAATCTGCATTCCTTTAGCTCTGTAGATCCACTTCTTTTAACCCACTGCTAAGGAAAGTAACTGGACAAAGATGTGCTACAATGTATACGCAAGGTTAACTATCACCTTGATNAATGAAAAATGTACATGCCTATAAAAGATGCCCTAAATAAACATTGTCACAGGTCTATACTGAAATAGTATGCAGCCATCAAAAATATGACAGACCTCAAATAACCCCAGTCAAAGCCAGGTGGAATAGAATAGTCCAGTGAGCTTTGTCTAAATTTCTGACAGACAAAAAATTAGAACACAAAATTACTATTATTTAAAGGCAAAAAACAGTAACATCAAAGTAGACTTGTCAGTTTTAACAAAAAGCTACTTAAAGTGTATTTTTTTTTCTTTTTTCGAGACAGGGTTTCTCTGAGAAGCTTTGGCGCCTTTCCTGGAACTCACTCGGTAGCCCAGGCTGGCCTCGAACTCACAGAGGTCTGCCTGTCTCTGCCTCCCGAGTGCTGGGATTAAAGGCGTGCGCCACCACCGCCCGGCTTAAAGTGTATTTAGAACTTAGTATTTAGAATAATTCTATAAAGTTATTCAGTTTTTCCTTATTAACTCTGTGTTTTTTATGAGAAAAATCTTGATAAAAACCATAGTTCTATAGTTCTATCATGGTAGAAGATCTTTCAGGGTCTAGTTTTACCTAATTTTCTACAACTAATGTATTGCACCAATGTTTTACAGAAATTATTCATTGTTTTTATAATCAAAACATTCCTCTTTGGAGAGAAATTACAGGAAAAATGAAATTAGAAGAATTATAGAAAATGATAAAGAATTAGAGCTGGGGAGATAGCTCAGTAGTAAAGAGCTTGCTGGAGTAAGTGTTAGGCATGGAGTTTGGATCCCTAGAACCCACACAAAAAGCCAGGCAGGCACTGGAAGGCAGAGATGAGGATTCTGAAAGCTAGCCAGCTAGCTAACCTACCTACATCAGTGAGCTAGGAGGTCAACCATAAATAAGGGAGAGAGTGATTAAGGAGATAACAGATGCTAACCACTAAACCCTGGCCTCCATGTGCACAAGTACCCTCCCATACAAGCATACCCCCCTACACATGCACGCACACACACACCCTACACATGCGCACACACACACATCTTACACATGTACACACACCTTACACATGCACACACACCTCCTACACATGCACACACATATCCTACACATGCACACCCCCTACACATATACACACACACCCCCTACACATGCATACACTCCCTACACATGCACACACACACCCTANACATGCACATACACACCCTACACATGCATTCACACACCAAAAAGAGGGGAAAAAAGAAAATGGTGAAGAAATATATACACACACACACAGACACACACAGACACACACACACACACACACACACACACACACGCACGCACGCACGCACACGCGCGCGCATTCAGAGAAATGGCTCAGTGGACAATGGTGCTTTATTTTAGGTCAGCTCTATTAAAGGGGCAAATATATAAGTGCAGATGCTAATATAAAAGAAAGAATTACATGCTCATCTATTTGAGAAGTATCTGAATTACATTAGAGGGGCTTAGGTACCATAAGCTGGGAAACGAAGCAAGAAACACACTGAAGCTTCAGAATGACCACAAAAGCAGATTTCTTGCCCTTTTTCCTAGAGGATTCAGAATCTGGTGGACAGGTAAGGCTCAAGATGCCCCATCACTGACATGCACACTGAGATGCACAACTACTTACTGTAGCCCAGGACACTGTCCAAAAAAGTCTAGCATCTATGTCTTAGCACTCAGATGCTGCCAGCATCACTGTATCCACCAGGCTATCCTGGCAGGACACAGCACTACAACTCTCCTGTCTGAAAAATCCTCTGGCCAGTCACATTTCCCTACCACTTAGAGGTAAGTATCTATCAGCAGCTGTCCTGGCCTTTTCCAAACTTCTACCTCAAAATTCTAATACACAATTAAAACAAATTATAATACCACATTCATGAGCAATTTAAAATAAGCTAAGCAGCATACATGATGAATCCCTACATTACATCCTTAAGAATGCTGAAGTCTCTATAGTGTTGTTTTTAATTTTTCTTATTTAAAAAAACCCACACATAGGAACTTCCTATCAGAAAATAACCCTGCAGGGACTCACTGGGCTATGGAGATGCAGCTCCTCTATTTCTTAAACATTTTCTGCCTAGACAAGTCCCACCTCAAAGACTGTTCTATGAAAATGGCTGCAAGCCCAATCTAAAGCTTGGGGGAAAACATCACCAGGAATCAGGTGCTTTTCTTGAAAATATAGAGCAATACCCTGTTCTTGTACACACCTCTTCTCCTCAGAAGGCCCCCAAATACCTCAAAACCAAAATACAGATTGAAAATTTCGCTTCCTTTATCAATAATTTAAAAATCTTTAGAACAACATAAAATGTCCTAGATTATAAATGTTTAATAATCACTTCAGTTATATTAGTTTATGATCATGTATAACAATATACATACTTTCTGTAATTAAATTTAATGTGTGATCAAATAATACACATCCTGATTTCAGAAGTATCTTTCGGCAGAGAAATACACAAAAAAGTGCTTCTGAGAATCAAAAGGGTAAGACATTACTAACAAACCTCAAAAATCTATAGAAAGAGATTATAAATAAAAAGACCAGAGGCAGGGGCTGGAGAGATGGCTCAGCAGTTAAGAACACTGACTGTCCTTCCAGAGGACCCAGGTTCAACTCCCAGCACCCATATGGCAGCTCACAACTGTAACTACAGTTCCAGGGACCCAACACCCTTCCACAGGCAAAACAAACACCAATGTACATAAAAATAAATAAATAATTTAAAAAAAAAAGACCAGAGGCAGAGCTACAATGAGATATACCTGAAAATNTAGGAACATGCTTATTTCCTCTTAGATACATCCTCAAGAGTGGACTCTACTACATTTCTACCTGGGTCTCTAATCTCTAACACTCTGGAGCTCCTAGCACCTAAAGCACTGGGAGAAGGGGGTGGGGGTCTCGGAAAGGTGATCCCAAAGTCTCCAAACACAGCAGAGGATGAACCTTCTCAGGCTGGCTTTCATGTTCTGATGATGCTCTTTGGCCCTTCTCTTAAACTTAGCTGACACAAAATCCATGGTCCATAGGTCCCCTCTCCACTAGTAGTGAATTACTCCCCTTTGCCAGCTCTCCTCCCTTCTTGTCCCTAGCCTGGGATCTAGGTGATATTCTTCCTGGGCCACATCAGAAAGTTGTCACTACACTGTGTCATGTGTGAGCTGTTGACCCCAAGATGGTCAGCAGCTGTCCTATTTGTTCACATACTACCCACCTGCCTGCTGCCTGCCATCCAGTCACTTGCACTTATACCTTTGTCCCCTCCTCAAGCCTGTTCCTCTTGCAGCTCTGTAACAGATTCTCCACCAAGATACCTTCTCAGGAGATGATCTTATCTAAATGACTACCCTGTCTTGTCTTCCTAACCCACTGTGACCCAACATATCCAGGCCATTAGCTCCTTTGGCCTCCAAAAAGTAGCACGAAAAAAAGCCTTGAATGACTTAAAAAACTACAAGCTGACAACCCTTCTTCCATTCAAGATTTCTACCCTCACCCCAGTTTTTTTCTTTAATATATTTTTATGTATATGGATGTTTTGCCTGCATGTTTGTCTATGCACCACTTCCATGCCTTGTATCCATGGAGGCCGGAAGAGGGCATCAGATCCCCTGGAACTGGAGTTACTGATGGTTGTGAAGTACCATAAAGGTGCTGGGAATTAAAACCTGGTACTGAGGAAGGGAAGCCAATGCTCTTAACTGCTGAGCCATGTCTCCAGCCTAGTCCCAAGCTGATTCTTGCTTGACCCTCAGCTTTGTTCATATACTACTAACCTTCCTAAGAGTCACTGTTCAAAAGCACTGGCTTCCCACCATTCCTACAAAAGCCAATACCTTTCTATCACCCTAGGGCAGGTGATGATAGAAAAAAACCTGGTGGTGGAACAACCCTTTNACGGGGGTTGCCTAAGACCATTGGAAAACACAGATATTTATACTACGGTTCACAACAGTACCAAAATTACAGTTAGGAAGTAGCAACAAAAAAAAATTTTATGGTTGGGGGGGTGACTACAACATGAGGAACTATATTAAAGGGTCAAACATTAGGAAGGTTGAGAACCGCTGATCTAGGGTCTCTGGGACATCACCTTCAAATCTCCTTGCCTTGGTGAGACTTTCTCTGATGGTTCCACCTAAGGTCTTTGCATCCATCATAACTACTGCATGGTACACAGGCCATTGGGAGTTTTCTAATTGTTTTCCACTGAAGAACAAGTTTGCCTTTTCTCACAAGTCCCCTCTAGGGCTCCTCCCATACCTGGGCCCACAGCAGGGCACAGCAAGCATAACAAAACAGTCAAACAAATGACTGCGTATCTTTCCATTCNCTATACCAGACAAAAATGCTGAAGCCATGTGGGAAGAGAGAAAAGAGTCTCTTGCCCATAGCTATGAAGCTTCAGTTACCCCATGAAGAACTTAATTTGGCATCAGTATCTCTTAACCTGAACTGTTTGGAACTAAAGTCTATCGGCTCCTAAAAATTACCTCTGGGGCTGGTTAGTTTTTTGTCAGCTTGACACAGGCTCAGGTCATTTTTAAAGTAAGGAACCTCAGTTGAGAAAATGCCTCCATAAGAGTGGCCTGTAGGCAGATCTGTGGAGCATTTTCTTAATTAAGGATTGATGTGGGAGGGCCTGCCCAATGCGGGTGGTGTCACCCTTAGGCAGGTAGATCTGAGTTGTTTTTTTAAAAGGCACATGAAGCAAGCNATGAGGAGCAAGCAACAGCATTCTTCNATGGTCTTTGCTTCCNTTGCTGACTCCAGGTTCCTGCCTTGAGTTCATGTCTTGGCTTCTCTCAATAATGGACAGTGATGTGGAATTGTAGACTAAATAAAACCTTTACTCCCCAAGCTGCTTTTGGTCCTTTATCACAGAAATAGAAAACTAAACTAAAACAACTCTTAAAAGTGTAATTTCCCTACCCCGAGTTCCTCCAAAAAAGGAAGGTCATTAGTTCAGGGCATCCTATTTTCCTTTTTGAATGTAGCAGATCTAGTTTCTTATATCAATGTTTCTTTGCCATGTGAAAATCTGTGCAATTTAAGACACCAGATACAATGGAGAAAATTCAAGAAAGATCACAAAACACGGTCAAAGAACTGTAAACAAACTGTAAGCATAGGCTAAGGAGGCCACTCCCAGGGAACTCATGGCTGCTAAAACATCTGGATATAATTAAAAACTCCACAAAAAGAAAACTACATGGCCATGAACAAGCCAGACTCCCTCAGAACATCAATTTCCTCACCATCAAATGGAACCTGTTAATGATGTCTCTCAAAGAAGCCATCGCAGGAAATAAGGTAAATACACACTGAAAAAGATGTCATGCAGCCTGTGCCTTGACCCCTTTACTAGTCCCACCTCCAATGCTCCACTGTAGGCTGTTCTCAGATGTTCACGGCACATGGCCTCACATGGCATGGCCCACTCTGTGCTGCCACAATAAACAGTACAGGCAAAGGACCCAGTTTACTTCCCAAAGGCATCTATGACTCTTTCTCAAAAGTTCACGTGTCTTTATAAGAAAGGTGCCCTCAGTGAGCACTACAGCTTTTGTAGACAAAAATGCTTCCTTAGTTTACTGTGATTTGAGGGGGCCAAGGGAAACAGTGTTGACTGAATTCCTCCAAGATTCCAGAAAATAAACAAAAGATCGAGACATACTGCTCCTGCTCCTCCTGACCATTCTTCAAAGCAGGGTTTCCTAACAGGGACGGCTGTATCCCAAGGAACATATTTTGTCAGTGCCTGGAGATACTGGATTGTGATGACCAGGACAGAGGAAGGGGCCATGGGTAGTGGCCAGGGTTACTGCCAAACATTACCAAGGTTCCAGGTAGCCCTGTAGTAGAAAACTGGTCACTGCAGAGGCTGAAAGGAGCCCTGCTGTAGTCCTGAAGGGGGAAGGCAAGGACCTCTGCCAAGTCGCTCTGTGAAATCCTTGGCCACTACACCTAGCAAGTTTTAAGTCTCCAAAGTAGCAGTCAAGGCTGACAGACNGACCTGGAGTACAGGGATTCTGTTACTCTGCAGTAGTAGTGGAGAGGGGAGGACAAGAAGCCAGAGAAAAATTGAAAGAGGAAAGGGAGGAAGACATTAGGTAAGGGATTCCCTGTGTATAAAACATAGACCACCATGAAAAAAGAANATGTTCTCAATGAAGTCTAAATGTGTACCTGGTTACCAAGCAGGCACAGGCAATGACAGCTGGGCCTGGAGTTCATACCACTATCTTCTCAGGGAAGACTAAGAATAAAACATGAGAGAGGCCAGGCAGTAGGGGTGTGGGTCCCAGATCCCAAAGGCTAACACTGCTCCCATAACCCTGGCAACTAAAAGCTACTGAAAGGGAGGTAGGAGAGGGGATTATCAAAAGAATCAAGGAACAGAAAATCATGGGTGGTTTTGAAAACAGCAGGTTTTACTGCTTTAAAAAAAAAGGGAAAGACAAGTGCTAACAGTGATAGCCTCTTCCCAAGATGCCTCACTGTTCCCACTTTCTGACTGTACACTAAATGGAGGAAAGGCCTCAACACTTGGTTCCCAAGACCCTCAGAACANTGCACGCTGTAAATGCTGTCATTCTCTTAGTTCTGACATATACTAAGGTTAGAGAAGATCTTACAAGGGAAAGAAAGATAAACAACACTCCAGAATTCTTTGTACTAATACTTCAAAATTAGTTTTTCAATGCCAAAAGACAACTTTGTAGAAAGCATGGTCAGTTTTGGCTAAGACTTGTCAATCATTACTGCAGAAGTATATGGAAGTATGGGTCGGCTCATTGTCACCAACAAAACATAAGGAAGAAGAGAAGTGGCTGCCCAGGGGTTGACCAACCACCACCTGCACACTATGTATCTTGATGATACTCAGAATTTTGGAAAAGTAAAATAATTCACATACATAATTCCATCAACAAAGGGAATCTGGGAAGAGCAGCTAAATCAACCTTCCCTATACATCTTGTTGTTAGCTCAACACAGAAAATGTAAAGCTCACTGTGCCTTCAGCTATGTGGGTTATGTTTCTATCACCAACAGCATACTCAGTTACAGTTCTTGGCTGAAAGCACCATAAAACCCATATACCAAAGCACCCACCAAGACCCGAAGCACAGAAAACCAAGGGCAACTTACCATATTTGGCACATTGGTGACTGAAGTATTCTTGATATCTGTAGGAAAAGCAGGCAAACTATTGACCATGCTCTGTTTGCTGGATAACTGGGGGTTCACTCCAGTGGCTCCCATCTGCTGCCCTCCAGTTTGACTAAAGGGTTGTCCAAATGGACTTGTGTTACCAGTCATTCCCATCTGAAACAAAAACAGGAGCAATCAGCTGTCGTGACACAATCAGACATGAAAAAAAACAGACTTTAGGAATGCTTGCCTGACCCATTGGTGTCAAGGTGTAACTCTCCTGTGACCCTTTCCTCCAGTTATAAATAAAAACTTCATTATCAGAGTTCGTTGTGAGAATTGTGAAAAGATGAGTTTCATTCAAAAAGTTAATGCTACAAACAGAAAGCTAACAAAGTGGCTTAAACGACTAGACAGTCCCTGTCCTAACCACCACCCCAAAAGAGGCAGCACTTTTCTCTCCTCCCCACTGGCCAAAGCCCTGTCTAGCACCAGCAAGTCTTACACAGCAAAGGCTCTGAGTTGATTAACAACGGGGGCTTCTTCAGCTAACCTTTCCTCCCTAAGTGCTTTGTTTCTCTCAGGTTCCTCATCCGATTTTAACTAAGTTTCAACTAGTTTAAAATGCAGAGTACTAACACTAGCAATGAAAGGATAAAATACGTGGGCTCTGCATAGAAATGACCCAGCAAGACAGGTGATGGTGAGTGAGGGAGGTGAAAACTGAAGGCACACTAACTGCCAACTTCACAACAGTAGAGACTATATCACCCATCATTATACATGCTCAACATTTTCCCTAGTAGAGTTTTTTTCTTTTAAACTAAAGTGAAATAAAACCAACTATCTGATAGATTAAGGCAAGGTCAAGAAGGAGGGACTCCCACCTCTGCCTCCAGAGGCCAGCCACACACAGAGCTGAGCCAGGTTCCCCAGGTCCAATTAGCAACAACCTCCTTAAGTATATGTGGGAGTCCCCAAAATAGTGCCCAAATAAGTACCCAGTCCCCTTGAGAAGGAATAAAGAAACAGGGTGCTCAAGTTGCCTGCCTCTTTTTCACAGAGCTGAAACATTCTTCCCTGCCACCTACTGCTTGCTCTGCAAGTCTGGCATCACAATCTGATGTCTGGACAGGGAAGAACAATCTTCAGCAGGGAAGACCTCCAAGGGCCCAAGTTCATTCAAAAAAATTACAACTAAGCTGGGGTGCTGTGGAATAACCCTGCACACTGTGAAAATGTGCTGCTCTCATTGTTAATAAAGAGCTGACTAGCCAGTAGCCAGAGAAAGTATAGGCGGGACAACCAGACTAAGGATGCTGGGGAAGAAGAAGGGCAGAGTCACAGGAGTCTGGGAGGTCTCAAGCAGATGCAGGAAAAGCAAGATGAATGTGCTGTACTGAGAAAAGGTACCAAGCCACATGGCAAGGCATAGATAAGAAACATGGGTTAATTTAAAATGTAAGAGCTAGCTAGTAATGAGCCTGAGCTATTGGCTGAGCATTTACAATTAATATTAAGCCTCTGTGTTAGTTACTTGGGAAGCAGCTGCCAAAACACAGAAAAACTCCACCTACACTGGAGATATAGCTCAGTGGAAGACAGTTTCACTAAAGATTCTATGCCATAGGTTTCATTCTCAGCAACAAGCACTGGTTAAGTTCTACCTAAGAAATCACTACCACCCTNAGCTGGTAACTGTCATGTAGGGAAGCTCATTCTGTATAATGTATATTCCTTCGGTGGACATCAATCATTTTGCTTCCAAGGTCACCAGATCATTTAATTTCTTTTAGCTCTAAAAGTCTACATTGCAAACAAATCCACATGCAACACAACTAACTCCAACTGATGTCAATAATGCCTATATGTCAAAGAGGCAGAGAGGGGAGCTTGCTATGTGCACCTGAGCTTTCTCACCTTTCTGAAAGTGAACCCATTCTAGCTGCAACCTTTGTACTAGGTATTTAATATGAGTAACCTTCACATGAGTACTTCATATGAAGTAATTCCTTCACCAAACCCAGCAATGAGGCTCAATCCTGAGTTCAAGAGACTTAAATCAAGGCAGTAGCTAAGTGAGTACAAAGAGCATTCCTCATCCCAACAAGACTCCTCCAACTGTCATAAGAAACTCAGGAAAACAAAGACAATTATCTATTCTCAGAAAGCAACACATTAGGTTAATTCAAGTAGCAACCACTACTCTGAATTTNTTTTATTACATAACACAGGCTTGGTGGAAAAGTGCTTTACCAGCTGGACCATTTCATTGGCCCTGAGATACTGTTCTTAAGGGCCTAGAATTTGAAAAATAACAAAAACTCACAGAAGTAAAACTTCCAGCTTCCAAATTTCTCTGTTTTGAACCAAACATTTCTGAACACATGCTTTCATTCATCACAATCAATCCACCCTCACTGTTCACCAGTATTTGCCAGTGTCTGCTATGAGCCAAGCCCAGTTGAGAATGTATATATAGAGAGAGTTTTCCTACTCTTCAAGGAACTTGGCTCTTTATATACTTGAACTTGACAAACATTAAAAAAAAAAAATCAATGTTGGCTGGAAGCTTCTGGCTTAATTCGAATACAGCAGCAAGAANAGCACCAAGAACCAAAGTAGGTAGCATGTACGGTATGGGAAAGGGCCAGTGCCATCATATGCCCCTGCACTGAAGAAAGAAACCACAGTACCAGAACAATAAACTTCCCCAAGGGCTCTCTATGATTCTGAAAGTATACCTAACCTCTTCTTAAAAAACAAAACAAAACAAAACAAAAAACCATTCCCGACATCATTTCAAAAACCACTTTGCCACAGTGAAAATGAGGTGTGTATCTAGTCAGATAGGTTAGTGTTTGCCCGATTAGATTCTGGCACTTTCTAACTGGATGATTTTAAGGGGTAAGACTGTGTTTCCAAACAGTCTCATAGGTTTCTTTAGAAAATTCCTTCCTCCTCTCTACTCCAATTACTCCATCCCCTTTCTTTAATTTTAAATTACCAAGATACAGTTTTGCTGCGTTTGTTGCCTAGGCTAGCTTTGAACTCATGATCCTCCCATCTCAGCCTTGTGTATATTAACATACGTAGCTTTCTTTAGGAAATTTCTTTGCATCTTTTCTCCTTGGCAAGCTGACCATTTCATCATGGCTTCAATTCACAAAGGGAATCATGGGCAAATTCTAAGGTCATAGACAGGATATTTCAGATGTCCAGTTCAAAGGAACTTACTACACATTTTCAAAGTTAGGGGCAAAAGTCCCATCCTAAACCTATAACAAAAAGAAATGCAGGCTAAGGAGGCCCAAACTTTGAGTATCTGGCACCATGCCCATTTCCAGCACCAGCCCATTCTCAAGTCAGATCAGAGAGCTAGTAGTTAAGTTTTAAGGCCAAAGAAGTAGACCTAAGTCTCCAAGGGGCCATGACAGTTCATCTCAAGTGGCTTGTCCCATCTTAAAAAAAGTGACAGATTACGTAGAAATCAATGGCCTCAGCTGCAGATTTAGGGAGAAGGCACTCACTTTTAGTGTGTCTAGATTTCTGGATTCCCAATTCTGTATCTATTCTTCATTTATCAAATCAAATTATCTATGGTCCCCAAGTCTTGGCTAATACACTGCTTAGCACCAGTGTGCACAATCAAACAATAAAATTGAAATGTCTAAATCCAATCAGCAATCAAACCTTAGTCCTTTTAACTTCCTAACAGTTACCTGTTAATAATCTAATAAACTTAGCTTTATTCTCAAACTGAAGCTTATCAGATTTAGTTTAAATCTGCTACTGAAATTCTTGAGTACAACTCAAAGCAAAAATGGAACTGTCAGTGATGGTGAAATTTATTTGGAACAAAATAAACTGTAGAATGTTGATATTCTCCTCATTTACCAGTAGCCCTCATTTACCAGTAGCCCACACAGTAAAATGTATTTTTACTCTGTCTTTCCAAACAGAGCCCTCCAAGTACTTAGCTTAAGTTCAATCTCAGAAAACAGAAAAGTTAAGTACAATGAGTCAAAAACAAAAACAAAACAACAAGAAAAACTCTCTTAAAGTGGAATCTATTAAATAATGCTTCACAGCTCTATGCACTTGGCATGAAAAAGCACTGTGATCAGGTATGCCAGTCGCTCACTCAAGAATCTGCTGATCTGGTAATGTTTTTCTTTACTAGGAGAATAAAAATATGTAAATGCAGCCCCCATGAGTGAAAAATGTGCACAACAGATAAGGTTTGAGAAACCCAAGTGCTAGACCTGAGCCTGCACAGCCTTCCATGAGGGAAGGGCCTGTAGGCCAGGGAGATTACCGCTCACTCTGCTCACTGACACAAGGGCACTTGTGGCAAACTGGCAATTATCCAGCAACCAGCCAGAAGCTGCTCAGATCCTGGGCTGTACAACCATAATCAACTGACAGGTTCCAAAACAATGGAAGAAAGGATGGGCTATCCTTCTTCTACACTGACAGATACCATCATAGACAGATGATGGAAAGCGCAGAGCACTGCTCAACTCCACAGAGTTATCTGCCACAATAGTACTTATGCCAATCCGTGCTGAGTCTGTCTTGGGCACAAAACCGGGAGATCTTGCTTCCCTCAAACACTTGTCTCACACTGAAGGTGCTTAGTGTTTGAGGAGGGAACTAAATAAATGACCACTCTAAGACATCACCACTTTAAGAAGCCCCCCCGGAACAAGAGCATCTGTCAGCCCTGGAGAAAGCAAGTCACTGAAGCTAGGGCACAATAGCATAGCATGATCTGGGGAGCACTCAGAGCAGCTGCCCTCTTTCTATCTTCTCAACTTTGGGAGTAGGGGCTGGTCAAGTGCTGACTATACAAGCATTGAGGATCTCTGAGTTCAGATCCTCAGCACTGATGTAAAAGCTGGGCACAGTGACATGTACCTGTAAGTCACACCCATACTAACACATACACATACCATGCACACAAATAATAATAAACAGTATAAAATAATACATTTTTAAGTTACTAGATAGTAGTCAACTATGCAGTTTGACTACATGCAGTTTACCTGTCATGCTAAAAAACGTTGACGACACTTTAGAGTTGATTTTTACAGTATGGCAGTTTTGTGTTTGATCACAACAGACAGGAGAACAGTCTGGCCATAAAGCAAATTCTCTCTGCCTTACTTCCTATGGCTTTGGTGCAAGACCCCATTATGTCCTAACCTAGAGACACACCCCCCCCCCAAACCCAAACAGACCTGGGCACCAGAATACTAACCCATTAGCCTCAGTGAGCACCTCTGGTTGCAAAAAGCCTCCTCAGTTTGCTTCAATGGGGAACAAATACTATTTTCTACTTACAATGATATAACAGCTATTAATTATTAGTAAAACAAGCTCTGGGCTCCAAAAGAACACAAAGATTCTCTCCCCATTGCACTAACCAAGAGACCATCCTAACTGTTCACCTTCCTAACTCATCAAGCAAGATCTTTATCAAAAAGATAATAAACATGTCATCAATCAAAAAGGTAAGACACAGAAATTAAAAACTAGAGAGTTTAAGGCACAATGACCCTGATATTGTAAAGGTGGTGAGTTGAAGGCACTGGTGGGTCACCGAAAAGGAAGTCCCTTCCCAGGGCTTTTACAGTAGTGGTATGCCACAGATCTACCTTCTTGTTTCTCTGTAGTTTGGGAGCACAGAGAAGCATTTTCTCCACATTGAGGCCACACCGTGGTAGCTCTTCTCCCAAAAGAGCAGTCCACACTCCACTGGGCTGAAACAATGGGCAGAGACAACTTGAATCATCAGTAGGGACAAGACAGAGGAGTTTAATTTAAAGTATTAACACCTGGTGTGTACGTGTGTGTGCATGCATGTGGAAAAGATACATTATTAGATTTTCAAAGGAGGCCCATTAGGATTCCTAAGCTCTTAAGAATGAATATTGCGCTAGGCGGTGGTGGCGCACGCCTTTAATCCCAGCACTCGGAGGCAGAGGCAGGCGGATCTCTGTGAGTTCGAGGCCAGCCTGGGCTACCAAGTGAGTTCCAGGAAAGGCGCAAAACTACACAGAGAAACCCTGTCTTGAAAAACCAAAAAAAAAAAAAAAAAAAAAATGAATATTGCTTGCTCATGAGAAAATGAATTCAAGCTAATGCAATACTCTGAGAACAACTACTTGTCCCCGACCTCAAAGAATCCCATGCCTCATGTAAGAGTTTTACTGTACAGATAACCACNCATGAAGCCAATCATTCCACAACAAATACATACAACAGGAACATTCAGGTGACCACAGTAGGTTGTCATCTCCCGATGACTACTCAAACACTCAAAGGCAGGTCCAACTTAATGGGAAAGGCTATGTGACCAGCAGGAGGAAAGAGAAGACAAGCAGACACATGCTGCCATGCAGGAGCTCACAAGGACTCAGCAGGACCATGGGGAATGCTTCCGGTGACAAGTGCTAAGACTGATATGATTTCAGTAAGACCAAAAGTAGACTTCAGTTTTCCTCATAATTTTATATACACCTAATACCACATAGCATAGCACATGGAGGAAGGAAGGGAGACCAGAAAACAGAGAGAAAAACCGAGTATGACTTTCAGCAATAAGCTACCACTTCATACACAACAAGCAAAGAGTTGCTTAGAAAGCTCAGGAACATCAGAGATCAGCTCAAGACCTCACTCTTTACGTGCCATATGTTCAATCCAGAGACACTGTCCTACACCATGAGAACTGTCACCTCTCCATTGCATAGAACTGTGTCCTCTGAGCACATCAGACTGAAATGAGTACCACTGGACAGAGAGACACTGTCTCTCTGTGGATACTGTCCACAAAGACCTGGCAAACTATAGCCAGTGGGACAATGGCAGTATAATGTCTGATGTAAGGGCACAACAATATTAGCACTCNCCCAAATAAGATGCCATTTACAGAGGCAGTAATTTCTTAGAGCCAAGCCTGTGAGCTTTGGGGTATTAGCTTGGTTTGAATGGTGGCTCTGCCACTTGATATCTGTGTGACCTTTCTTAGGCAATTTACTTGAGTCTCTCTATGCTTTGGTATACAATGGAATGAAAATACCTCCTTCTAAGAGCTGTGTGAGGATTTAAAAAAAAAATTATATTCATGAAGAATTCCAAATTGGAACTGTTATACACAAAGTACATGAATGTTGGCTACTTGTACTCTCATGATTATTCTGAGGCTTTGGGGTCAAATTATACTAAATATGGCTTCTTTCCAAAGTTTGCCTACAATAATAATGAAACAAAGGAACAGAGTTTTGAGAATGTCAAGCGATTGGGAGCAGCTTCCATACAAGTTGTCAACAAGAGGACAGCTAGTATCATTGCATCTAACTGGGAGACATGTCCTGAGAACCATGAAAACACTAGGATTAGAGGACTCTTCGGGTTCACTACCTGTACAAATACTATGAAGAGACAATTATTTTCAAACTATCCCAGTCAATCACAAATATTTTCAACTTAAAAACTTCGTTCATTCCAACTTAGAACATATTAAGAAGCGATTGGGCATGGTGGTCCACACCCATGGCCCCAGTATCTGGGAAGCTGAGGCAGCAGAATCAGACTAAGCTATATAGGAAGACTGTCTCAAGAAAAATAAAGGATCAGAATATGCTGGCATAATACACATTAGCTGAAATTTGAACCAGAACAAAAACACTCATGAATGAAGAAACCAAGGTGCCTCCTGCTCGCATGTGGGTCACACAGCAACTGCTCCACTTGGTGCATCTTCAGTCTGACATGACAGCTTAGTTAAACGGACACTTTCAACCTTTCTCTATGCAGCGAAATACACATGCAACCACAGATTTATATAAGTTTTATGAAAACAATATGATTCAGCTGGGTGGTCACGCCTTTAATCCCAGCACTCTGGAGGCAGAGGCAGGCGGATCTCTGAGAGTTTGAGGTCAGCCTGGACTACACAGCAAGTTCCAGGACAGCTAGAGCTACACAGAGAAATCTTGTCTGGAAAAGCCAAACCAAACCAAAACAAAAAAAACGACAAAAATATGATTCAGTATATATGAAACAAAAAATTGTAAATAATTTAAGGACCAGAAATATTCATTCTTTCTAATGAAACGAAGAACCATTATTAACCTAGACTATGGCTACATCATTTGTAAAGTCAAAGCATTTCTCTCTTGGCAACCTACTATTGCTGGAAAAAAGCCAAGAAGAGCAGTTTTCATGGAAAGGCACGGCTGCATTCAGTCGGCAGCTATCACCCACTTGCTCTTGGAATCATTCCAGTACCTCAACTTGATGAATGAAAAGTTAAGGGATATACACCATTAACGACAATGCCTAGGCAGCACATTCACCAACCAGAGCACATCTGGGNAGCAGAACTAGGTGAGCTGACATGAGCAAGCACAGAACAGTCCCATCCTGGTAGCATTGAGGAAGACACAACCCCAGATCTTAACACTTGCTGTCAACAGTAAACCCTAGTTACAAAAGGACTTAGAACATTTCTCATGTTTCCCTTGGATATGACTTCTATTAAGGCACCATGACAGGGCAATAAGAACTCCAGGCTCAGGACATTAGAATTTTTTGGTAATGAAGCCAGTACTCCAATACCAGTGCTATGCCTCACCACACCACGACCTCTGGTGAGACACCATCTCTTCAGGATGCAATCTATGTTTATTCATAACCAAAACACTGGGCTGGGAGCAGTTGGAAATTTGTTTCTAATCCTGCTAACTAACCATATGGCAGGGACAAACCTCTTGTCTCCAGCCTTAATTTTTTCATGTGTAAAACAGGAACATTCAGGTGACCACAGTGGAACGTTCACAATTCCTTCAGATCTTAAGTCTTATGCCTTTTTTAGTTCCAATCAGTGCTTAAATTACATGACAGCTTTACACTCCTGGGAAATGCAGGTATTTACAGTGAGGAACAATTTGGGATCCCAAATCTGGCTGGCCTGCAGGGTNTTCTATCGGCGATGCTCTCAATGTGGCCAATGGCCACTATGAAAAATCACATAGGGTACACCCCTGCTATTTACACAACACAGAAACCAAGAGTCCACAGCTTCACATTCTCAGTACTCTTGCCCACAGTACTTTACAGACTTTACAAACTTTATACAACAGTGACAACAAGAGGGCTGGAATGAGTAAAGGTAAACCCAGAACTCTAAATGCCATCACTTGAAGTGTAAAGCACACTCAAAGGTGACTGTCATTTTAAAACATATGCAACTCTATAGCATATCAAATACTGAACTGTTAAAGCCCTATTAAAAAGATCATAGACAAAGGACGTTCTTAAATCGAGGGCTCCTGACTAGTGATGCCTGCTTGTCAGAGGACTCAGAGGAAGCTAAGAGCTTTAGCATCTGACACACAAAGAGACCCAGAGAAGTAAAAAAGAGTGGGGAAGCAGAGTCAAGGGACTGGTCAGGTAGTGAGATGACAATCCTAGTATAAACAGCATCTGGTTACTGACAGANAGAAACACCCTGGAAGATTAAAAAGAGAAAAACAGACCACAAGTATATAGTCCCCAAGAAACAAGCACATTCACAGATGAAGGACTGGGGTGGGGTGCAACTAACTGAAAAACGTTTAGTGACCAATCTGGAGGATTTTCCTCCTTTCTTTAAACTGTATTTTATGTATTATTAGTGTGTTTGTGTGTGACATGTCTGAAGGGGTGTGGGTATGTGTATGTTAACAGAGTGCATGTGGAGGTCAGAAGACAACTTTGTGAAGTCAGTTCTCTCTTCTACCTTCATGTGAGTTCCAGGGACCAAACTCAGGTCATCAGGTTTGCATGGCAAGTCCCTACTGAGCTGTTCCAACAGTCCCAGTTTTTTTCTTTTAAAACTTCTGTAATATTTAAAACATCTACACCAAATATTATTTTATCATAAGGAGAAATTGTTTTTTAAAGTCATTTTCTACTCTAACATTGTAACTGCCCAAAATAACAAAATGACCCACTGTCTGGCTGCACAACTATTTTTAAAATATTAAATGAAGCTGTCATCAAGCACTAAATACAACTAGGTAAACCAAACTGATTATGGCTCAGAGATTATTACATGGTTGTAAATTGTCACACACTGTTCTAACTTATGGTAGTGTGACTAGAAAAATATCTGAATGAATGAGACTTGGCCACCACTATCAGATCTTTACCCCCAGTCTTTGCAGAAAAGGTAGGAAGGAGGGAAAACAGAAACAAATGTAATCAGGACACCAACAGCTATGTGTTGCTCAAACAGCTTATGTTTACTGCTTCAACAATCATGTGTTGGCTCCTAGTACAACAAAGGTGCAATTATCATTGCAATCTGAACTCTGGCTCAATTGTGGCAGC
>LZPO01066280.1:384324-403129 GCA_001675575.1 Neotoma lepida
CATACAATAGACACACACACACACACACACACACATATTGAAAAAGGCCAAAAATATTGCACCACAATCAGCATAAAAACCCTTAAGTGTTTTAACTTAGTGGCAGATGGACAACAAATTACTGTCTACGGTAAATGTAACTCTTTCCAAAACATAGAAGAAACATTTTGGAAAAGCTGGTCATCATGTTTTGGCTCAAACACATTGAGAAAAGCACAACACTTTACAGGTTTGTACACTAAAATTATTCTGTGGACAACTCAGAAAACAGAAGTCATTTGTAAAGTGTGAAGCACACAATCACTATAGGCCACTAACTGCATTCCATATTGTATGTTCACGCCATCAAACCAAGTGTCCTTGGAGATACTCCATCACCAGCCCCACCTGGAGCCTGTTCAAGCTGGCTGCAGGAACAGAGTGCTCAAGATGTGTGAACTGGACAGAAGTGGCACAGCACTGGAGACAGAGTCTAATTAGCCCAACTTTCAAAAGCTTTGTTGACTACCTCAGGAATTGAATGAGACCCCAAAAGACCACCATGTTCAAGGCTTCTTTCAAGCCTTGCCACAAGGAAGGACAAGGCAACACTAGCCTTGAAAGGATCAAAAGTAACTGATGACAGAACAAAAACTCCCATTCCCCAACAGCAAACAACAAACCACAGGCAGTACCATGTCATCCACTGTGTCTACTACAGTCCAAACTCACTGGCAGGGAGTGTGANTGATACTTAGGAATGATCTAGTTGAACAAGCAAAAGAAACCAGACTCAGAAATGACAGACATGCTGGAATTAGACTTCAAAAAAATGAGAAAGCAAAGAGAGAAAAGGAACAAAACACCAAAGAGACAAATAGGTGTGTGTGTGTGAATCCAGTTATCAACATTAAATACTAAACAGTACAACTAAAAGACTAATAACAGTAGACTCCATTGGGAGGGTACTGGGCGAAAGATCTAAAAGACTAAGATTGTCAGAATAAATAATAGGTAAGATCAACCTAAATGCTATTTATAAGAGAAACATTTTAAATATAAAGACATAAGCAAATTAAAAGGGAAACATGTAAATTGCAGATGCCAATAAGAAAGTAGGAATGGTTATATTAGTAAAAAAAATAGACTTTTAAGACAGAATATTAAAATAGCTGACATGAGTATTTTATAATGGCTTCAATTTATCAGAGAAATACAACTCAAAATACATATTCACCTAAGAAAAGTTTGGACATGGTGGTATATGCCTTTAATCTCAACCCTTCAAGGCAGAGGCAGGTGGATCTCTGTGAGTTCCAGGCCAGCTTGGTCTACACAGAGTTCCAGGAAAGCCAAGGCTATAAAAGAGAGACCCTGTCTCAAAACAAAACAAACAAAAACCTAATAAAAGTTTTAAAGTTCTTCCTCAATGTATGAAACAAGCAGACTTCACTCTGGTGGGGAAAAAGCAAGCCTGTAATTAAATTGCATATTTTAAATATTCCTCTCCTAGTACCTGTCTCTTATACACATCTAGATGTGTATAAGAGACAGAGCCAACACTGAAGAATGTAGCTCACTGGTAGAGTGCTTGACCAGCATGCATGGGGTCCCTGGTTCAAAACACAGTGTTTAGGGGCAGGGTCCTGCAACCATCAAATTGAAGGTACACTGGCAGTACTTTATAAAGCTGGAAAGATGGCTCAATGGGCAAAGACATTTGAGTGTTGCTAAACCCGACAACTCAAATTCAATCACCAGGACACACATGGTACAAGAAGAGAACCAACTCCTGTAAGTTGTCCCCTGACCCTCACACTGTGCACTGTGGCATGAGTGTCCACACATACATGCATATAAATTTTATTCACATATATGAATATATTCATATTATATCAAGACTATTTGGGAGAAAAGGGAGAGGAAAAGAGAGTAATGGAGGGTATGAATGTGTGAAAAACAATGACATGCATGTATTAAAATATTCAATAAAAATATTTCCTATGCTAATTAAAAACTGTAATTATAAAAAAGCCATATCCTGGGTTATAAAGTTCTTAAGTTTCAATGAATTTTCAAAGGGCAAATTCATAAGAGGTGACTGGGGATGTGGCTCAGCTGGCAGAGAGTTCATGTAGGATGCATGAAGCCCTTAGTGCAATCCTCAGCACCACATAAGCACACCTGTAATTTGCATAATGAAGAGGTGGAGGCAGGAGGACCAGAAATTCAAGGTCATCTTCATAGGAAATTTGAAGCCAGCTTGAGTTACATTAAGACCCTGACTAAAAATATCCATCAAATTTAAAAACTCTAAGGGAAAAGTAAGAGAAAAACACTGAAAACTTGACATTAAACATATTCTACAAACAGTAAAAGTTAAATAGAAAAATACTGGGCGGGCAACATGGCTCAGCGGGTAAAGGTGCTAGCAGCCAAGTCTGATGACCTGAGTTTGACCCCCAGGACCTACAAGATGAAAGAATAGAAATGACCCCCACAAGTTGTCAAAACCTCCACACATGTGCCTTGGCACTACACAAATAANTGTAATAATTGTTNTTAAAAGAGTATTAAGAGCACCTCTGCAACTATGAATAACCTAATACGAATAATTAATAACCTTCCCAATGAGAAAAAGAGCAGACTAAGATGACTTCACCAGTGAACCTTCTTAAACAGTACTAATACTTTAAAATTTTATTTATTTTTATGTGTATGTGTATTTTGTCTGTATGTATGTCTGTGTACCATGTGTGTGCCTGGTGTCCAGAGGACCAAAGAGAGCATTGGATCCCTGAAATTGGGAGTTCCAGACAGTTATAGACAGCTCACAGCTATCATGTGGGTCCTTAGGAAGAACAGCCAGTGCTTTTAATTGGTGAGCCATCTCTCTAACCCCCAATAATACTAATCTTAGATAAATTTTAAGAAAACAATGAGAAAAAGGAGCAGTCCCCAAGTTAACTCACAAAGCCAGTATATTCTTGATACCAAAATCAAATGAGAATAAAAAAGCTTTAAATAAAACAAAATAGGTAGATTCTAGAGTTCAGGAGGCTCAGGCAAGAGAACTGCTTAAGTTCGAGGCCAGCTTGAGTCACACAGTGAGTTCCATGCTAGTGTGGGCTACAGGGTGAAATCCTAGCTCAAAAATCAAAGCAAGGGCTGGNATGATGTACAGTATTTGCTGTGTAAGATGAGGACTTGAGTTCAGATCCCTAACACCGACTAAGAAGCTGGGCACTGCACTAATTAGAGACACAAGGCTCCTAAGGGCTTGCTGGCCAGCAAGTCTAGCCAATCACACTACGGATTAGGCAACCAAGACCCTGTCTCAAAAAAATTAGGTGGAGAAGTGATTGAGGAGACACTCAAGTTGGCCTCTGTCTTATGTACACACGTACACATACACAAACACACACGAAAGAGATAAGACTCACAATCTTCATGAATAGAGGCACAAAACCCAAATGTTTCAGTAAATCAGATCCAATAATAAATTTAAAAGAAAGCATAAAAAGCCATATAGAAGCCTACTATCTCATAATCCAATTTTTTAAAAAGGTGCAGGGATGGTAGGACATATATGAAAAGAAAGAGGGGATACTGAGGGCTAAAGGGTTAAGCCTTAAAAGATGGGGAAGAAGCAGGTAGTAGACAGGTTAACCAAGTATGTATGAAAAGCCTTAGTTAATAAGCTTAATTTCAAAATACAACCTTAAAAGATAGTTCAAACAGAATTGGCTTGCTTGAGTAGACAATGTTGTTCCCAGAAGACTGTAGTGGGTAGCTGTTCCAGCTTTGACCTGGAAGCACAATCCCTAGTGAGGCTTCGGGTAATTGCCACGCCCCTATCTAGGACCTCCCCCTGGGGCAGACCTAGACAGGAGCCTTTAAGNCCGGAGATCCGCCCATGCAGGCCCTCTTGGTTCNTGGTGATCCTGGATGCTGGATGGTAGACTGAGCAGAGTTCTCCAAAGAACACCACTGGACTGTACCTCACCTCTCCTGGATCCTGTAACCAACCCCTTTACTGGCTGAAAGTTACCCTAAATAAACCTCCTATTAACTACGTGGAGTTGTTGCCTTAATAATTTCCCCTTTAGAAGACAGGAGTTATTAAATAAAAAAAACAAAAACAAAAAAAACAAAAAAACAGTACAAAGCATGGGATGCCTCCCTGTGATGGCTAACCTTGGTTGTCAACTTGACTACATCAGGAACCAACAAAAACCCTAGCAGCTGGGCACATCTGTGAAGGATTTTCTTGATTGGATCATTTGAGGCAAGAAGACCCACCCTAAATCTGGGCTACACCTTCTGGTGGCAGCCTACATAAAGGACATGGAAGAAGAAAGCTTGTGCTTTTTGCCTGCTTGCCCTCACTCTCTCTGGCAAGTTCATCCATCTTGCCGTTGAGGAATCACATCTCTGGTATTACAACTAACTTCTTTGGGATTCCAATGTAAACTAAAGACCAGCTAAGATATCCAGCCTCATGGACTGAACCACTACTAGATTCTTGCTGTTCTGTCGGCCAAGAGACAGCTATTGTTTGACTAGCTTGACTACAGCCTGTAGCTACTCTAATACATTCCGTATATATGCATACACACACGCACACGCACACGAATTAGATCAGTTCTATCGTCTAGAGAACCCTAATACACCTCCCTAGACGTTTTTGGTCAAGGAAGGCCTAGAAGTCCCCAAAATAACATAAGCTATTGCCATTGCCCTTGGCTATCCATCACAGACAAATACTGCTGAAGATTTTAAATACTCTGACTGCTGGACATACAGAAACTAACTTCAAACCAACCAGGAAACTTCCTCCTTGCTGGGTAGCCTTCACGGTGCTAGGGAGAAAAGACATGAAGTCTTTCCCAGTTCTGGACACTGCATGCTNCAACACCAACCTGCCAGGCAAAATGAGCCTACAGGTGTAGTAGTGGCAGGACTGTTAGGGGTGACTAATCAGTGAACTGAGGCCTGCTCCACAGGAAGGAATTTCATGCTTGGTACTGGGATCCTGGTCAAAAGCCCACAGCTGGGGAAGTTACAGGCCCCAAAAAGGTAGAACTTGCTACTGTTATTTTGCTAAATGGCCATGTTAACAAATTATCTTCTAAATAAACACTTATGTTAATACATATAAACTCAAGCTGTTCTCAACCTTGAAAAGAGAAGCTTCTCTTTTCAATGGGTGGCCGTTAATGCAAACTCAAACTAAGTGAAGTGCCAAGAACAGTAAGTGATTGTTGAGTGTTCAGCCCTAAATGAGCATCCATATTACCCCACCAAGGCACAGGAAACATCCTGGAAAGGGAGATGGAAAAGCAGGATAGGGATGAGCATTGTGAAATGCTGTCTTCTTGCCATGGCATGACTGTTGTACTCACGAACTCACATCAGTTGTGATAACCTATACACAAGATCAAGCAAGTCAAAATTCCAGCACGGATGGGAGCAGAACTCTCAAGGTCCTACTCCTAGCTGAGGAACTACTGGCTATTGTTGGATATAAGAAAGTCCATTTTCCAGGTTGGCAATGCTCTAGTGGATGGCCTATGAGCACAATGGCAGCAACTAATAGGACTCAGTGAGTTTTTCAAAACAAAAAAACAAACAAAACCAAAAAGGACATGAAATTTGGATGGGGGTGTCTGGGGAGGGGTTGAGGAAGGAGTGGAGTGGAAATAACTAAAATGCATTTTATATAAAAATAGTATATGTGAAAAATGCTAAATGAAAGAAATCAGACACAAAAGCTACATATTACACAATTCATTGATATGAAGTGTCCACAAGAAGCAAACGTGTATAGTCAACAGTAAATTAGCGTTTGCTCAAATCCAAAAGTGTTGGNAGACATGATGGTGACGCACGCCTTTAATCCCAAGACTTGGGAAGCAGAGGCTGGAAGATCTCTGTGAGTTCGAGACCAACCTGGTCTAGTAGAGCAAGTTCTAGGACAGTCAAGGCTACACCAAGAAACCCTGCTTTGAAAAACCAAAAGAGCACAGGTTACATAAACTGATAAAAATGTTTCACAATTTACAATGCATGCACTGAAAAACCACTGAATTACTGAACTAATTAATTACATGGCATATGAACTATAGCTCATCACATTGTTATTAGTAAATAATTTACATACTTGTTGCAAATAAAGTAGAGCAATGAAATTAAATATATATAATTCCTTTATACACATGGTTGGTTCCAATTACATAAGTCTACGTGTAGGTAAAAGCAATCCAATGACAGCTTTAGCAGTAAGTGTGTGTGTGGGGGGGTGTTGAGTGAGAAATGTCCCCCACAGCCTCTGATGTTTGAATACTCGGTCCCCAGTTGGTGGTGCTGTTTGAAGAGATTTAGATGTGCCATATCTGTTACTGAGAGAAGGNTTTGAGAATTCAAAGTCTTAACACCATTCCCAGTTTCCTCTCTACTTCCTGCTTGTGGTTTGAGATGTGAACTCAGCTGTTCCTGCTGTCATATCTGTCACCTGTTGCCATGATTCCCTGCCATCATTATCTCCTAGAACCTTAAGTTCATATAAGCCCTCTCTTCTATAAAATGTCTTGGTCATGATACTTTATCACGGCAATAGAGAAGTAATTAACACAGAAGTTGATACCTGGGAGTGGGCTATTGCTCTCAAAGGCCCAACAGTGCTGTTTTTTAAGAAAGTGGGAGACTTAGAACTCCAGAATAGAACTTAATGGGATTCCTAGCAGGAGCTTGGAAGACAGTAGTACTGAGAGTTATATGGACTATGGAGGCCCCTGTTCAAGAGGTCTCAGAGAAGAACTNTATTAGCAACTAGGCTAGAAAATGTTCC
Source organism: Neotoma lepida (assembly GCA_001675575.1). Lineage (NCBI taxonomy): Eukaryota > Metazoa > Chordata > Mammalia > Rodentia > Cricetidae > Neotoma > Neotoma lepida. The sequence continues at coordinate 391,154 of LZPO01066280.1, forward strand.
TGCGATATTTTTGGGGGAGGAGAGGGAGAGAACGGCTGCTTTCTACCTATATCCTAAGAATTTGCCTAAAGCTAAGTTTAGGATTAATTTCTTTTTCAAGATAGCCAATACTGATTGTGCCAAATGGTTATTAGTAATCACTGTTACGCAGGTCTACAATGAAAAAGTATAAATGGGGCAGAAAGAGATACAAAATGCAGTTTGAGGAGAAAAAGAGCACCAGGGAATTTAATGTTACAGCTAAGGTTTATGCTGAAAGAAATAGAAAAATTAAGGCGAGGCCTTATTTTCAATGGAATAAAGGGAAAAGTGACCTTGAGACAAGATCCAACACAGCTAAGCTTCCAACTTAAGAGGCCTAAGGAATCCTCTGCTCCTAGAAAGAAGCAACAAACAAGAGCACATGACTCAATGGGGACCAGGCTCAATCCCAAGCTGGCAGGCAAACGTCATTGTTATCCACATGGTGACTGCTTTACAATCATGAAAGTCAAGGGGTCATGGAATCTTTCTCCGTGGTTTCTGGGAGCTGCTAAGGCTAGCTGTATGACAAGGGAGTCTCTGGATGGAGGACCTGAGGGGCCACTGGGGGAGTCTGTGGAAGTGAAGCCTGAGCTGCACTGGAGACCCCAAGATGTTGGCAATGCCAGAGCCATGGGATATTAGCCAAGGAGAGCTGTGGACCCAGGTAGGTGGCAGACTGCTGTGAAAGANGGGGATTTTGAACTTGAACTAAATTCTTNTTGCATTTTGTTATGGTAACAAGACTATGAGGGTCAGGGAGTGGAATGTGGTGGTCTGAATGAGAAATGCTCCCATAGATCGGGCATTTGAATACTTGGTCTCCAATTGGTGTTACTGTTTAAGGAGGTTTAAGATATATGACCTTCCTGGAGAAAGTATGTCTCTGGGGGGCTGGCTTTGAGAGTTTAAAAATTTGTGCATTCTCAGTTTCCTCTCTGCTTCCTGCTTGCAGTGTGAGATGTGAGGTCTCAGCTGTTCCTGTCACCTGCTGCCACAATTCCCTGTCATGATGGATCCTTATCTCTCTGGAACTGAAACTCAAATAAACTCTTTCTTCTATAGAGTGCCTTGCTCAGGATGTTTTGTCACTATACTAGGGAAGTAACTAATACAGGGTGTGTTGTGGATAATATTGTCAACTTGACAAGACCCAAAATCACTAAGAGGCAAGCTTCTGGGTATATCTGTGATGGATTTTCTAAATTAGCTTCATTAAGATGCAAAGACCCACCTTAAAGCAGGCAGCATCATTCCATGGATGAGATCCTGGAATGCATAAATAAGGAGAAAGGCAATTTAGCACCAGCAATCATCACTCTCCTCTTCCTGACTGCAGATGCAAGGTGACCAGCTGCCTCAAGTTCCTGCCAGTATGACTCTGGAACTATGAGCCAAAATAAACTCTTTCTTATTTGAGTTGCTTCTGTTGGGTGTTTTGTTGCAGCAATGCGACTTGCTTTCAATTTTTATGCAATAAAAAACTATTTTTTTTTTTTTGCCAGGCAGTGGTAGCATGCGCCTTTAATCCCAGCACTTCGGAGGCAGAGGCAGGAGGACCAGCCTGGTCTACAGAATGAGTTCCAGGACAGCCAGGGATACACAGAGAAACCCTGTCTCAAAAAAGCAAAAACAATTTTCATGATTTAAACAACATTAACCGAAAACAAAACAAGAATCTCATCATTTACGTTTATGGCTATCTCATGTCCTACAGCAAAGCTGCACTCTTCAATTTCTACAAAAAACTAGGCAGTATGCTGAGAGCTGCTTACATACATCTTATTTATGAGTATTCTCCCCTCATAAGTGACACGACAGTTCTTGGGGGTACGTACTATTATTAACCTCATGTAAAAGATGAGGGGGGAAGGACAGAGGGAGAGAGAGAGGCAAAGTGATTTTCACACAGATAATAATCTGGGGACTGCACATGAACCCAGGCAGCTCACTTCAGAGTCCAAGCTCCACTCTTGGAAGAATTCTCCTCTTCTGCAGTTACGGTAAGGTACCTGAAATTGCTCTGCACTTCTGCCCAAAAGCTGCTCCTCCATTGGCTGTACACATCCCACATTGCACTATAATACTTGACTATGCTGAGGAGTTTCATTTTACAAACCACTTATTTCTGTTGTGATCCTCTAAAAGAGACCAAATTATGATTTATTTCTGAATAGAAAATTCTACTTTATTTGCATTACTTTTAAATTTAGTTACATTTTTATAGGGTGAATATGTGTATGAGGGAATGTCTGCATATACACATGTGCCATGGCATTCATATAGTCAGAGGACGACCTGCAGGGGTCAGTTCTCCCTTCCACCATGTGGGTCCAAGGATGAACTCAGGCCATCAGGCTTAGCAGGAAGCATCTTCCTAGCTTCCTTTCTTTACACTATTTCAAGGAAAAAATGAGATATTACATCAAAGTGAGAAGCATCAGGTAAACATATGGTATTGTTTTACTTACTACTAAATACCAGAGACTCCCAACTGACTATCCAAATAAAGAAGATGGACTAACCAACCATNCCTTTAATAGCCAACTTGATTCTGCTAATTCTTTAACAACTACATTCTGTTAATCTATTCTTTTGGAACATATTCTCAGAGTGAAATTTCTGATTGGCATAATTAGGTTCACCTTGGAAGAACTTGTTAAAAACACAAATTCTCAGGCTACACCCCAAAATTGCTGAATCAAAGTTCTGTCTGGCTCTTGGGCACTTTGTATGTAAAGCCCANCTTTGATTTTAAAACACTGGTTCCAGCTCATTGTGGCTGGAACCTGGATCCACGTGAAAACCTTTACTCTAGGAATAGAAAGTAGACTCTCAGGCAACATCAAGATTCACCTTTCTGCACACGTCCTTTAAAAAAAAAAAAAGTGCAGTATCTGAAAAGTCTCCTCACACACCAAAAAAGGGCCCCCTCTTAACCTTCTATGAAATTTTTTTTACTTTATCTACTTATTTCATTATCTTTTCAGGTGTGTGAGAAAAAAACAAAAATGGTTTCTAGGGTGACACACAATAGTAAATATTTTATTAGCCTTAAAATCAGAAAGACTCTGGGCCACTTGACCAGGTTTGCTGGTTAGCTTTTATTGTCAACCTGACACAACCTAGAGNTACCTGGAAGAGGAATCCAATTAAGGAGTTGCCCAGATCATAATGGCCTATGACCTATGTCTATTGAGAGTGTGTTGGTTGTTGACTGACATAGAAGGGCACAGCTCATGGAGGCAGCACCATCTCTAGACAGGAAGGTCTGGGTTGTATAAGAAAGCTAGCCGAACATAAGCCAGAGGGGAAGGCAGTAAACAGTGTTCCTTCATGGTTTCTGCTTCATTTTTGCTTGAGTTCCAACCTGACTTCCCCAACGAAGGACTGTGACCTGAAAGTACAAGCTGAAATTCTCCTCCCCACTAAACTGCTTTTGGTCAGCAAAAGCAAAGCAACAGATTTCAAACGAGAACACCAAGTAACACAAAACATATGTCACTTCCTTCTGCAACATTCTGCACAAAGCAACATCTCTCAGCACCTATTACATGAGAAAATTAATCTGAGTGTCTGTGTAGTTTCTAATCCCATTGAAGTTCATCTTGCAGGCCAACTATTTGGGTTATTTTCAGTAGCAAAAGTAACACAAGCAAGCTGGGCAGTGGTGGTGCATGCCTTTAATCCCAGCACTCAGAGGCAGAGGCAGGTGGATCTTTGTTGAGTTTGAGGCCAGCCTGGTCTGCTTAGTTCCAGGACAGCCAGTGCTACACAGAGAAACCTTGTCTNGGGGGCGCGCTGGAGAGATTAAGGTTAAGAGCACTGACTGTTCTTCCAGAGGATCCAGGTTCAATTCCCAGCATCCACATGGTGTCTTATAACTGTCCATGTAACTCCAGCTCCAGAGGATCCCATACCATTAAACAGACATACACGCAGGCAAAACACTAGTGCACATAAAATAAAATTTTTAAAAAACTGACACAAGTTCCCTAAAAAACAGTAACACATCAGGCTTTGCTACAGTCAAATGGAGAAATGGTTTTAGTTTGCTCCAGATTTTAACTGTGCCTGTCTTGTTATCACTGCCAGACTGTTTTAAAACTATTCACATTTTTCCTATCATAACATGTTTCTTGCTGGTAGCACATGCCTATAATGCCAGCCCTCAGCAGGCTGAGGCAGGAAGACCCTGAGTCTCAGGTTTAGCCAGCTTAGGTTACAGATTGATATCATCTCAAAACAAACAAACAAACAAACAAAAACCCCACAGCATTTTCTTAGTCACACACAATTATAAATAGAGGGGAAATTAATCCACAATCATCAAGAATGCTTAAGAATTATAAGAAATTTTTAAAGATTATTTTTTATTTATATCTGTGTATCTGTGTGTGCATGGGTGCCAGCAGAGGCCAGAAGAGGATGCCAGATACCTGGGAACTAGAGCTACAGGTGGTTGTGAGCTGCCTAAAATGAGTGCTGAGATCTGAACTTGGGTTCTTTGGAAGAGCATCAAGTGCTCTTAATTGCTGAGCCATCTCTCCAGCAAAGAATTACATTAATTTTAAGATAATAAATGAAAGAAGAGAATTCCTGTTAAAATATAAGTTGTACAACTGACCCATGGTTCAGACTGCATAGCTCATGATGAAGAGGGTTTAAAGCCAGGCTGAGTAGAATACAAGAGGGTTCAGCAACTTATTGACTGAGATTATGTGAAGTTACTCACTGTCTTAACCTATTCTATGGGAATTTAAATGCCCTTACTATACACACACACTTTAGATTTATTTATTTTATACCCTGTTGTACCTATTACACCCCCCCACACACACACTTTAGATTTACTTACTTTATGTGTATAAATGTTGGCATGCACATATGTATATACACCATGTACATGCCCAGTGCCCACAGAGGTCAGGTCAGAAGAGGGGGTTGGATCCCCAGAAGTGGAGTCATGGATGGTTGTAAACCACCACATAGGTATTGGGAATTGAGCCTGGGTGCTCTGCAAAAACAGCAGGTGCTCTGAAACACTGAGCCACTGCTCCAGCCTCACTACATATATTTTAATCAGAAATAAAAGAAGTAAATAGTTTGGTTTTTCTTAAAATCAGAGTAAATTCACACTTTCCCGAAACACAGAGACAGCTACATCAATTCAAAAGACCCAAGTCCAAAACCAGAAAACAGCTGGAAAGTTGACAATGATTTCAAGTCAGTCTGGAAGGGAAAAGCCCTAAGTTTCCACAGAAAGGAAGACAGAAGAGGAGACAGCTTCAGGTCCCCATGCTTGTACAGATGATAATGTTCAAGGAACTAAATCATGTCAACACTACTTAAACTGTCCAAGGAGGAAACAGAAGAAACTTCTAATCTCTCTTTGATCGGGTTAACATAACACTAATAAAGAAAACCTGAAAAATCACAGAAAGAATCACAAGTCAATCTTACTGATAAATAAGAAACAAAAATCCTAAAAGAAGGGGCTGGAGAAATGGCTCAGTGGCTAAGAGCACTGGCTGCTCTTCCAGAGGATCCAAGTTCAATTTCTAGCACCCACATCAGGCAGCACACAGGAAATCTGANGCTTTTTTCTAGTTTCCCCAGATATCTGCACTAACATGCACATATCCACACACATATATCAAAATAATAAAATCCACTTGGGAGGCAGAGGCCAGCCTAGTCTACAGAGTGAGTTTCANGACAGCCAAAGCTATAGAGAAATTCTGTCTTGAAAAACTAAAACAAACAAACAAACAAAATCTTTAAAAAATAAATCCTAAAGAAAACACAAAATTCAGCAATTACATTAAGTTCTAATTTTTACAATTACAAGTGTGATTCAGTTTAATATGAAGAAATCTGATAAACAAAGCAAAAAGATCTTATAGTAGTTACTAGAAGTGTAAGAAGTGAGTATAATAAAATCTAACATTTAACACAGAAGACTGTGCCCTAATTTTAAAATACATGGTTGCCTCTGGCTGGAAATTAAAGCTCACATTCTACTTAAAACACTACACACCTCCATTCAAGTTAGAAACAAAACACAGATGCCCAAGAGCATAAACATCAATAAAAATACCAACAAGGAGAAGACAAAACTATCAATAATGCCAAAGATGTTTACTTGGAAACCTCAAGAGAATCAGCTGGAGAAGTACTCAGAGGAAAAGAAGTTCATAAAGTGGCCCGACTCTAACGACATCTACACATTAATACCTGCATTAAAACAGCCAATTAAATAATGAAATGGAACTTGCCCCCCCAATAGCAAGAAAATCCATAATAAATCAAAAAACAACAAAAGTATACTACATAAAAAACAGTCACTTGCCGTTAATCTGTTTTTTTTTTTTTTTTTTTTTTTTTTGCTTGTATAGAGTGCACATGTGTGTAGGTACATGTGGAAGCCAGAGGGCAACCTTGAGCGTCACTCCTCAGAAGCTGTCTACCTCACTTTTCTGTGACGGTATTTCATTGGTCTCATGCTCATCAATCAGACTAGGCTGGCTAGCACCAAGCCCCAGGAATCTGGTTATCTCCCCAGTAAAGCCTGGGTGCCAGGGATCAAACTCATGTCCTCATGCTTGTACAGAAAGCACATTACTGACCAACCTAACTCTCCAGACGGATAAAGTTCTCATGTTTACCTAAAATAGTGGCCCTTATCCCCATCTGCCATGAAAATCATCTGAGGAATATAAACTTAATGGTGTCCTGGCCATGCCCTAGAGATTCTAATCTAGTTGGTCACCAATGAGGTTCAGACAATAGTGTCTGTAAAACTCCCCAGGTAATTCTAATGTGTGGCCAGGGCTAAGAACCACATGGGAGTTCACCATCACCCTCATGAACAAAAGCTAAGTGAACAGCTAGGATGACTTTCTGGCACAGATACAGGCAGAGATCAAGAACTAATACAAAACACATAATAACAGAGGGAAAGGGAACTACTAATATCTAAGCAGATTGTACTGTGACTACTATCAGTTGAAAAAAAAACCACTGGATTGCTTTTTCATTAAAATTAACTTCTTTGGTGAGTCTTTGTTTATGGGGAGGCGGGAATTCTTACAGCATGGTGCTAGGATCGGGGGTGGGGGTGGGGTGGGGGTGGGGTGCCCAGGGGCTCATGCTTACTAAACAAGTGCTATGCCACAATCAAAAGTGAGGTCAAGATTCATGAAATAAGAAGGAAATATAAGAGAATCCATTTCTTTTACTTTTTTTAGGAGGAAGAAGGCAACCACAGATCTTGCTTGTATTGTCTATGTTGGTCTCCAACTCTGGAACTCAAGCCACCCCCTTACCTCTGCCTCCCAAGTTGTTAAGACTATAAGTGTCACTACATCCAACACAAAAGAACATTTCTAGTTTGGAACAGGGAAAGTACTTTTGAAGATGGTAGACAATCTAAAGGCAATAAAAGGAAAAAAATGGATGTTTCTATACAAACTGAAAACATACACCTGACACATATGTGACAGGCAGACTATAAACTGTAAAGAGAGGGAAAGAGGTCTACTGGAAGCCTTAAACTTTGAATACATAAAGATAATAATCTATNGCTCAGTGGTAGGACACTTGCCTAACAAATGTGAATAACTGGTTGGATCCCTAGCACCAAGCAGGCAAGCAGACAAGCACCCATGTGCACGTACACAGCACACATGCATGCGCACCTGTGCACGCACACTAAATAATCTAAAAAAGACAATTATTTACAAAGTTACGGAAACATCCTAATAAAACAATTTGGTTAAATTACAAGTGTAAGAATACTAATATCTGGTAACATCTAACGTTGGTGAGGATTTAAACAGGTCCATTCAACATGAGTAAGGGTGAAATTTGCACAATATTTTTCAAAATACTTGGTAATATCTATCTTCTTTTAGAAGTTTTTGTTGTTGTTGTTGTTGTTGTTCTAAAGAAGGTCTCACTGTGTAGTCCTGGCAAGCCTAGAAATTGCTGTTTATCTCAGGGTGGTCTCAAACTGGGCAATAATCCTCCTTGCCTTGTGAGTGCTAGAATTAAGGAGTAAAACCTAACATTCAGGCTAGCTCTTACTTTAAATGTCAGTATTCTTTCATTAGAAATTTCCCCACCAGTGCTGGAGAGACGGCTGACAATGTAAGAGCACTTGCTGCTCTTCCAGAGAACTCAAGTTCAGTTTCCATCACCCGCAACAGGTACCAAACATCAGCCTACAAGTCAAGCTCCAGGGGATCTGATCTTGCCTCTGAAGACACGCCATGGCATATTACACGGGGGCAAACATATAAATTTTTTAAAAACTGACTACACTTCCAAAAATTTATCCTGCACTTACTCACTTGCACAAAGATATAAATGTACAAAATATGTATGAAACAAAACTATGGCAACAGTGAAACACCAAAACAATCTAAGCATATAGTCCATAGAGCACATATCCTATACCAAACCAGATACTTCTACAGTCCTATGAAGAATGAAAAACAAGGAAGTATATCCAACTTAGGTTGTCAAGTTATAGAGTTGTCTATCTTTTGTAATGTGTAATGCCACTGAACCTCATGTTGAATGAAATGTGGGCTTGCATTTTAAATTTTTCGTAAGTAAGAGGTAGAGAAATGCCTGTAATTAAGAGCACATGCTGAGGCTGGATAGTGGTAGCACACGCCTTTAATCCCAGCACTTGGAAGGCAGAGGCAGGAGGATCTCTGTGAGATCAAGACCAGCCTAGTCTACAGAGAGAGTTTCAGGACAGCCAGGGCTGTTTCACAGAGAAACCCTGTCTTGAAAAACCAAAAGAGCACCTGCTATTCTTGCAAAGGACCTGGGATTGATTGCCAGTACCCACATGGCAGCTGTAACTACCATTTCGGCCTCCATGGGCACTGTACACATGTGGTACACAGACATACACACAGGCAAACATCCATATATAAATAAATTCTTAAAACGCTTTTTGTAAACACTAGCTTTAAAGAAACCTCTTAGGCAGGTATGATGGCAATCACTGCAGTCACAGCACTTAGGCAGCACATACAGAGGACAGTCACACGTCTGAGGCCAACCTGCTCCATACAAGCAGTTCTAGGTCAGCTAGGGTTACAAATGAGCCCCTCTTCTCAAAAAGCTAAGTGGGGTCCTTTATAATTTTTAAGATTTTTCAATAATCCAGGGACCAAAAAGTTTGATAACTGTTGCATTATGTTAGTTTTATGTTTTAAACATATAATCTAAACATAATCCCAATCCTTAAAACAACAACAACAAAAGACTGGGTAGTTTTTAAACTGAGTAGTTTGGAATATGAATTAGAAGGGTCCAACAANTGATCTGCACAGAGGCAAGAAGCTCATTAAAAGTCTCCTTGCATTCTAANTGTAAAAAGGGTGTAGATGCACCACACACCCTTCTGCCAAGGACAACTACAATGAAGTTTACCTTCTCCCTCTACTAATTTTTTAAAAAATGGTAAGTGCAATTTTAATATTGGAAATTACTTCACTTCTATTTTTTAAGTTAAAAAAATAAAACAAAACATCTTCTTATCTACGGTAGCCTCAAGACTTTACACCAGCCTGCCCATGTTCTCCTCAACTCTCCAGGAAATTGTATTCTAATCATTTCTCCTTTTCCTTTCTTTAGGACTAATCCAATTCACAGAACAGCCCTGTACAAAATAGGTACACCCAGTGGACGCCATTCAAAAGTCTGGGGTCATAGAGCCTCTAAAAGGTTTGGTACTTCGATGGCAATCAGCCTGTGCTGTACCCTTATCTCATCTGTTTCCATCTTTTTTAGCTGTGTCACATCTAGCTTGTCATTATCCTTCCCTCTCCTCCAAGTTCAGATCCTGTTATACACAGTAGCCACAAGGTTGATGGCTGCCAACTCCAGCCCAGGCCTTTCTCTAGAACAAAGATTGAGACCATGCAGAATGACCTCGGAACCAGAGAGTTCTGAAAGCCCAGAGTGTTGGGCAACATACCTTCAGTATGCCAGTAGTGAGCCAACCTCTCCAACAAGCTCCCAGGTAATGCTGGTACTGCTGGTTTGAGGACCCTCCACTTTGAGAACCATGGCTCTAATGTTTTCATTGGGACACAAGGGTCTACAATCTCCTGGCTCTTACTCAGTCCCTCTCCACTGTCAACAGTGGCAAGAGCGGACCATCTCAAAACATAGCTTCTTAATGAGAGATTGTGACAGTAACACATTCCCAAGTGATGTAAAGAAAAGGGTAGACAGGAGGATGTACTTCATCAGCTGAGTAAATAAGCATCCTTCACCAAATCCTTTGATGCATTAAAAAGTTGGTTCTCAGCAGAAACTGCCCTTCAACTGTGTGGTCCCGTTTCTACATATTTTCCACAGAGGTTAAAAAGTGGCAATCAGTGGCACACATTTGTATTTTTAGCACTTAGGAGGGTACAGCAGGGGGTCCATAGGATAGCCTAGGCTGCATGGGAGTTCAAAGCTAGCCTCAGTCTACACAACAAAATATCTCAAAAAAANTTTTTTTCTCCATTTTAAATATAGAAGGTAGAGATTTTTTATCTGAAAGACTCCCCCCACCAAAAAAAAATCTGTCTCTTTCATGTGACATGTGCAACTCTCAACAGAAGAGATAAAAGGGAGACAAATAGTCCCATGTTGCTATGTTCCTTGAGAGGAAATGCCCACCATCAGTCAAGAGCATTCAAGCACTTCAGCTCACTTACCTTGGTCATGCCTCCTGCCTGCGCCGCCGTATTCAGTCCAGCATGGCTAGCCATTTGTGGGGAAACCTGTGTCAAGGTCTCAGCCAGCACACTGCTTGTGGCACCCTGCATGGTTGGAGCAGGGTAGGGCATTCCAGCTCCCCTTCCTCTTCCAGCAGCCCCAAGAGATCCATTCATGACTTGAGCCTGCCCTTGTTGAGCCTGATTCATTAAGCTATGGCCAGAGTTACTATTGAGAAGGCCTGGGTGGGTCTGGTTGAAGTTAGCATTCATGCAGATCCCAGGTCCAGTCTGTGATGTGGCAGGGCTACTGGTCACCAGCCCCACTTGCTTTTGTGCTTGAGGATTCAGTGCTTGGGAGGCAGGAGGGGTGGGCCCAGAGGTGCTGGCTGCCTGTTTGGGCAGGCTAGGGGTTGATGAGTCTCCCTGGTTCAGAGGGCTCTTGCCCATGGCACCCAGGCTGGCCATGTTTGTACTGTTCGGCTGCCCCTGAGCCTGGCCACCAAGGCCCTGTTGCACAGGGCTGCTGGCACTCACATTTCCTATCCCTGGGTTGATGCTAGAGCCGCTGCCTCCTCTAAGAAGCTCCGACAGTTGTTTATGCTTAGATGCAGCATCTGGAACAAGGCTCCCACTGTTTAAAAGGCTTAATTCTCCATTAGGGATCAGCTCATCAGGGAGATCATTTTCCAAGTCAAACAATGATCCAAAATCTAGAAATTAAGCAGAAATGGAAATGAGAATCTAAGAAAACCTAACAGCTCTCCAACTGTCATGTTACTATGATCTTTAATCTAATGGAGAATTTCATACAGACTACTAGCACATCTTAAGAGTAACAGCAAACAGATCTGAAACATCATTTGGAGAAATAAAAAAAGGAAAAATANTTTTCAAATTCAGAAAAAGGAAACATTAAACAATGAGAAAGGGCCAGATCTTATTTTAAAATCATATCCTAAAACAATAATTAAACAGTATGGTATGAAGAAAAACTCAGATATACAAATTAAAGAATAATAACGAATCTTTAAAAATTCACTAAATTAAAATGTTAAGGTGCTTTTTTTGGGGGGGGGTTTGAGACAGGGTTTCTCTGAGAAGCTTTGGCGCCTTTCCTGGAACTCACTCGGTAGCCCAGGCTGGCCTCGAACTCACAGAGATCCGCCTGCCTCTGCCTCCTGAGTGCTGGGATTAAAGGTGTGCGCCACCACCACCCGGC
>LZPO01066280.1:403824-414243 GCA_001675575.1 Neotoma lepida
AAAAAGCAATTCCCTTTTTCTGGCTCCTTTCAAAGTAACCCTCCCCTGTAGCGTAATCTTATGTGTATCACCTCTATTCCTTCACTTTCCAACCTCCAGTGTGCTCTTCAGTTAGCAGCCTGTCTATGCGTGTGCAAAGAATGAAGTGTGCAAACTATGTCCACCACAACGTTATTTTTAACAGGAAGGAAAAAAGAAACCAAAAATCAACAACACCCAAAGGCAATTCAACATAATGAGATTCAANAGATGAGACTCCCTGCACTAGAACNCCAACTCTGCACTAGTGCTCCGTGCCAGCTTTACAACTTAGGGTATCTTACTCAGTCTGTCTGTACTTCATACTCTCCTTATCTGGAAGACAGAGCAATAAGCAAATATCTGGAAGACACTAGAAGGGGATGCTCTGGGTACTAGATGAATTAATGAATGGAAATCACTGAGGTCTGTGGGTAATATAAACTTAACAAGAATTAGCTATTATAGCCAGGTGGTGGCGTGCACATCTTTAATCTCAGCACTTGGGAGATGAATCTCTTGAGTTCTAGGACAGCTAAAGCTACATGAGAAAACCCTGTCTCAAAATAAAATAAGATAAAATAAAAAATTAACTATTACTATTACAAAGCTTAATAAACAGCCATACATTACAGAACTGTTTTAAGTAATTATGATTACTACAGAAATGTAAGAATATATATGTACGTTATGGAAAAGCATGAAACTGAAATAACTTATACAAATGGCAGATGAAATTAAAACAATGGCTGGAATATAACTGGNCAAAAATAAAATTAGTCATACTGGTAGAACAGTGAGGTAGTGAATGTAATGTTGAGTTTGGGAGGTTTTCTTTAAAAACTGCCATCTGGCATCCNTTCAGATATTTAAGAATTTTTCTTCCAGGGTAGCAGATCATATGTTCTAGCTGCCTAATCCTCTCCTACTACCACACCTTTCACTGTAGACAAACCCATGTAGCTCTGAGGTGGCTGCCTGGGAGTGTCCTTTGAGGAAGGGTAGCCTCTTCCCTGGCCATAGGAGGGAAACTGGACACATTCTGGTGCAGTAGACACAATCCCACCCAAGGGAAGCTGAGTATCTTATTAGCCAAGATAATCTGTTTAAAGGTTTTCCTTCCTATTAGCAAGGGTAGCTCAGAAGGAAGTCTCCCTTTTCATCACCAGATTTCTCCAGGAGCCTATAGAAACCATCTTGCAACCAGGAAAAAGGTCATCACCATCCATCCACACTGGACGGGCACAGGAAACAAAGGGGGGGGGGCAGCATCTAAGTTGGTAGAAACTTAATTGATGGAGTTGGAGAGATGGCACAGTATGGTAGACCACATATTGGTCTACCAGAGGACCCTAAGTTTAGGTACCAGAATCTATGTCAGATACCTTACAAGAGCCTGTAACTCCAGCTCCAAGGGGATCTAATGCCTTCAGCCTCCACAGGAGCACCCCCACACACATACACCTACCCACCCACATCTACACATAACTAAGAAATAAAATAAGTATTTTAAACAACTGAATTGGTAANGTCTGAACTGCTAAATTATCCAGCCCTGGAACCTTCCTACCTTCAAGCGTCTTGTTTTATGAGAAAATATACTTTGTACAGTTAAAACCATTTACCTTGACTTAATTCAGCTGTTTTTAGTCAGCACCTCTTGGTATACACTATTTTCTGGCCATTAACACAAGTTCGAGTTGCCATGTGTATCAGTAATTCTTCCGTATTCTCTCTTGGCTGGAAACCACACTCCAGCTCCACTCAGANACTCAACAGTACTACACAGACTTCCTTTAGGCTATCCCTGCAGAACTGCCAAGTCCCTCTTTAACCCCTAACATTCTCTGAACTTAGTAGCCTAGCACGCCAATTCTAACACATTGCTGTAGCTTCCCACCTGACTATACTAAATTAGGTATACACACACAGGCACATGGGCTTTGCAGTACTTGTGTGAACAGAAAATTTCCCTTTCACCCAAGAACAACATCCTTTTACACATAATCACAGTACAGTTGTCAAATTCAGGAAGTATAACAGAGTTACATTAATATACTGGCCCTATTCAAACTTCATGGTTGTCCCAATAATGTCTTTTATCATGTTCCTTTCCCTTATGAAAACTCAATTTAGAATCCCAGTACATTTACTCTTCATGTCCCTGTCATCTTGGTTAATCTACAAAGGGTCCTTAGCCACTGATTTCCATGACATTTCTAAAGAATTAAGGCTGATTTTTTTGTAGAAGGTCCTTCATATAGGGTGCCTAAGAGGGTCACTGGATTGTCAATTTGAAGAAAGGAATCTGTTCCTTGAAGAGCAGACTACTCAAAGGGTTCCCTTGTTTTCCACTGGGTCCATCCACAGTTCTTAGCTACAAAATTATCTGAAACTTGAGAGATTCCAACTAAGGTTTCCAGGTACAAATCATACAAAATATAGTTTAAGTGTTGGGAAAGTAGTTCGGTAATAGAATGCTTTATCTACCATGTGTGAGGAGGTCCTGAGTTTGATTTCCACCACAGGAAAGGGGGAAAAAGTTCACAATAAACCTTCTCTCTATCCTAGGCAATATTTTATACGCTGCCTTCCAGACTGCTTCTCCATCCCATCCTGGCTCACACACATGCGCTTGCGCTCTCCCCCACCCCCATACACACANACACACATACACACACACACACACACTTACTTTCTATTTAGTACTTTTAGTGCTTTTTAAAAAGGGGGGGTCGTTTTTAATTGTGTGTACATGGCAGAGAGTGAGCAGTGCACACTGGTGCAGGGTCGGAGGGGACCAGAGGAGAGCTGGAGTGACAAGCAGTTGTAAGCCACTCAAAATGGGTGTTTGGAACCAAACTCCTCTGTAAGAGCAGTATCCATTCTTAACTGAGCTATCTCTCCAGCCAATTGTTTTGCAGAAGGTCCTTCCTACGGCATGCCTCTTCAGGGTCACTGGATTGTTAATTTCAAGAAGAGAATCTGATCCTGGAAGGGCAGACAACCCAGAAGCTTCTCCCGAGTAGTCAGCACTTCTTAAATCTCCTGTTTTCAGTGGAGTTCTCCTCAATCCTTGAGCAAGAACAGGGAACTTCATCCAGACCAGTAAGTCAAGTGTGACAAAATCTGGTTTCCTTCTATCTGCCTGGGGTGGGATGAGGAGACAATGTCAGACACTGGATCAGCAAACACAACCGAAGAATTTTCCTATAGACTCCTTTAAGCATCTCAAACACTCTTCCCTGAAGGAGGCAGAGCCCAAGAATGGGAGGCGTGGGGGTGCAAAAGAAATGTTTAGGGTAATTCACAGGGCCATGTCAGGACGCCTACTTGATAGCGAACAATGGAAAAGCTGAACCCAGGAATTCAGATTCCCACTTAACATCTGGCCACATGTCCTTGGAGCAAACTGCTTGTCTTCATCCTAAAACCCTCACCGGCAAAGCAGAGATAATCATATGGGAGAGTTATATGATGGTAAAAGTTGGACCAGGACATCTTGTACCACAGATAGGGGTTAATTTATAATATCCTGAAGACAATCAGGTGTGGAGTCACACACCTTTAATATACTACACTCAGAAGGCAGGGGCAGATGGAGCTCTGTGAGTTCCAGGACAGCCAGTGATATACAGTAAAGCCCTGTCTAAAGAGTAAACAAATACTTAAGCACAAATTCACTCCAACTATTTCTTACCTTAATGTTTGCACCACTCCACCACTCAACAATCAGACCAGTTTTCATTTATATAGTATTCTACTTCTTATAAAATGCACAAGCACTTTTATAATTGTGAACAGGGTGTTTTCCCTGATAAATTACTTTGGTTTCCGTTTTTACTAGCTTGTTACCTTTTGTCTTTCTTGATCACTCTTCTCATCCATCCAAACACACTTAACAGCTGTTTGGGTGCAGCTAGAGTTGNCCAATGTTACATCCCCATCTACCAGTTCAAATACATGAAACCAGTACAACTAAATGTCCTAGGTGTGACTTTGTGTTTTTGTGTTTGGTTTTTGTTGTTGTTTTGTTTTTGAGACAGCTTCTCACTGTGTACTCTTGCTTGGCTCACCTGGAACTCACAAAGTAGATATGCAGACCAGGCTAATCTTAACTCATAGAGATCTGCCTGCCTCAGCCTCCTATATGCTGGGACTAAAGGCAAGAGACAGCACATCAGGCTCAGGGTGTGGCTCTTTTAAAGGNCAGATNGTCTGCAAACAAATCATCACCCCTGTTCTCACCACTTTTTCCTATTCTCTAACTTAAAAAACCAAAAGCAAGTGAAGATGACAAGCTAGGATACTGTGACATAGCACACCAAGGCTTTCAGCACANCATAGTATCCCAACAGTGTATTGAGTAACAACATTCTAACCCATCTGAAGTCCCAAAGGGTCAGCTCAGAGCTACCACTTCCAATGTGAGGCACAGACTCTTGTTCTCTGCCAATCACCAGAGCCCGAGGAGAACGAAAAGCTGAAGTTGCACAGACAGGGACACCCTCCTTCAAGAGCCTTTGCCTTTAGTCGTAGAAGCTGAGGTCATCTATCAAATAAAAGCATCTCCTGTCACACTTCATGGCTTGAGACAAGAATGCTCCCAATGCTGAGGCTTCCTGTCTACCAACNCGAAATCCATCTTTTTAAATAAGCTGATATGCTAGAAAATGAGTTTCCCCATTTCCACTGAACCACTGTGAAGCCAAGGAGGTACAATTTGAAAATAGGAAAGTGTAAGGACTTAAGACAGAAAGCTACGGCCAAGTAAAATAACAAAGGATGCTTCACTGCTAGCTGAGAAACCCAAATCAACAGTCTGCAAACCTAAGGTACCACCCAACCACTTCCAAATGNTCAAAAATAAATGGTACCCCACATGAATTGTGAGCCAGAAGAGGTGGGTACACATCCGTAGTAATTCCAGCACTCAGAAGGCTGATGCAGGGTTGCAAGTTCCAGAACAGCCTGGGCTACAGAGCAAGATTCTGTATAGAAGGGCCAGAACAAAA
Source organism: Neotoma lepida (assembly GCA_001675575.1). NCBI lineage: Eukaryota > Metazoa > Chordata > Mammalia > Rodentia > Cricetidae > Neotoma > Neotoma lepida. The sequence goes on from LZPO01066280.1 coordinate 408,858, forward strand.
TCCAGAGCTGGCTTGAGAGGAAGAGAAGGAGAAATGTTAAGGGGGGAGAGGGAGGAGGTGAAGAAGAAAGTGGGAAGGAGAGGACAAAAGTAGTGAAGGAAGAGGAGGAAGAGGAAGAGACCAAGATAGAAACATCAGCATCTCAAATTTAACAATGAAGTACTGCCAGATACTAAGAGGGGGGAAATAGTAGATCATTTCACACAATCAACCACCAGGATTAGCCAAGCACAGAAACCTGTGACTGGACTCTTAGCCACTTGGAAGGCAGAGCCCAGAGGATTACCAACACAGCAAGACTGTTCTTAAAAAGACCCATGTGTAGAAATACACAACTGTAATNCAAGTTATTCAGGAGGCTAAGAGAGATCAAAAATTCAAGGCCAGCCTGGGCAATTTATCAAAATTTNAAAATAATAAATGGGGGAAAGATAAGGCTGAGCCATAGAACACTTGCCTAGCATATTCAAGTTCCTAGATTAAATTCTTAGAACCCCAAACAAACAACAAAAAGCAGGTAAGTGGCTGAATCAATATGTGCAGCCAATAATATCTGACAGAGGTTTCAAATGCACCAGCCAACAAATTGTACACAAAACACACCTTCTTTGGGTTTTCTAAAATACTCTTTTTTCTTGCCAAGGAAAGCATACATAATCCCAGCACTTAGGAAGTGAAGAGAGGGAGATTAAGAGTTCAAAACCAGCCAATGCTACATGAGACACTGCTGCAAAACTCAAACAAAATCAAGTAATAAATAAAAAATAGGGATACGGCTCAGTCAGCAAAGTGCTTGCCAAATAAGCATAAAAGACCTGAGTTCAAATCTTAGCACTCAAGTTTAAAAAAAAAAGAGGTATAGTGTTATGCACTAGCAATCCTAGCACTGGGGAGCACAGGCAGATCTCTGAGGCTCACTGGCCAGCCAGCCTACCCTAATCAGTGAGCCTTAAGAAAGTCCCTGTCTTAGAGAACATGAAGGACAGAGCTCCTGACACCTGAAGACAACCTCTGGCCTTCACACACATATACAAACACAATGCAAATTTTAAAGATCAAAAATAAAGAACTATCTTAAAACCTTTTTTCTCCTTTGTATTACATTTGGAGGCCCANATTCTCTGTACTGACAGAATTGGCATTTGTATCAAAGCATGTTGACAAACCATTTTATCATACCTTCTACTGACCAGAAGAGTGAATTCTTGTGTTCTACAGACATAACAAATGAGTTGTAAAAGTTATTCTATCAACTTCACTTTGTTACTCAGGAGGGTACAAGTTCTGTGAAAGCACTGAGAAGCTATGTCTGGCTCACCACTGTCAACTTAGTGCCTTGGCATAAAACGCCAGTATTAGGCACTCAACAAACATCATGAGTGCATCAATTATACAAAGCCAATTTAGTCAAATACATAAAATAGTAACCTTAACATTTATTACTACATTTTAAAACAGAAACAGAACAAAAACTAATAAATTCTCTTGGAATGTTACATTGTTTGACTCATCTTTCTCTTTCCACTTCTTATGTTCCAGGAGGGTTCTGGTGTCCTAGAATCCTTCACTCTATGGCTACACCTCAGCATTCATAAACCTGGATCCCAAGACTGACATAAANACTAGCCATAGGGGAAGAAATGGTACTGGGAGAAACAGATGCTGGGTTTTANTTTTTAATTATGTGTACGTGAGAGGGAGAGTATGTATATACAAGTACACGTGCCTTCAGATGTCAGAAAAGGGCATTGGATCCCCTAGAGCTAAGTTACATGTGGTTGTAAGCCAACAAATTTGACCGCTGGAAATCAAACTGTGGTCCTCTACAAAAGCAGCAGAGGTTCCTAACTGTTGAGACATTTCTCCAGTCCACGATGCTGTTTTGTTACATTCATATTTCCCCCACTTCCAAGAGTGAAGCACCTTTCACAGGAGTATTTTGTCTTCCCACCCACTCCTTATTTCTTTCTAGCACCCCTACTCTCTGTGAAAAATATCTTTCTTTAGTTTTTCAGAATGCTCTAGTTTTCTTTTGGTATTCATCTGTACTATAACTGTTTACTCAAGTGTTTCATATCTTTTAAAAGCTGAACAAGTCTATTCAGCTACCCTGGAAAAACTAAGGAAAAGAAATGTTTAATTCCTAAGTCACTCCTGGATATAATGTGGGGTCAAGCATCTGTCTGTTAGCTCAATTAAGCCAATCCACTGTGCGTGCACACATATAATAAGTACATATAAATAAATACACATATATCAAAACACTTATGATAAAATATGTAATTTTGTCAATTTTAAAATGTGGGGCTTGTTTGTTGGATTTTTGTTTGTTTGAGACAGGGTTTTGCTGTGTAATCCTGGCTGGCTTGGAACTCACTATGTAGACCAAGCTGGCCTCAAACTCATAGAGATATTCCTGCCTCTGCCTTTCAGATGCTAGGATTAAAGGCATATGCCACTACACTTAGCTCAATTTAAAAAATTGTGTCAAAAAACTTGAGGCAAGACATGCTGAAAAGTACACATTTAAAGAAAACTGGGTAGACACTTTTAGGGCTACTATTCTTAAATGAACTGGAGACCACCCTGTACTTTCTCAATCTATTTATCAAAATATCACTAATTATACACAAAAAGGAAGGGCTGNCGGCTCTGAGTTCAAATCCCACTGTCATTACCATTGCTGTCTCCCTAACCTGAGAGAATATCGGCAGGCTGTCCACAGGATCATAGATGAGGGAACTCAATAATAAACTGTGTGTACATCAAGCCTGGCATGTAGTGAGCGCTCAATAAACATCAATTATTATTGCCGCTATCACTTGAAAACTGACAGCTCAACTTAAGACGATGACNGTCACACATAGGCCTAGGCACTACCATATTCTCTATGGCTCAGCCTTGATAACCTCAGCCTGAATAACTTATGCCCACTCTGGAAGAAATGAAGCTTACTTAGCCTTGGAAATCTGTANCAATTATACAAATACATAATGAAATAGTTCTCCAATGACAGAGAGTGGGGGGAAAGGAGAAAGAGTAGTTCTATTAGCAACTATGCCAGTGTACATTTATCCATGCAATTACACAAGTTCCCAAAAGACACTGAACTTTTTTTTCCCCCAGTGATTGTTAGGAAATAATTAAAGCAAATCTCTCTAAAATCTTCTGTAATTCCGGCTTCTTTTATGCAGACATGCTACCATATAATTACTACAGAATACTGATATTTTAATTCATTCTGCCTTGTTCGGTTGTTTTTTGTTTTGTTTTTTAGTTTGTTTGTTTGTTTGTTTTAAGACAGGATCTCACAATGGAGCTCTAGATCTGTCCTAGAACTCACTATATAGACCAGGCTAGCCTCAAACTCACAGATATCTANGTCTCTGCCTCCCAAGTGCTGGCATTAAAGGTGTGCACCACCATGCCCAGCTTTTCATTCTGAACAGTGATCTATGTAAAAAAAATTCCATCTCTCTTCAGAATAACTAATCTGTTAGAGACTGACTCCACTAGGGTGGATAGTGGCCTCCTTCCCCAGCCCTCCCTAAAGTGGAGACTAAGTCATCTGCCCTGGACTGTTCCTCTTTGCAGAATGGACTGACCANGTTTATTTCAGTCTNGGATAAGTCATGTTACAAGAGAATCCATCCAGAGGCACTCTGAGATGGAAACCTGCCTAATAAGTACTTATTCACATTACACACACACTACACTATCTGAAGTGAACAAAAGGAAACCAAGCAAGTTTATTTATTGAAATCCACTGAATAAAACCGCAGAACCTTAGAAAGTATCATGTAAATCAAAGAGAAATATCTAACTTTAAAAATGTACTTTAAGGGGTTGGTAAAATGGCTCATTGGGTAAAACAGTATTTGCTGCCAAGCCTGACAAACTGAATTTGCTTCCCAAAACCCACATGATACATACATATACACAACAATAATGTAAAAAAATATTTTTAATGCACTTTAAGATCAGTTACAGTAATTAATAGCTNAAATACCAGCTGAGAGGCTGAGGCTTACCAACAAGACTGAGGCCAGTCCGGGTTATACAGAAAGCCCCAGGATAGCCTGGGTTAGAGTGTAATATCCTGTTTCAAAATAAATAAAAAGAAAAGAAAAACATACTTGATACAATTTTCAAGAATGACTTGACTTGGAAAAGATGAACTATTTCATGATTACTACTAAAACGGGAGCCATTTCTTTGTTTTCTCAGATGCATTTCATGATCACTCTGCCCTAGGTATCAGGAAAGCTTGTTTCACTGACTGGTTTTGAACCTGCCACTTAAAGAATTCAAGACAAGCAAAGCATGGTGGGTAACACAAGCCCACAATGCAGCATTCTAAGGAGATGGAGGCAAGGGAATCTTCAGTTCAAGGCCAGCCTGGGCTACTTAACAAGAACTTGTCACAAACCAAATCAAAACTTAACCTAAGACTGACTTACCTGAATGTTCTTTGTCATGACCTAAACCATTGAGTCCTAGAAACAGTCATCCTCCTATGTTATTTCTGTACACTTAATAGTCACAGGGAAACGCCATCCTCAGACTACTACAACAGCTTAAGTTTGTTTCATCGCAGTGTGCTCACTACCTCCCTCAGTCCTGCAGAATAGAGAAAAACCTTCACAAATACAGGATGGTACAGCAGACAGTTATCACAGGAGCAGGTCACCAGACCTATAGTACATAACCTAGAAGCCCCTACTGGTTACCATGATTGTCTGGGGCAGAAATAGGAAGAAGGGGTTCATTGTTTTCTGCCAGCATGGCTGAAAGGGACTCAGACCCCAGAGAAATACTATGACCAGCTGCCTGCCTGTGCTACAACTCAACCAGTTGCTGGGGGAGAGGATTATCCTGTCAAGAAGAGTCCTGGAAGAAGAGGAACATAGTTGCTCAGCCAGAACTGGACCAAGAAACAAGTATTGAGACCCAGATGCCTAGCCATTTCAGACCCTGCAGCCACATTATCAATATAAACAAGCAGACACCAGTGGGCCAAGTAGGCCAAATAGCTGGGAGTGACAGAACAAGCAGGTAGCAACACCAAGTCAGGAGAAAAGGATAAAGAGCACATTCTGGAACNCAAACAAATTTAGATGTCACGATATAGAAATGTATGTGGGCTATTGAGTGTCCAAAACAGGAAATCAATGCATTAAGTACAAAAATACTCCATTAAACACTGGGGAATGTCTGTGGCATAGAGCCTTTGACTAGTATATGAAAGGTCTTGGGTTGAATTCCCAACACTACAATAACAGCAATAATAAATGAGTAAATACATAAGAAACTATTATTGGGTGTGGTGTCTTAGATTGTAATCCCAGCACCTAGGAGGCTGAGGCAGGAGGACTGCTATAAGTTC
>LZPO01066280.1:435034-447943 GCA_001675575.1 Neotoma lepida
ACGGCGTCAGAGGCGCGGCGCGCGAGGGGAGGGCGCCCTGGGCTCGAGCCCGGGCCCCCTAGGCGCGGAGTCGGCGCTGGTCGGGGCCCAGCCCGTCCGGTCCCGCCCCGGCAGCCCTGCCCCTTCGCAGCTGGCTCCTGGCCTCCCTGCTCGCGAGCCTCCCGGGTGACATCGGACTAGGAAGACGCCAGCGCAGTCCGCGCCTCTTCCCCTCGCCCTGTGCTAGTGATGGCGAAGTGGTGTCTGCAGGTTACAGACTGCCCTCGGGTCTGTTCCGGAGTGTGTGCAGATGGGGAAACCGAGGCGAGAGAGGAGGGCAAAGCAACTTTCCCCAAGATCACCGAGGGAGAAAATGACAGGTCGAGATTCGAGCCCTTGCTCTCCCCAAGTTTAGCAAGGGCATCGCGAGGCTCCTGAGCGCCCATTCCCAAGCCCAACATGATGGGGCCAGGTCCAACGCTGTCACCTGAAGGAAGAGGCTGGGAGCGCTGTCTCCTGGAGCTGAGCAGGGCCCTTGGTACCAAGACCAAGGGCTTCGGTGTCCTGGGGGTGTGCCCCACCTCGGACAACTACCCAGACTCTGGCAGGTGCCCAGAAGACTGTTGGATCGCAGGGAGACCTTCTCACCTGGGCTATTGTCTCACACACCTCAAAAGCTAAAGTTTTCCCATCTGTTAACTATCTCTCAAAACTGGCCAGCTTGACTCGGAAGTCCTTATCTTCAAGGTATCACCAGCACCCGTTTCCTAATCCAGAAACCTGTGAGTCAGGCGGCTCCTCCCCACCCGCCCACATTGCAGCCAGTCTCCCCACGTCTTTACCTGAAGAATGGGCTCCTCCTCCACACACCGCTGCCACCCGGTGTGTTGTCCATCATGGGCCCGTCCTGTGACTAAGGCAACTTTTCACATAAGCTTTTCTTACGATTCACATTTTTCTCCACATAGCACCCAAATCACCTTTCTGCAAAAAAGAAAAGAGAGAAAAACCTATTTGAAACAAATTAGCTCCTCCTATACAAAGGACAAACACCAAGAACATTTATAAAATAAACACGATGTATGTACACACACATATATAACAGTGATTGGGCCAGGATTGAGTGATGCACATTTGTTACACTGTTCAAAACATGTGCTGCCCACTCCTGTTTCATGTGTCCCTTTTTTTCCCATCACTCTGTCCCCATCAGCATCCCACACCCACACAACCACTAGGTAGTTCTCATCATGAGATATTTTATAGTTTTGTCAATGCTATTCACNGTGCTGACAACACCTGTCACTAGCACAATAATTCTTCTCAAAAACCCAGTCCAAAACTCACTTGCTCCAGGAACCCCTTCTATCCCACTTTAGGGCCTNAGAGATCACTTCTGGGCAAAATCAGAGACCATAATATTAGTATACCAGTTAGTGTTTTTTGTCCAGTTCATTTATGTTTTTATTTATTCATCAAATATTTCTTGAGACTCTTCAGAGTATTGCCACTGTACTAATTCCCTGGGCAAAAGCACGAAGAAGTCCCTGTGTGCTCTATTGGAGAAGTTAAAGTAACAAGCATGGGAAATCCTAACCAGAATATTCAAAAGTCCATCTTCTCAGGAGAGAAGGAAGTGTATTGAGCCACAGAGGGACACCGGGCCAGAATCACTCTGCATATGAAGTGCCCTGGGTATTGTTCTCACCATGAGGCATTGTATTCACTGAGGGCAGAGGTTACATCTGTCATGATTATGGTTTCAACTAAGAAGTAGGTTTGTGAATTTTATGACTGATTGAATGGATGCAGTCTCAGGTCTGCCAGTCCTGAAGGCCTCTGGCTATTAAGAAGAGTAGTAGGTCTACCCTGATGGGCCACTTCTCCCTACTCCATAGCATGAACATGNTGTCTAGCCACCTAGAAAATCCAAGGCCTTCCCCCAAAGGAAGTTCTTGGTAAATACGTTGTCTACTAGTGTGTTCTTGACCTTGAGTCATTCCCCTGCTTGTGGGCAGCTTGGGTCATACTCCAGTTTACAAAGACAACTGAGAAACTCAGTTCCCACAATTCGGAGTAAGGATGGCAGGGCAGAACGTGGGTCACACTTCTTAGACACAAGCGCCTCACTCTTTCTCCTTTGTGCCTAAAACATCTGCTCCTCAGAACCATTTCCTACTCGTTCTCAGATGCATTATTTTGATCCGTTCCTCTGGCTTTCCTTTCTATTTCTCCCTCAGTCTGAGCCTCCTCAGAGAACACTAGCTGGGGGACATGGGTAAGAGAACAAGTAACAGGTCTTGCCTGCCTACTTTTAGCTAGCTATCACTGTCAACTTCAGAATGCCTTGAGTGCAGCAGGCCACTGCCACACCTCCACTTGCCACAGTCCTAACGATGAGGAAATAAGGCCCAGAAGGGGACAAGCCACCAAGGGGCTGCCTCCTCTTCTCCAAAACCTAACCCTCTGTAGTGACAGAGACCACATTCAATGATAGAGGAACCCCTGTTCACAGAAGGCTCACATTGGGGGCACAGAAGAGTAACAACATGTGGAATAAATCAAGGACAATTCCTGAGAAAAGTTCACCTGACTTTATCCACTGATGAAAGTGTAAATCTGTTTGTTCAAACAGTGTAACAGTATTTGGTCATAGACAGGAATGACATGCTGGTGCTGCTGCACTATGAATGAACCCAAAGGTATGCTCAGAGAAAGAAGCCAGACACAAAAAGCCACATGCTATGTCAGTCCATTTATATAAATGTCCAAGACAGGCAAATCAACAGAGTAGGTTAGTGGTAATCAGGGGCTGTATGAGGTGGCATAGAACTATAGGAGATGGGGCTCTTCTTGGCGATCAAAATGGTAACTGTGATTCAACTCTGTAAATATACTAAAAATCATTGACATCTACACATTTTGTTCGTTTTGAGACAGGTTCTCTTGTATGTAGATAGCCCGGGTTGGCATTGATCTCACTGTGTAGTTCAGCTTGATCCCAAGTTCACTGTAATCCTCCTGCTGCAGCTTCTAGAGTTCTAGGATTATAGTCATGCAACACCACACCTGGCTGACATCTACACTTTTGTTGTTATTGTTGTTTTGTTTTGTTTTGTTTTTAAGACAGGATCTTACTAAATAGCCATCACTGGCCTGGAACTCACTGTGTAGACCAAACTGGGCTTGAACTCACTGAGATCTGCCTGCCTCAGCCTCCTGAGTACTGGGATCAAAAGCATATACCGCCATGTCCAGCTGATATTTATACTTAAAACATAAAATAAAATTGCATTTTATTATGTGTGTGGTGGAAATGCATGTGCAATGGTGTTGTGTTGAGGTCAAATGACAACGTTCTGGAGTTGGCTCTCTCTTCCCACCATGTGGGTCCCAGGAATCAGGCTGAGGTCATCAGGCTTGTCAGCGTGCACCTTTACCCATAGAGCCATTTCACACCTGCACTTTTAATGGGTATGTATTTTAATAAAGCTTCTTTTAAAAAAGTCTACTTGGAAAGAATAAAATGAGAGGTGAGGCAAGGTCTCGAGACTGGCCAGCCAGATCCAGGTGGGAAAGTGGCAAGATATAATTGGTGGAACTAGGAGTGGAGGTGAGAGGGGATTGATGGGGATGGTATTGGAACTTCCCAACTCTGGACCAGGCTGGGAGTCTACTACTTTAAGCACCAGCAGGAAGGATGGGGTTAAGGTTGAGGTGCAGATCTTTCAGGGGACAGAAGAGCCTTAAAGACAGTTTAAGACATGAGATTTTGTGTAGTTTGTTCCTTATTATACCTTTCTAGGCCTAGGTTAAAGGAGAGCATCAGATTTGGGCTTTGTCTTTAAGCAATGCAGAGGGAGCAGTAGGAAGATAAACACCAACTGCGCACGTTGAAGTGATGCAAAAAGAAATCACACAAAATCCCATGAGTGGGTGTCCTCTGAGAACCATGGGTAATGAGGAGGGGGAAACCAAAGGATGAGGACAAAATTCCAGCAGGTCAATCGGGTGTGATGATACATGTCTATAATTCCAACACTTCAAGGGAGATAGGAGAATCTGAAGTTCCAGGCTATATCTAGGCTCTAGCAAATCAGAGGCTAGCCTGGGCTACTCAGTGAGCCCCAGGCTGGATAGAGCTACGAGTGAAACTCTGCCTCAAAACACCAAATACATGCAGCTAAACAATGCTAGCAATAACTGGGCCTTAGAAATCTGTTAATCTATATTACATCTGATAATGTATAAAATATATCATTTGTATAATAATGTGGTGGGGTATGATGAAATAAGATTGGCTAGGAATTGGGCTCAGTGGTGTAGACTTGAGTCTCGATCTCCAGAGCCCATGTAAAAGCCAGACAGATGTGGCACCACCTCAGGAGGCTGAGATGGGATCTCTGGATCAAATGGACTAGCTAGACTAGCCAGATGAGTGAGCCTCAGGCTCAGCAGGAGACTACGTCACTAAACACGGTGAAGAGAACTTGAGAAAGGGACCTGATGTCAGCCTCTGACCTACACACACATCCCCACCCATGTGCATGCACACCAGCACGCATACTTGAAGATGCATACACACATTGCATGTGCACCACACACATACACACACAAAAATAATTGGAACCAGTTAGTCACTGAAGCCCAGTGGCATGCACAAGTGGATTCGTCACACACAAATGTGTACATTTGTGTATTTTGAGATTTTCCATAACTAAAAGTTTTTATTTTTATTACGTGTGTGTGTTGTGTGTGTGTATGTGTGTGTATAACCACTATGCTGGTTCCAGGGATTGAAATCAGGTGATCAAGCTTGGTGATAAGTGTTTTAACCACCTAAGCAGTCTCACTGGTTGAATAAAATATTTTTAAATATTAAAATCAAAATCTAAGTCTTTTTACTCACAAACGTATTACTAATCATTTTTTAAATTTTCTTTTGTCTTGCATTAAAGCATCATAATTTTTTTCCATTGGGATCTGTACATCTTTGGCTGATCCAACAAATTTACTTATTAGTTCTAATCTTACTAATCATTTTCTATAGAATCTCTTGAACTTTTATTGAAGTGCATTCTCTCTCTCTCTCTCTCTCTCTCTCTCACACACACACACACACACACACACACACACACACACACACATACACACACACACAAGGTCCTGCTCTGTAACCTAGTCTGACTTTCAATTCACAATCCTCCTGTCTCTGCCTCCTGATTGCTAGGATTACAAGTGTGTGTCCCCACATCTGGTTCTTGTTTTTAAATTGTCTTTATCATCAGGGTCATAGACTGAGTGATAAAGATATATAGAGATATAGCTATGTTATATATAACATGCATATTATATAATATAATACAGTAGGAAAATAAGCTCTCGGAAGGAAAGTAGGAAGCCCAGAGTGGAGGTATGGTCTATCTTTGACCTCCTCCTTTTGTTGTTAAGCTAATTCCCCGTAGCATCCTATCCTCAACAATATTTTGATTGTCAGTTCCCTCATTCTAACCCCTTTGTCTAACCTTTTCTCTTCTTGGTAAGTTTAAATTTCATTGTCTGCTATAACAGACACTGGTCTGCCCATACACTAACTCCCTTTTTCTCATTCATGTGATGTGATTATACTTGCTTGGCAGAACCACGCTGAAGCTAAATCTGGCTCCTTTTCACCCATGCATGGAGAAAAATAACGAGCAATTGTCAAGTATGGTGTGGTACACTCCTGTAATCCCAACACTTAGCAAGGTGAGGCAGGAGGATTCCTGTGGGCCTTGGCTACAGAGTGATTTCCAGATTGTCTCCAGTTACATAGCAAGTTCCTGTCTGAATAGGGGTGGGATATCTGATTGGTGTCAGCATCACCAATGGTCACACATCTGCAGTGGGCCATTCAGAATGTGGGACAATCCTATGACTGCATGGTCATTCGCTCTCCTCTGCTGAAGTCTCCTTCCTCATTCTCACTCAGCCCATGGTTGGCTTATTACCTTAATGGTTAAACTGAGAATACCAAAACACAGTTTTCACACATTTCCCACAATGCATCTGCTTATGAATCCACACCTGTGCCCATATTTCTACCTGTCTTCTTGTTTGTACCATCTGAAAACCCAAACCCTCAGGCTCAATTCATAGAGTAGTTGAAGATGACCCTGATCCTCCTGCCTCCACCCCCTCCCAATCCCACAAGAGCTGGCATTGCATGTGTGGATGACCCCATGAACTGGCAGAAGAAATTCTGAGATAGCATAAAATCTAGGCTGTGGCATGGTTACTGCTCACTGCTCTTAGACAGTTGTTCAGTGAGAAGGAGCAGAGAGACATGAAATGTGCAGTCTGGAGAGAAAGGGCTTTTGAACAAGTTTAAATGCAGACAAATGGATGCAGAGGAAAATGGATGCAATTATTAAAGTGGTCAGCACAACTTGGGAGAAAGCTTGCACTTGGCTCTAGGACACTCAGAAAGGTTCCTTGAGGTCCAGAGTCCACCCATCAAAGGAGAGAGACTAAACTGAGAATGTCACTGAGCAGGTTCCCAGCCTGTAAACAGGCGTAGGTATTTCCCAGGGTCAGTCACTAAGGAACACAAGTCACTGTGGCAGAATGGGGCCAGACTGCATCTCAAGCTGGCAGCAGAACTTGTCAGCATTGTCCATGTGGCATTGCAGGCACGGTAAACACAACAGTTATGGGAAGAAGAAAGCTCCCACCAAGTTTCTGGAAAGTTAGGCAAGGCATAGCCGTGTCAGATTCTCTAGAGGGAGGCCCTGAGCAGCTGCTGTGAAAGTGAAGCCCAGTTTGCAATGAAGATCCCAGGATGCTGGAGATACCAGGACTACAGTCTGTCCACTGACAAAGGTTGCAGGCACAAAGTAGAGCCAGAGACAGGCTACATGTGCTACCGGTAGTAAGACAGAGGGGCGGCCTGTCTAAGCCATTGGAGCCAGATGATACTAACGAGAGGTCCAGATGCCACACACGGTGTATGGAATTTTAAGTCTGTCCTGCTGAGTTTTGTTTTTGCTTTGGCCTTATCTTTCCTTGCTGTGCCCCGATTCCTCTCTTTTGGAATAAGAATGTGTATTTCATGCCATTGAATAGTGAAGTAGGTAACTTTTAAATTTTATTTTATAGAGGCTCGCAGTTAAGAGTCTGTCTTGACTCTCAGAAGTGACTTTGGACTTGTGAATGATGTTGAAACCACTGAGACTTCCAGGCACGGTGACACACACCTGTGTTGTGAGTAATTGTCCTCTGATCCAAGCAACCGGCATCTGGGGGGTTCAGCTGCACACTCTTGCAAAAGAATCATCCCCAGTGGACTTGTTGGCTGTTTGCATGCCTTCATGGAGGGTAGGGAGGGTTAGGAGACCCTATCTGAGTACCCAGCCTATGCCTACCACACCTGGTGTATGTTATTCTGCCCTAAATTCCTGTGGCTTTGGGGAGGGGCTAAAGTAATAGGCTGAGGAACTAGAGAAAGGAGGCTCCATTTAACTGGCTACTGTGGGAGGAGCACTCACACCCCTGCAAGTAACCCCTCACTTATGCTCTGTAAGGAAGCCCAATAAACTCATTGGTTCCCCAGAACTTTGGTGAAATAGTGCCTCGGTTTGTCATTGGGATCTTAGAAGAAGCGGCAGATGTTACAGCTCCTCCTGGGAAGGAACTTTTTTTCACAGCATTCAGAGGTAAAAGCCCAAAGATTGGAAGTTTAAGGTCATCTTTTGCTGACATCACAAGTTTGAGACCAGCCTGGGCTATATGAAACCCTGTCTCAATAAAAAGAATAGGGGCTAGGAGGGATGTAACTCAACTGCTAGAGTCCTTGCCTAGCATGTACCAAGCCCTGGGTTCAGTCTCTAGCACTACACAAAATCAGGTATAGTGGCACAGTCCTATAATCCCAGCACTTAGGAGATAGAGGCAGTAGGATCAGAAGTTCAAAGTCATCCTCAACTACATAGCAACTGCAAAGTGAACCTGCTCTGTATGAGACTCTGTCTTTAAAAAAAAAAAAAAGGATGAGTGGGATTGAAGAGATGGGTCAGTGCTTAAGAATGCTTGCTGCTTGCTGGGCTGTGGTGGCACATACCTTTGGTCCTAGCACTTGGGAGGCAGGGGCAGGTAGATCGCTGAGTTTAAGGCCAGCCTGGTCTACAGAGTGAGTTCCAGGACAATCAGGGTTACACACAGAGAAACCCTGTCTCAAAAAACAAAACAAAACAAAAACAAAAACAAAGTTTGCTTCTCTTCCAGAGGACCTGAGTTCCATTCCTAGTAACTACATCAGATGATTCACAACAGTCTATAACTCAAGCTCCAGGGGATCCAACACCCTCTTCTAGCCTTCAAGGGCACCCCACACACACATACATATTCATAATTAAAAATAAAATAAATCTTTTAAGAATAGTAAAAGTAAAATAAGAGAAGCAGGAGTTGGAGAAGAAGAAACTGAACTTTTTTAAGGTTTTTAATTTTTAAATTTTTACATGTATGAGCATTTCACTTGGATGTATGTATTTGCACAACATGCATGGAGGTCCAGGAGAGGGTATTAGGTATCCTGTAACAGGAGTTACAGACAGTTGTGAGCCACCATGTGGTGCTGGGAACTGAACCTGGGTCTTCTTGCAAGAGCAACCAGTGTTCTTAACTACTGAGCCATCTCTCCTGCCGGCTGTTGGGAGTTTTGAAGTTGGAATGACTGCATTTTGAATTATAAATGTCCATGAGCCTATGGGGACCAGGGATAAAGTGATATGTTTGAGATAAGTGAGATAGCTCAGTGGTAGAGACACCTACTGCCAAGCCTGATGGTCTGAGTTGGATCCCTGGGACCCACGTGGTAGAAAAGAAACAATTCCTGAAAATAGTCCTCTGACCTCCATATGCACACAGTGGAACACACATTACACAAAATAAATACTAGTTTTTTAAAAGTGATATATTTGGGTGTCAAGTTGATAAGAGGTATACTTGTAATAGTTATTCCTCATTGTCAACCTGACTTGATTGGGTCTCAACTAAGAGACACACCTCTCTCTGGGTGTGTTTATGAAGAAATTTCCAGAGAGAGTTAGTAGAAAAGGGAAGACGTACCTTGAACATGGTGTCACCATCTCATGGACTGGGATCCTAGGCTAAAAATTGGAAGAGGAGCGAGGTAGCTAANCATCGGCATCCCCTGCCCTCTGCTTCCTGGCTGCAGATGCAGCCAGACACCTCACGCTCCGTGCCATGCTTCCAGCCATGATGAACTGTATCTTCATACTGTGAAAATGTTTCGAACTACAAAACAAAATATAACTTATTCTATGGCAAATATTGGAAAACCACAAACCTACCCATACCTGGGTTTTTTTGTAGGTTTTTTTTNGNGGGGGGCAGGTAATATATAAATTAAGTTGTACTAGGTCACAGTCACACAAATTTATTATGGATGTCTATGACTGTTTTCATACTACAACCTCAGAGCTGAGAAATTGCAGCAGAGGACAAATTACCCACAAAACTTAAAAGTGTTTAGTATCTGCCCTTACAGGAGAAGATTTCTGGCACCTGCTTTGGGGCATAGTTCTCAGGCTTCTAAAGCTTGCATGGTAATTGGATGCCAAGTGTCAAAGAGGTGTCAGTCTATTCCAGAGGGCTGTGATTCCAGTGGTGCTGACATTGCTCTTCCTCAGGCCTGAACAGTCAGTCCTCACGCTCGGAGCAGCCATTCTCTAGGAAGACTGGGGCCATCCCATTCCACCCAGGAAGAGCCCAGCTCCCAGTCACTGATTCATGGAATCTCTCACTCTTCAAGATTCATGGGTCTTNTCTCTCCAGAGCCTCTTCTTCCTCAGTGCGAACCCTACATGTTCCACCNAATACAAGGTTGGGAACTCTAGCCCTGCATCCTCTGAGTGAGGCTGCGACTCTTTCAGGATCCATCACGGCAGGATGTAGAAACTCTACATTTTTTTCTTAATCCCGTTCTAGATAGAATTCCACTCTCAGTGTTCCACTAAAAACTACTTGGTAAGGACACCAGTGTCTACAAAGCTGCAAATTGCAGTAGTTACTCAGCTAGTCCCTTGTTTCTCATTTTCTGCATGGGCACACTTGTGTATACGCACACTGCATTTGCACCTGTGTATATGCGCCTGGGAGCCAGGGATCAATGTCAAGTATCTCCTGAATTGTTCTTCATCTTATTTTTGAGGCAGGGTCTCTCACAGAGCTTGGAGCTCACTAATTCAGCTAGACGGGCTATCCAGCAAGCCATCATGTATCTTCCTGTCTCTGCCCTTTAGATTACAAGCACCCCCAAGACACACATACGAAGCTTCTGTGTGGGTGCTGGGATTGAACTCAGCTTCCCTTGCTAGTGGGGCAAGCGCTTTATTGACGGACTCATCTCCTGACTCTCATCTTTTTTCCTGACCTATGAGCAGCCGCCCACACAAACAGTGACTGCTTCTTTCTTGAAGACCTCATCCCTCCTGCTCAGGCTCCTCTGATGATGCTTGCTCTTCATTCTGAGCTCAGGATGCTGGGATACCACAGGGCTCAGCCCTTCCCTTCCTGTACAGGTTTCCTTGGTAGCTGCCCCCCTCACTCTTGCTCTCATTTTTTAGACAGGGTCTCTGTCTTAGTCAGTGTTCTATTGCTGTGAAGAGACACCATGACCATGCAACTCTTATAAAGGAAGACATTTAATTGGGGCTCGCTTATAGTTTCAGAGGTTTAGTCCATTATTGTCATGGCAGGGAGAATGGTGGCACCTAGGCGGAAGTAGCTGAGAGTTCTACATCTGGATCCACAGGCAGCAGGAAGAGAGAGCCACTGGCCCTGGCTTGGGCTTTTGAAACCAAAGTCCACCCCCAGTGACACACTTCCTTCAACAAGATTACACCTATTCCAACAAGGCCATACGTCCTAATCCTCTCAAATAGTGCTATTCCCTGGTGACTGAACGTTCAAATATATGAGCCTATGGGGACCATTATTACTCAAACCACCACAGTCGTATGTAGCTAAGGCTGGCTCTTAACTTACTGTGTCAGTGAGGATAACCCTGAACCTGTTTGTTCTGCATCCACCTCCCAATGCCAGGGTTACAGATGTGTGACAGCAAGCCTGGCTCCTTGGCAATATTATTGGGCTTCAGACGGTTGATTAATTTTGGCTCTTTTGAGACAGAATCTTCCTATGTAGACCAGAATGGCCTTGAATGTGTGGTGAAGCCTTGCTGCCATCTCTTAGCGCTGAGATTATAGGCTTGCACCGTCTCACTGGCTTTCATATCTTTAAACAGCATCTAAAGGCTCACAACTTAAATATAAGTGTGGAACATCAGTCTCCATCTCAGACATCACTTGTGTGTTATGTGTGTACATGTGTGTATATATGTGCATTGTGTGTATTTATGTGTTGTGTATTTGTGTGTATGTATGTGCTGTGTATGTTTGTGTGGTGTGTATATGCATATGTGTGTGTTGTGTGTATGTGTGTGTGCTGTATTTATGTGTGCGTTATGTATATGTGCGTGTGTTGTGTATATGCTTGTGTGTGTTGGGTATATGTGTGTATGTATGTGTTGTGGGTATATGGGTGTGTTTATGTATATTGTATGTATGCATGTGTGTATATGTGGGTGTTGTGTGTATGTATATGTGTGTATTATATATATCCATTTGTATGTATGTGTTGTATGTGTATGTGTGTTTGTGTTTGTTGTGTGTATGCATGTTATGTGTATGCATTTGTATGTATGTATGTTTTGTGTGTATGTATATGTTGTATTTGTAGTTGTGTATATATGTATGTTGTGTGTATGTGTGTGTTGTATGTGTATGTGTGTATTCTGTATATGTATGCACCACAGCACATGTATAGAGGTCAGAGGACAACCTCTGGCATTGGTCCTCACCTAACACATCATTTAAGACAAGGTCTCTTGTCTCTCCCTGCTACAAAGCTCCTAGGGATTCTCCTGTCTCCGTCTCCTATCTTGTCATAGGAGGGCAGGGATTACAGATGTATCTGATGCTGTGTCTGGCTTTCTGTGAGTTCTGGGGACCTGAACTCAGATCTGAAATCAGGCTCACCTAACAAGCACTTTACCCACTGAAGCATCTTTCCAGGCCAACATTCTTGGTTCTTTTATTTCTGTCACCCTGGCAACTCATTGAAAAAACAAAATAAAAACAAATTTTTAAAAATCCCAAGGCCCTATTTCAAAAATACATCCAAAGTCTAGCCCTTCCTCATCACTTTCTCTGGTTCAAGTTACTGCCATATTTTACCTAGATTATAGGAATTCTCCCCATTTTTCTCCTGTTCCCACTTTGTCCTGTCTGTCATCCCAGTGCTCACAGTGAGTATTCAGAAATATAAGTCAGACCATGACACTCTGGTCCAAACCCTCCAATAGCCCCCAATTTTTACAACCATTCACTCACTAAAATAGTCACATAAATATTACATTTAAAAATATTTATGGTGAGCCTTCCCTGAGCCCAGAACTGTTCTGGGAACTTACAATACATCAGTGAACAGAACAGTAAAAGTCTTTATCCTTTGTAGGGAGATCCTAGGGTGGCAGCTAATCAATATCCTTCCAGCAAATACGTTCCACAGATTCTACAGTAAGGGAGAGGAAGGGAAGTGGAGACTGAGAAAACATAGACAATGGCTAAGAAGGAANCAAGAAGCCAGAAGCCAGGCCTGGTTGTGCAGCCTGCATACCAGCTACTCAGGAAGCTGCAGCAGGAGGATCGTGAGCTGCAGAATGAGTTGAAGACCAGCCTGGGTAACTTAATGAGATGCTGTCTCAAAATAAAAAGTCCAGAAAGGGCTGGGAGTAGAGCTTAGAGTTCTAGGGTCTTTTGTCCAATTCCCTGGTACCACATAAAAGCAAGAAGGAGTAGAGGGAGG
>LZPO01066280.1:466685-484790 GCA_001675575.1 Neotoma lepida
GGCGGGGAAACCGGACAAACTGTTGACTACAGGATCCTTTGCTGTTTGCTGCTGCATAAGTCAGGCTAACTGGCTGGGAGCTTCTAGGGGCTCTCCAGTCTCTCTCCCATCTCCCTACGGGAATGCTGGGATTACAGGTGCACTTTTACATGAGTTCTGGGAATTGTACTGAGCCATCTCTCCAGCCCCCCAGGCTTCTGTTTCTACAGCAATACTAATAGCTAAGAATGAGCTTCCAGGGAGGTGGGGACAGGATCTGGGTTACAACTGTTTCTGGGCCAGCAGGGTCCCTCAGATGGGGTAAAGACATGAAGAACCCCACATCTCACCACTGGGAATTGCCCGCTAGTAACGATGGTACTGAAAACACCATAGAATGTGGAGAGGGAGCTCAGCCCACAGCCCCTGCCAACACCCCCAAATATGTAGCCACATGAAGATCCTACCTGGAAGAGGACATTAACAAGGCCACCGAGGAGAAAGACCAACACCTTATGAAACTTCCCACAGAGGATAAAGAATAACTCTTCTCTACCCACAAAGCTGTCAAGGTTAAACCTGAGAACGCCAACCCAGGTGCGGTAGTGCATGGCTGCAATCCCAGGACTCAGGAGGCTGAGGCAGGAAGTTGCTATATGTTTGAGGCCAGCCTGGGCTATGCAGTGAGTCAGCTTGACTCAAACAAAAGCAAACAACACAATTATAGTAATAATATTATTTGGGCACAACGTTCTTGGGTTTTTGTTTGGGTGTTTGTTTGTTGGTGATAAGGGTCAAACCTAGGACCTCCCATGTGCTAGACAAGTGCACAGCCTCTCACTGAGCTGTACCCTCAGCCCTTGCTGTTGGAGATCCTTTTGTTTCTGTGGCGCTGGAGATCAAACCCATAGCCTTTGGCATGCTGACAACCCATCACTGAGCGTCATCCCTAGTGCTCAGACGTTCTGTCTTACTGATCTAGTTTGGTTTTGAGATAGGGTCTCAAAATTTGGTACATAGCTGAGGATGACTTTGAACTCCTGATCCTCCTGCCTTCATCTCCCAAGTGCTAGGATTTGAGGCGTGTGCCACCATGCCAGGCTTTCAATCCATACTTTGAAATCTTAAAATGGGACATCTCGGCCACTATCTGGATTTTGTCTATTCCTCTCTGCTTTAGGGATCCCAAAATGTTGACAGGAAAAAAAAAAACCACAAAACAACAACAAACAAAAACATCGGGTGAGATGGGAGAAGTCAGAAGTAGCTACTTGATCCTGGACACTACAGGGAAGCTAGAGAGTTGAAATGCTGGGGTCTCCTAAGGTAATGACTGAGGGACATGTATTGTCTGGAGAGAGGTGTTTCAGCGTATGGGCACATAGGTCCATCTGTTGATGGGTTCCAGAAAATAATTTGTCCTTGGAAGAGAGGATGTGATTTGCGTAGCTCTCTCTGTCTGCTTCTGCCTGTCTGTCCCTGCCTGACCCCCCCCTCCTCTCAGCTTCAGGAAGCTCCTGAAACTGACAAGACTCTTTAGTCCTTGCCCTGCCAGAATAAGCAATAAAAGCTGCGAAGAAGACCCNGAGAGCAGCCCAGCTGCCTGGAGTCACCTGAGTCACTCTTCAACCTGTTGAGCTGCCTGCAGGCTATGTATGCAGTGTGCTCCAGGTTCCCAGCTTTATGAGCCACGCTGGGTGGGCTTTGGTGATGCAGCTGTCTTCAAGTCGTTTTGGCTTAGTGACCCCTCATCCATACTCCTGTAAGTAACCCCAGTAAAACTCATTGGTTCACTGAGTTAAACTTTGGTGGTATCCACACTTCAGTCTGCTGTGGGATCCCTATCTGAGGTGAGTAGATATATATGTTGTGTGTCCCCAGGAAAAGTCTCTTTACATAACAGGCAGTATAGCAAGCTGAGGCACCACAAACAGGGTGAGTCTGGGCAAACCGGATCTCAGAATCCAGATTTCCCCTTCGGATATAGCGGCCATCCAAGGAGCATAGCTATGCTGACAAAATGGCCGTCACCAGGACACAGGAAGCAGTTCATGTGTGAATGCTTCTCCTTTTGTGGGGCCACTGGCTGTTGGCACATAAAGATGCCATGGGAGTGGGGACAGGACTTTGAATATCCTGGAGTGGGTGGCAGGCATAACNGGGTGGTGGCAGGTCCCCCAGTGAGGATGGCATCCATGAAGAGATTCTGACTACCCATCTGCTTACTGAACATCTATAGTTTTCATTTACTTGGAGGACCAAAGCGTTTAATGGCTTGTCTACGGCCAGTCCCAGATAAAACTATGAGTCCTGTCTAATAAGGGATGAAGTCATGTTTGGTCCACAGACTCATGAGACTTAGAAGCACTTAATTTGCAACACAAAAGTCTTGTGCCTTCTCATATGCGTAGATGCGGGAACTGTTTGAATATTTATCTCAGGCCCTATGTATTGTTTTGTTTTGTTTGAGACAGGGTCTCTCTATGTAGACCAGGCTGTCCTGGAATTCACAGAGATCCTCCTGTCTCTGCCTCTTGGGTGCTGAGATTAAAGGTGTGCGCTAGCACGCCCAGTCTCTCTTTTTCCCCCTTCCATTTTTATTTATGTGTGTGTGTGTGTGTGTGTCTGTGTGTGTGTGGTGGTTAGATGTTCCACAGCATGCATATGGAAGTCAGAGGACAACTTGAGGAGGTTGGTTCTCTCCTTCTACCATGTGGGTTCTAGGGATCAAACCCCACTCAGGTTCTCAAGCTCGNTGGCTTCACCTGCTGAACCATCTCACCAACCCCATCTCCATCTTTGAGATTAAAAAGGTAAGTGCTAGTGCCAAACAGCAGATGGCTCGGGAATGCCAGTGTGTACAGGACTTGCTCTGGGAAGTATATACCAAGCCTTGATTTCCTCAGACAAGTTGGCAAGTTGTTCATTGTGGTCAGGGGAGAAAGGACAGCAATGACGTGCTGCTTGCTTGGAGTGCACACAAATATGGCCAGAGTTAAACACGCTGGGTGTTGGATTCCTCACTGAACGTAGAGACAGAGTCCAGTACTGGCTCCCCTTGGTCTCACAGTTGCCTGCTCCTTGGTGGCCTCTTCGGGTTCTCTCTCTGCTCCACTAGCTCATGTCTGTATCTGACCACGAGCTTTGATGAACGCTTTTGTAAACCTTTATTACTCTCGATGCTCTCAAACAGTCTAGGTGTACCCAGGACAGACACACACCCCTAGGGACACCAACAACCTTGCCTACATAAATTACAAGACACTCCGTGGAACACAGAAATAGTTCCTGGGACATACAAACGACTTTGGTACAGTCTGATGTCTGCCTTCTGGATCCATGGAGGTTCTTGTCATGCCTTGTTATAGCTTGGATCGATCTTAACTGTCCTTCACAGGTCCATGTGTGGGAGGCTTGGCCCAGTTTGGTGTGAATGGGTAGTGGAACCTTTGAGAGGTGGGGCCTGTTGGGGAGTCCTTGGGTCATGGGGTGTTTCCTTGAAGAGAACAGTGCTGGATCCTTCTACCCTTTCTGTTCCCTGGCTGTGCTGTGATCCCGTTTGCTGTCTCACCTGAGGCTGGACACCACTTGTATCTGATGTAGAACACAAGTGAGGACCAGTGGAGGTCAGAGCTTGTGAGGATGGATGGCAGTGTCNTTGNACTGACACAGACTAGCCACACCCCATAGAAACAGTCCTATGGTGGGCACCCTGGTAATGAATGAATGAAATGGGCCACCCCACTGAGCCTCTGTGTGGAGGATCCAGGCAAACGCTTCCCCATTCTGTCCTATGGAGTGTTTCCTGTTTCACAGCACAGAAGCTTCCCAAAGACAGCACAGCTGAAATGGCGGCTGGAGCATTGTCTCACCTGGGAAGGTGGATCCCCCACAGCGTGGGGAATCTGCCCTTAATTGCATGGCTGGGAGTGATCAAACAAGTTCTATCACATACCAGCAACCAGTCTCCCCTGGCTCTTTGAAGATGCCACAAGCGCTTCCTGGCAATGGGCTGAAGGCAGGGAGAGAAGGACAGAGAGGACTGTGAACTCCATTTCCTGGCCATTTGGTCAAGTGCTCTGAGATTCTCACAGTGGACTGGCTCCCTCTAGGTCTTATGCCCAGACAGCATAGTTAGTGCTATCTAAAACCCTGTTTTCACCTTAGACCCCTCAATGTCCTGAGCACAAACTTCCCAGGCACTGACTGTTTTCCAATGATAAAAGCATAGTTTGTGAGCCCAGGCCAGGCCAGGAATGGATGCAGACATTTTGGAGACATATGTTGACCTGGTGGGTTTGGCTACCCTAGAACTTAATTGTAGAGACCAAGGGAATTCTAAAGAATAACACCTAAGCAAGAAAGGAGCCAGACCAGGGAGTCAAACTGGCATTGTTGGCTTTGTTGAATGACCTGGCACCCAGGAGACTCGTTTGGTGTTTCCAGAGAGCTAGAGGAAAGTGGGGGTGGCAGACATGCTATAAATAAAAGTTAATGGTGCTGACTTACCCTATAAAACAGGACACAAACGCTGTTTGGGCTGTGACAGCATTGCTGTAGCCAGAGAGGAAAGGCAGGATCTGCAGGAGCAGTGGCAGCCACTTTGAGCCCAGGTGGATATAGTATTTGGAGACAACATCTCAGAGGCCCTGACAAAGCCTGTGCTGAGGAGGCTGTTACTGCCTCCCTCCCACAGAGGCAGAATGGCCTCAGACTTCTGCTTTAGAAGCATGGGTTCTAATCCTGCTCCTGTCATTTCCTGGTAGTGTGATGAACAACAAGTTAATTAAAGACTCAGCCTGGATGTAAACGATGCTGCCTGCTGAAGTTTAAAACGTGTTCCCAGGTTCTTTGATATTCTTCCTTCTAAGAGATGGAGCCTAATTCCCTGTCCCTTCAGTGTGGGCTAGAATCAGTGACTGTCTTCAACGGATGGAATAAAATCAGAGTGACACTGTGCTGACTCAGGGACATTGCACAAGGGTGTTGTGGCTTCCTGCTGATACCCTCACCTGCTCTGGTGAAGACCTGAAGACTCCAGCCAACAGCCGTGTGACATGCCATCTTATTTCCTCTAGCCCCATTCCAGCTTTCAGAGAACAACGGCCCCCAATGGCAGCCNTCCTGAGAAACCCAGGACCACCCAGCTAAGCTGCTGTGGAATTCCTGCTCCAGGAAAACCATAACGTAATAAAGGTTCATTATCTTATACCCAAGAGGAGATTCAGTGAGGGTCCAACATTGATGTGTACACAAGCCAGGGGGCTTGAACCCGACACACTACACAATGAACATTTGCAAGTAAAGCGGCTTGGACAAAAGAGTATACTACACAACACAGAGCAGTTCCCAAGGCCACTAAGACGATGCAGAGGCAGCAAAGATGGAGGAGCGAAGTGGTTTGTTTGTTTGTTTCACTCTTTTCTTTTGTTTGTTTTTTAAATTAATGTTCTTATTTGTATTTTTTATTTTTATTATTTCTTTTGAAGTTTTCCTTTGGGGGGCGGAGGACACTACACGAGGGAAGGGCCGATATGGAGGGACTGGGAAACGAGTGGGATTGGGGTTCATAATGTGAAATTCCCAAAGAATCAATAAAAGATTGCAAAAGCAGATTTTTTTAGGTTCATTTTCTTACATTAACATATCTTGGGGGAGAATTTGTTACACAGCAACAGATAACTGATCTATGCATCTCAGGGTATTTATCGGTACTTACTGGGTTAAACTGCACAAAGGACTCAGTTTATCAATGCCTTCCCACTCTGAGGTCTCAGAAGCTCCTTGCTCATGAGGCCCAGGTTTGGGCATGTGCTGTGCTCACGAAGAGGCCAGTCCTCTTCCTTCTTTTCTCTCAGCATATCTCCTGGCTTTGCCCACCAAACATCCTGGCACACGGTGGGGGGGCCCACTCTCTCTTTAAACACAAGATCAAAGAAATCAACCTGATCCAGTGGCAACACCGTGTATGACCTCTCCTGCTGCTCAAGCTTGTCTTCCACACAGGCGTGAATGAGACATCCAAGATGGAAACCAGTTCATACTTCTTCTTCCTCAAATATTCAATGGAGTCTCTTTTTTAGAGTAAAAATCCCTGTGAATTAACATGGCTGTAAGACCATGCACTATGCCCTGTCTTCATATTCCTCTCCATGTCCCTTAAACACGCCAGATCACACTGTCTCTCCCACATGAAATAGTCTTCCATCAGACCTTCCTATTGTTTAAATCTCTTATCTCTTAAAAACCTCACACTGGGTCCTGTCTACAACATGATTGGATCATTTTTATTACCAGCTAAAATATCTTGTTCTCATACTAATTGCTTGAAGCCCGCACCAGCATTAAAGACACTTGGGAGCAGAGCTCTACATGCTTGCCACAGGAGCTGGGGCGGTGCTGGGACACCACAGGCACTCTGTGAATATTTTGGGACCAAAAAGCTTTATGGATATTATTTGAGTTCCCTTTTGAAAGTGCTGGAGGCAGCTATTTCTGTGGGGGACCCCCTGAAAAGTNTTCCTGTAAAGAAAGTTAATGGCTTTCCACCCTTCGTACAGACGATACATCTGAATCAGAATCACCTCTTCCTCCCTCCACCCTTCCTCTCCACCCTTCCTCCCCCTTCCTTCCTCCCTCCTTCTTTTCTTCCCTTTTGGAAAAGATCTTACTCTGTGGCCTAGANTGGCCTCAAACTCACAGTAGTCCCCTATTTCAGCTTCCCAGGTAATGGAATTAGAGTTGTGAGCCACCACGCCCAGCCAGAATCACCCTAATACAGGGAGTTCTTGTTAGAGATGTGTGAACAAGGGATTCTGATAGAATAAATCTTTCCCTGATGGGGGCTGGAGAATGGTTCAGTGGTTAAGAGCACTGGATCCTCTTCCAGAGGACCTTGGTTCAATTCCAGTGCCCACATGGTAGCTCACAACTGTCTACAACTCTAGTTCCGGGACATCTGATGCCCTCTTCTGGCTTCCACAGGCACCAGGCACTCATGTGCTGCACATGCACCCAGGGGTCTGGGGAGGCCAAAACAGCTGGAGCTACAATGATTGTAAGCTGCTTGATGTGTGCTAGGAACCAAACTTGGGTCCTCTAGGAGCAGCATGTGTCCTGAGCCATCTCTCTAGCCCACCCTTATGGTACAGAATGCTATGAGTTGTGTGACGATGCTGGGAGCTCAGGGCTCCTTCCTGTTGTAGCGAAGACTACTGGCTGTCTTGATGTAGCTGACACAGTGGAAAGTGTTCAGGCCACATTATGGCTGAGACCTATTTAGAACAGACACTCCCTCCTTTAACATTTTTTGTTTCATTTTGTAAATTTTTTGAAGATTTAGTTCTTTTTATTGTATGTATATGGGTGTTTTGCCTGCATGTACGTGTATGTACCAATGTGCTTGGAGCCCAGGAAGGGCAGAAGAGGGCATCATATCCCCTGGAACTGGAGTTATAGATGGTTGTGAGCTGCCGTGTGGGTGCTGGGAATTGAGCCTTAGTAGGTAGAAAAGCAGCCAGTGCTCTAACCACTGAGCCAGCTATTCAGTCTCTCCTTTGCTTTTGAGCCCAAGCCTGAGATCTGTAACTGTGAACTGGTGTGAGCATTGCCATTAAAAAACTAACGAATCACTAATTGGTTTGTTTCTCCATTTTGTTTGACTCTTCCTTCTCCCATAAAAATATTCAACTTTTGACAGCTAGGTAGAAGGGTGATTAAAGTAGCCAGAAGGATTTCATTAAAAGCCTAGGAAAATAAAGACGTGGTGCTCTCAGCCTTTCCTGGGCATGCATTGAGGACACAGGGAAAGGGTGGAAGCACGCACATCCTTACTCAGCTCTTCAGTTGTTGAAACAGGGAAGATTTTGGCTGGCTCCTTCCTGGATGCTCTGCTTTGGAGAGCAGTTCTAGCCTTCTCTGTTCAGACTGCATGCATACCCTTGCCCCGATTCAGGACACCCTGAGGTGCTCACTCACCTAGCTTAGCTGGGACCCCTGTTGGTGCACAGGAAAGCATCTCAATCAACCCGCAGAGGTTTGACTTTGTGTGTGGATGCCCCAAGAGCAGCTGGACTGGGAAATCTGGGAGCAGGTGGGTTTGCTGAACTAGGAAGAACCTGTGCTGATGTGGGAGCTCAGGAGGCAGGTGCCAGGGTGGCATTGTGTGTGTGTGTGTGTGTGTGTGTGTGTTTGCTGTTGTTGCTGCTAATTTTGAGTAGTCTTTTACCATTATAACATGAAGATTTTTACTTTGTTTAAGATTTTAAGAAATTATTCATTATATGTTATGGGTGGTTAGCCTGCTTGTACATCTGCATTACGTGTGTGTAATTCTCATGGAGGCCAGAAGAGGGCATTGGATCCCCTTGGAACTGGAGTTATAGATGGTTGTAAGCAACCATGTAGATGCTGGGAACTGAACCTGGGTCTTACGCAAGAACAAGGGCCCTTTAATNGCTGAATCATCTTCAGACCTTTGTTTTGCTTTTTTAAAAAGTTATTTATGCACGTGTGTATATGTGTGTGCTTTTGTGTGTGTGTGTGTGTGTGTGTGTGTGTGTGTGTACATGTGTGTGTCTATGTGAGTTTATGCCATGTCTGTGGAGACAAAAGAGTGCATGGAATCCTTTGGAGCTGGAGTTACAGGTGTCTCTGAGCCACCTGTTGTGGATGCTGGGGTTTGAATTCCAGTCCTCATAACTGAATGAGTACTCTTAGCTACTAAGCCATCTCTCCAGCCCCAGTAGGGAAAAAATTTAAAACTGTGTATACAACTAGACATGGTGGTCCGTTAAGACCTAGTTAGGAGGATTGCCAAACATTTGAGGACAGTCTGCANTACATAGTTACAGGACAGCCTAGGTGGCAGTGTACAGCTGTGTCTCAAAGAAAAAGGAACCCTCAAAACAAAACTGTACAATTTGGGTGAGATGCGTCTGTTTAATGAGGAATGATGAGACCATGGACTTTAAGTGTTGCAAAATCTGTAAAACCTGTCCCCGAAATGGGAAACCTGAAATGGGAAAATTCTAACAAAGATAAGTCACATGTCCAATCTGTTGATACTGAAACATGATGTCGTCATCTACAAAGTTCATATTCAAGAGTGGTGCAATCTAATTATCATNNACAACAATAAAAATTCTAGTAATGGGGTCATCAGCGTTGTTCAGTGGGTAAAGACATTTGTCATCAAGTCTGGTGACCTGAGTTTGATCCTTGTGACCCCCATAGTGGAAAGAGAGAAGTGANTCGAGCCAGTTGTCCCCTGACTGCATGTTAGTCATGGCANGAAGCACCCCCCACCACTAAATAAATGTAATTTTAAAAATTAAATCTCACAATGTTAAGGAAGTTTTCAACATTGTGTTAGGGTCAGCTGCATAGGTACCCAGGGGTACATGTAACCCATGGCAACAAGTTGGACGTGCTGGAAGCTTTCCCAGGTTTGGAGATAAAGGTTGGGAGCATCATTCTGCAACACAGGTTCCATGGGCTCACTTCCATCCTGGTGAGTGAGGGTAATTAAGGGAGCATGGAAGAGACAGAAGAAAAATAAAGAGGCATTGTCACTCCAGCAAGGCAGGGTACAGTGGTGTCGCTCAACAGGGGGATGCAAGTGAGGCCCCCAGGGAGCCATGCTGTGGTGCAAGTGAGTGATCTCAGCTCCCTGGGAGACTGAGGCAGGAAGATTGCAAATTTGAGGCCAGCATGGGCTACAGAGTGAGTTTATGCCCAACCTGGACAACTTACTGAAATCTTGTCTCAAAATAAAAACCAAAAAGAGGGATGGAATTCATAGTTCTGTAGTAGAATGGGTGCCCAGTTGGCAGAAGGTCCTGGGTTCAATAAATCCCCAGTACTGTAAAAGCAAACAGGAGACCCTGCAGTGAGACATCAGTTTACACTCACCGGGGTGACCATGAACAAAAGGGCACAGAATAAGAAATGTTGACAGAGGTGTGAAGAACCTCACACAGATCTGTGGAAGTGTGCAATATGTGGCCATTGTGGACAATAGTCTAGAAGTTTCTCAAAAGTGTGAAAATGGTAGCTGGGTAGTGGTGGCGCACGCCTTTAATCCTAGCACTCGAGAGGCAGAAGCAGGTGGATCTCTGTGAGTTCAAGGCCAACCTGGTCTACAGAGCAAGTTCTAGGACAGGCTCCAAAGCTACACAGTCTGTCTCAAAAAACAAACAAACAAATAAACAAAAAGTGTAAAAATGGCTACAGCATGGCCCAGCAAGTCNTTGCCTGAATGAAAAGAGGGATGAAAAGCTGCTTACTCGTGCAAACTTGTACCGAATCTTCATAGCAGCATTGCTTTAGCCAAAGTGAAGCAACCCAGGTCTCTACTCTGCTCAATAAACANAATGTGGCAAATCTATACGTCTTAGTTAGGGTTTCTATTGCTGTAAAGAGACACCATGACCACAGCAGCTCTTATACAGGAAAACATTTAATCNGTGGCTTACAGTTTCAGAGGTTTAGTCCATTATCGTCATGGCTGGACACGGCAGTGTGCAGGCAAACACGGTGCTGGAGAAAGAGCTGAGAGTTCTACATCTTGATATGCAGGCGACAGGAAGTGAACTGAGTCTATACTGAGCGTAGCTTGAGCATAGGCGCCTCAAAGCCTACCCCACAGTGACATACTTCCTCCAACATACCTCCATACTGCCACACCTCCTCCAACAAAGCCACACCTCCTAATAGTGCCACTCCCTATGAGCTTATGGGGTCAATTACATTCAAATACCACTCTAAACAATAGAATAGCATTCATCCATAAAAAATGGAGGAAGTCCTGATGGTCACTACAATGTGCATGAATGTTGAACATGTGTTCAGTGAAAGATGGGAGTCACACAGGAGTCACAGCGTGGCTGTCTAGAGGATTAGGAAAGTGAGGGTTTTTCTAACATAGTAAAAACATCCTAAAATTGATTATGGTGGTGGTCACACATCTCTGTGACTATATAAAAAGCCAGTAAGCAAGGCACTTTGTATTGTTTCTGTCAAGTTTTCCATTCTTTGAATTAGGGTTTCATTTTGTAGTCCAAGGTGGCCTCAAATTCACAGGAATGAAGAAAGATGAAGCCAGTGGAAAAGCCTGGAAAGGGGAAAATACTAACAAAGTTGGAATAGTCTTGAAACACAACAATAAGAAAATGAGCAGCTGTGTGGGCTAGCGAGATGGCTCATTGTGCAAAAGCTGCGGAAACCTGACGACCTGAGTTCGAGCCCTACTCTCCTAGAATCCATGGTGAAAAGAGAGAACCGACTCCTGAAAGCTGTCCTCTGACCTCCATATGCATGTTACATACACACACACACACACACACAAATAATAATAATAATAATAATAATAATAATAAATAAAATTAAAGGTAAATAGAAAATGAACAGCTGAAATTAAAAATAGGTGGAAAAAGTTTGGTGTGCTAGTGTATACCTATAACCCCAGCATTCAGGAGGGCCACATTCTCTCAAGTTTGAGGATTACAGGTGAGCTACCATGCTCAGCCAGGCTTGTACATTTAAAATTATTAATTATGTGGTATGTAAATTATCTTTTGTTTTTTTGGTTTTTATCGAGAGAGAGTTTCTCTATGTAGCTTTGCGCTTTTCCTGGAACTCACTCTGTAGCCCAGGGTGGCTTCAAACTCACAGAGATCTGCCTGGTGAATTATATCTTAATGAAACTATTTAAAGAATAGAGTTTTGTGGAGCAGGGAACATCTTTATCTCAGTTTGTGTGCTGCGTGTCTTGTAATCCTTCAGCTACTCTGAAATGATTGATGTGGGCCAGGTAGGGCTAACAAGAAAAGGATCTGGGCTGGAGGGGTGGCTCCATGGTTAAGAGCACAGGCTGCTCTTCCAGAGGACCCGGGTTTGACTCCCAGCACCCATGTGTCCACTCACAGCAGAACCCACAGGCAGCTCACAACTCTCTGTAACTCCAGTTCCAGGAGAACTAATACTCTTGTAGACTCTGGCATCAGTCACACAGATTGCATCAACATACGTACAGGCAAAATACCCATAACACATAAAAGAAAAAATGGTATTTTTTTAAAAGAGAAATTTCTTTTTTAAGCTGGGATTTCATGAAGCCAAGGCTGTCCTTGAACTGGTGGGCCTCCAGCTTTTGCCTCCCAAGTGCTGGGATTACAGGCATGTGCTATCCTCCCCAGCTAGGAATTTCTTATTAAAATAACTATTAAGATAAGTGGTAGAGAGCTGAAGCAATAGGTCAGCTGGGAAAATGCCACAAGGACCTGAATTCAATCCCCTAGAAGCCACGTGAAAATAAANAAAGCTGAGTGTAGTGGTATATGCTTGTAATCCTGTGAAAAAATTAATAAGTAGACCAAAAAATGAGTAAAAGGTTGGGAGGCAGAGGCAGGTGGATCTCTGTGAGTTGTGGTTCAGCCTGGGCTAAACAGCAAGTTCCAGGCCAGCCTTGGAACTACACAGTGAGATTTTGTCTCAGAATAGATAGATAGATGATAGATAGATAGATAGATAGATAGATAGATAGATAGATAGATAGATAGATAGGTAGGTAGATAGGTAGATAGGTAGATAGGTAGATAGGTAGATAGGTAGATAGGTAGATAGATAGCAGAAAGCCTGGCAAGATCGCTCAGTGGGTAAAGATGTTTGTCACCAAGCCTGATGAGATGATAAGACTTTCTGGAAACGATAAGGGCTGTAGCAATTTGGAGATGACAAAGCTCAAGGGCTGAGCAGAGCCAGATGAAGGGAGAGATGACTGGTGATGCAGAGAGGATTCTTAGGTCAGTGAAACATCTCAATATACTATCATTGGGACAAACATCATCATGCACTTGTCCAAAGTCATAGACTACACAACACCAAGAGGGAACNTGANGGCGACTACAGATGATGGTATCAACATGGGTTCACCCTTTGGAACAAACACACCCCTCTGGGACAGTCTGGGGAGGCTGTGTCTAGTAGGAGAGAGTATATGAAAAATTGCGTTTTGTAATGTTTATTTTGCTTGCTTATTTTGAGTTTGCAGCGCTGAGGACCGAACCCATGGCCCTCCTTGCACATGCTAGGTGAGAGGGCGGTTGCTGAGGCACAACCTAGTTCTCTTAATGTTTTTTTCCCCTTTTCTTCTGAGAAAGGGTCTCAGTAAACTGCCCAGATTGGGCTTGAGCACACCCTCTACCGTGGCTTGCCTTGACTTTGCAATTCTTGACGCAGCCTTCCGAGTAGCTGAGATCACAAGCTTGTGCCTCAAGCTCAACTCCATTCCAGAGTCTTTCAGCTTTTGTGTTGTTAGTGCTGTTTGCTTTTTGTCTTTTTCTTTCTTTCATTTTCCTTCTTTCTATTTCTTGTTTTTGTCTTTTTTGAGATAGGGTCTCACTCTGTCACTCACACTGGCCTGGAGTGCACAAGGATTACACACACATCTGTCCTCTTTCTGCTGGATTTCACTATGAACTTAAGTAGACAAGTAACTGTCAGGTTCTGGCTTTCATGGGGCTCATCCAGCAGGACCCTCTGTGTGTGTGTGTGTGTGTGTGTGTGTGTGTGTGGTGTGCATGTGGGTGCGTGTGCATGAACGCACATATGTGAAAACCAGAGATTAATGTCAAGTTTCTTCTGGTATCACGCTCTACCTTACCTTCTCAGACAGTGCCTCTAACTGAACCTGAGGTTCACCAGTTGGCCAGACCACTTGGCCAGTGAGCTCCAGCGACCCAACTGTCTCTTCTTCCCATGCAATGGATATACACACGTGCACTAGTTTTTACCTGGGTGCTGGGGAGGCGAACTCAGGTCCTTGTGCTTGCACGACGAGGCTTTACTCACTGAGCTACCTCCCTCATTCCCCACTGCCATGTGGTCTTACACAGTGTTCTAGGCTCTGGCTTTGGGCAAGATGAATCCATGGGTATCTTGTTTAGGAAGCTTCAAGCTGCTTCTACACAGAGCCCTTGTTTATTTATCTTGAATATTTTATGTTTTCAAACTAGTAATTTACACACAGTGAGCATATGATATGTGCATCAAAACAAACAAACAAAACCAAACCCAGACTCAGACCAACACACACACACACACACACACACACACACACACACACACCACACAAATGGAAGGCAGTGATTTCACTTGGTTCGAGGGTGTTTGCTTTGTCTCACTAAATAACCTAGGCTGGATTTGAACTCTTCATCTTTCTGCCTCAGCCTCCTAAGTGTTGGGATTACAGGCATTTGGTTACAGTGGCCACTTCTGCTTCTAGAAGTAGAATCATATAGGTGGTCTAGTAATTTGTACCAACTTGCCCAACAAAAACAGTTAAAAAGCTGGACGAAATAAAATCCCCAGAAAGGGATCAGCAAGACAGAGCAAAGTAGCCTGCCACCACCCGCCAGCACTGCGGCTGCTCCTGTCTGGGGACTGTTTGCTGATCNGAAGGGATGGCTGACATCATGGTTTATAACTTCACGGAGCTGTNGGGGAAAGTTAGAATCTCAGGCCTGCCAACAATCACAGGCTCTGATTTCAAAGGGCGGCACCTCAGGAGGAGAGGTACCCTGGAAGTAACACAGCTGTGGAAGACTATAGCCCGGCTGCAAACCCGTGGGTAGCCCAGATGTTGACAAAGGAGGTCCCAGATGGCTGATGTCACCAAGCACCTGAAAAAAGCAAGCGAAATCCTCTCTGGAAAAGAGTGTCACCCCAGGATCCTCACTTCCTACAACTAATTCCTGGCCATACGTTGTGCACTGCAGAGAGAATCAGGCACACAAGGCAGTTTGACAGGAAGAATAAGAACCAACAGGCATGACCGACAACAGAAATGGCCCCAGGGGCTTCTGGATCTTAAAAGTCAGATGTAGATAAGAAGTGAACTCCAATTACTCTGTCCAAGACTTCCACTGTGTGAGTGCCGAAGCCCCCGGAGGCCAGAAGAGGGCATTAGGTCATATGGAATTGGAGTCATAAGTGGTTGTGAGGCACCATGTGAGTGCTGGGAACCAAACTCAGGTCCTCTGCACGGGCAGTGAGGGCTTTTAATTCCTAAGCCATCTTCCCAGACCCCCAACCCCCTCTTTTATGAGATANGGTCTCACACTAAACCTGAAGGTTTCCATTTCAGCCAGACTTGCAGACTAGCCAGCCCCAGGGTCTGTCCATTCCCGGCCCCCAGTACCCAGGTAAAAATGTGCTCNACCATGCCTGCCTTCCCACTTGGCTGCCGGAGATCTGAACTCGGGTATTTATGCTTGTGCAGCGAACACTTTACCCACAGAACATCTTCCCAAGGCAGGTTTTACTTTTTGAGTCTGGGTTTCACATAGTTCACAGTGGCCTCGAACTCACTATATATCCAAGGCTGGCCTTGAACTCCTGGTCCTTTGGTCTTCACTCTTTAAGAGCTGGAATTACACATGTGGCACAACAGCCAGTTCAAATCTTATTTATTTATTTAGAGACAGGGTTTCTCTGTGTAGCTCCGGCTGTCCTGGAACTTGCTCTGTAGACCATCAAATTTCATTCTTAAAACCTATGAAAAATTGTTTGTTTTTGCAGAGCCAAATAAATCTGTCGTTGTATCCCAGCTCTTGGGAGATAGAGGCAGGAAGAGCAGGTGCTCTAGCCTTGGCTAGAGGAGATTCTGTCTTANGAATAACAAACGATCAAATCAAATAGAACTTTAGAATTTAAAACACTGAATAGTCAAAATTAAAAAGTTGGGGGGTGGGCAGTGGCTCTGGGTGGAGTTGGGCGAATATGATCAAAATACATTGTATGCATGCATGAACTTCTCGAAGAATTATAAAGCTATTATATAAAAATTAAAAATTCAGTGGTCAGTTTTACAGGAAATTAAACAGAGCTNAAGAGTGAATTACTGGTATGAAAATTAAGTAAGCTTTAAGTAAGCTTTGAGAGGTTTGTATACCTTTTGTAAAGAAAGGACATCTCGGCCAGGCGGTGGTGGCGCACGCCTTTAATCCCAGCACTCGGGAGGCAGAGGCAGGAGGATCTCTGTGAGTTCAAGGTCAGTCTGGGCTACCGAGTGAGTTCCAGGAAAGGCGCAAAGCTACACAGAGAAACCCTGTCTCGAAAAACCAAAAAAAAAGAAAGGACATCTTGTTTTCCTGCANAAGGACACTCTTGACAGTGTATTTTCACCTCACTTCATTAGACTGCAGATGTTCTGTTTTTCATAAAATAATCATGTTAACATGAAATTTGTTTTTAGCCATGGCACTCTTTCTTTTTATCTGTCTGATTTATTTAAATGTTTATTTTTAGTTAGGTGTATGTGGGGGAGTCTATGTCNTCAGAGGTCAGAAACATTGGATTCCCTTGGAGCCAGAGTTACAGGCAGCTATGAGCCACCTGACACGGATGCTGAGAATCAAACTCCAGTCCTTGGAAAGAGCTGGCACACTCTTAACCACTGAGCCATCTCTCCAGCTGTTATCTCTTTTTTTTTAATTTTTATTTATTATGTATACAGAAGAGGGCGCCAGATCTCATTACAGATGGNTGTGAGCCACCATGTGGTTGCTGGGAATTGAACTCAGGACCTCTGGAAGAACAGTCAGTGCTCTTAACCTCTGAGCCACATCTCCAGCCCCAGCTGTTATCTCTTTTTGGACAGAGTCTTACTATGTAGCCCTAGCTGGTTTGGAACTCACTGTGTAGATGAAGCTGGTCTCTAATTCACAGGGATCCATTTCTGCCTCCTGAATTGTGACAGTCTTAAGAAAATTTTTTTGTTGTTGTCTTTTGAAACAGCCTCATTACACTGTAGCCCAGGCTGGCCTATATCGTGAGCTCCAATTTTTTTAATGTGTATATGTGTGTCAGTGTGTATGTGTATATGCATGCATGTGCCTTTGGGGGCCAGGAGAGGGCAGCAGATCCTTGGGAGCTGGAATTACAGGTGTATTTGAGCTACGTGACATGGGTGCAGTCCGAGCCATTTCTCTAGCCNTGGCTTCTGACTTTTGGCAATCTAACTGCCTCACCCTCCCAGATGCTGGGATTATGGGCGTGAGCTACTACACCCAGTTAAAACAAAACCAAACAACAACAAAAAAACCCTCATTAAAAAAAAAAAATTCCTGGCAGCACTGAGGTGTCAGACAAAGATGGTTCTCTGAGTTTAAGGCCAGCCTGGTCTACATAGTGAGTTTCAGGACAGCCAGGACTACATAGAGATACCTTGTTTCAAAACAACAAAAAATAATAAATAAATAAATTTAAAAATATGTATTTCTATTTTTTGAGATTATAATGTAATCTCCCCTTCCTTTCCTCCCTCCAAACCCTCCTATATACCCCCCTTGCTCTCTTTCAAATTCATGGCCTCTTTTTTATTAGTTGTTGTTATATACATACATGTATATGCATATATATTCCTAAATACATAAGTATAGCCTGCTCAGTCTACGTAATGTTACTTGTGTTTTCAGGACTGACCATTTGGTGTTGGATAACCAGTTGGTGTGCTTGTCCCTGAAGAAGACTGTTTCTCCCACTCTTAGCACCCCTTGGTTGCCTATAGTTTTTTGTTAGGNTTGGGGCCTTAGGGGCTTTTCCTCGTTCATTTTGGCACATTTATTGCTCTCCTTGTTCAGCTCATGTTTAGGCAGTCATGACGGTGAGATTTTATGTAGCTTCTGACATTCCCAGAAGACACAATCTCACGGCAAACTCCATGNCCCCAGGCTCTCACAATCTTCCCACAGAGACCCCTGAGCCTTAGGTGTGANAGCTGTANTGTAGATGTATCTTAGGACNGGGAACCCCATGTTTTTAACANGACACATTTCTACATGAAGAACAATTAGTAGTGGGTTGAATTTGAGGGAAAGACTACAGAGGAAATAAAAACCACAATGTTGATGTGTGTCGTTGACACAGCCTCGGGCTTTCTAGTGGAAATTCTAGTATCGAATCTCCACTGCTTCTGATCACTGAGACCATGAATCTGTACTTCTCCTGCAGGACTCAGGACAGTCGCAGAGGTCCTGATGTACCAGGCGGATGTCAACAGTGGTCAGAGGAGAGAACTAACGGAGACAGTGAAGGGTCTGTGTGTTCCCTGTACCCCACTGCTCC
>LZPO01066280.1:489306-502228 GCA_001675575.1 Neotoma lepida
AAAACCAAAAACAAATAGGACAAAACAAGAAGCCAGACCTTTAAAGGGCCACACAGACTGACTCNAGTCATCTGGGACTCTGGAACAGACACTAGGAAGGTGATCAGAGGTTGCCTGGAGTGGGCAGAGGAGGAGGGATCAGAGGTTGTCCAGAGTAGGTGGAGTAGTAGGGATCAGAGGTCGCCCAGAGCGGGCAGAGTAGGAGGGATCTTCTGAAGGGATTGAACAGTGCNTGGCAGCTTTGCAAAATAGATACAGAGATCAGCTTGGTTATCAATTCATTATCTTCTAGCTGTATGGCCTTGGGTAAAGTACTTAGTGGCTCAGGATGGCCTTGAACTCACTATATAGCCTAGACTAATCTCAAACAGGAAGTCTTATGTCTCCACACTTCTCTGAGTGCTGGGATCATAGGCATTGCTATCATGTCCTGTTTAAAGTCTCTTACCTAGGCTGGCACTACCCCTGTGCACAGAAGGTGAGAGTCTATTTTTTTCTTTGAGACATAGTCTTATGTTGCCTAGGCTGGTTTGAACTCAACACATAGCTGATGACAGGCATTTGCCACCATGCTAGCTTTTTATCTATGAATATTTTATAAATACTGTATTTTTAAAAGTGTGTATGTGTGTGTGCATGTGAGTGTTTGTATGTGTGTGCATACACAAATGAGTGCAAGAGGGCTGCAGAAGCCAGAAGAGGATGTCTGATACCATAGGTGCTAGGATTCCAATCCTCTGCAAGAACAGCAATCCCTAGCTCCCCGTCCCTTTTCTCTGCTTTTGGGACAGGTCTCACAGCCTCAGCCTCCTGAGAATGTCCTACCATGTTGGGCTTAATTCATTCTTTTTGCATGGTTTTTCTGAGTTGGACCTATTTNTATTTGAAAACAAAGCAGGCAGTAGTGATTCTTGCACACGGCCCAGAACCACTGCTTTTACTAAGGACAAACCACTGTTTCACACGTGTGGTGTATCAGACACCATTCTAAGCACAGTGTGTATAGTAACTCACTGGGGCCTCACGACAACCCAAGAGGAAGATTCCATTCTTCTCCCATTTTGCAGATAAGCAAAGCAAGACAGAGGGGAAGTTTATTAAATNCCAGTAGAGTATTCCTAATGAACAAAACAAACAAACAACAATCAGAGTGGAATTCCCTGGAGTTGCGGAGAGAAGAGTTTGGGAATTGGGGCTTAGACCCAGAACTAATGATTAGCCAGGTTTGGAAGCCTTCAGCACTGTCTCCAGAGTGCCCGATGTTAGCCTGGGTATTCTTTAAATGCAGAGATCCCTGGACACTGTGTGCTGGGCCTGGGCAGACTTAAGCAATCTGCAGGTTGAGCAAGACCAGCTGCTAGTTCAAACCCCTGCTGTCCCCAGCTCAAATTCTTAATGTTTCTGTCTTAACCTTGTGGGGTTTGGTTTTTTTAATGTATGTATGTGTTCCTGAGTACACACACGTGTAGATGTTCATACATGTGAGTTCACATGGAGGTTGGCATCAGATGTCTTCATTAGTCTCATTTCATCTTTTGAGACAAGGTTTCTCCCCTAGGAATCCCTTTCCCTGCCTCCCCAGTTCTAGGGTTATAGGTTAAAGTTCTGGGGTTATAGGTTAAAGTTCCAGGGTCATAGGTTAAAGTTCCAGGGTCATAGGTTAAAGTTCTGGGGTTATAGGTTAAAGTTCTGGGGTCATAGGTTAAAGTTCTGGGGTTATAGGTTAAAGCCACTGCCGTGAGCTTCTTCATATGGCTGCTGTGGATCAAACTCAGGTATTCACANCAGCATGACAAGCAACTTGCCACCTGAGCCATCTGCCACTACTAACTTGTGTTTTGTAGTGAAGGGACAATGTGGCATACTCTGGGGGCTTGCAGTCTCAGTACCCCTGAGATTTCTCTGCCCACACCCTTAGCCTCTCTGGTGCTCCAGGTCTGGCCAGGTACCCCTCCCTGCCCCCTCCCTGTGACACCACCATTAGCTTCCTTTTCTTGCTATCCCCAGTGGAGTCTAGGCATGAAAATGGGGAGAGTTTGAGTCAGGTGTGTCACCTCTATGGCCTTGGGATGGTGGCTCTCTCCGTCTAGACTGGCAGTACACTTCATAGTGCCAACTTTTCAGTGTGGTTCGTGTGCTTTCTGCCCATCTCAGGTACTTTAATATGTCTTAGCACAGCTTCTTGAAACTCCTCTCTGGGCATGGTAACAGTCACCTCTAATCCAGACACTCAGGAGGTAGAGGCAGGAAGAACGGGCGTCAAGAACATCTCCAGCTGCATACTGAGTTTGAGAACAGCCTGGGCTACAGAAGACCATCGCTAAAATTCAATCAGCCAACCAATTGCATGGGTTCATCTGGTTGGGACTTGGAAAAGTGAACCTGTGGCAAGAAGGGAAGCTGGTTTTGCCTCTTCAAAGTTGCCGAAGCCCAGGAGTGGCCTTAGAGTCAATGACTTTAGTGTAGCAGCCACCAGGTCTTGGTGCGTATCTGACCAGGGAGCGGCTGCACACACCGTGGCTCAGCAACTCCAGAAGGGCTCCTCCAGAAAAGCAGCCTGTACTCTAACCACTGAGCCATCTTTCCAGCCCATCACTTTGTGGCTTTTTGTTTGTTTTGTTGTTGCTGTTGAGACCAGAACTCTCACTGAACCTGGAGCTCACCTGCTANACTGGCTTGGTAGTCTAGAGGACCAGGTTTAGGGAAAACTCGAAACTTGGGTTTTGGTGTTGCCAATGGCTGTTCTACTTCCTGGGAATTTGGCACTGCTGTGGACATGTCAGCCTGGCCTGGCTCTGCATCTACCAGGAAGTTTCCAAGAAGACCCTGTAGCTTATAGGTAGAGCATGAAGCAAGGGAGCTCTGGGACTGGAGCTTGGGGAGGAAGTCTCAAGCCGGGCTGCAGGTACCCTATGACAGGCGAGCCGGTGGCTCTCAGTATTTAGCTAGCCTAAGGCATATCTGCCTTGTATAGGCCCAGCAATGATTCCTTGGGAGTGTCCATGGGGCATAATGTGTCTGATAAAATACACCCTGTTACATCTTAATTACAGATCTATAACAGATATTTAGCACAGTTGAGTTTCCTTTTTCTGTTTTTCTTTTTTGAGATATGGNGTCTCCTGTAGCCCAAGCTGGCCTTACACTCACTATGTTGCCAAAGGAGGTCTGAACTCATCTCTTCCCAAGTGCTGCATTTACAGGCCTCCCTGCACGATATTTGAGATAAACGAAAAAAATTATTCATGGTTGATCTGACAGTCATATTTAACTGATCATTCTGCGCTTTAATTTGCTAGACCTGGCAACTCCATCTGGACAGGAAGTTCAAGGATCCAGATTCTAGTCTTGAGTCTGCTTTAACCTGGCCAAGCACAACGGTAATTGCTTCACAGGCCTCTGGTGCAAAACAAAGAGGCCCCCACTCCTCCTCCTGAATGAGGGTGAACCACCCAGGCTAGACCAGGACTCTATGCTTTCCAGGTTAGGTTAGCGCGGAGCCAAGACTTTAGACGAATATGAGGGTGCGCATCAGCAGTTAAGAGGGCTTGGTGCNAAAGAGACCCGCAGCTCACACATAGTTGAGTGGGTTTTCTTAACACTGAGAGTCTTAGGATTCACTGGGTGAGCATAAAAAAATTCACATGTTCCGCACTACTACCACCAAGTCAAACGGCCTGGGGTGAGGTCCAGATACTTGTCTTCTTAAAAGTTCCCGGAGGTTCCAGCGACCTGCCAAGGCTAACAAACTGCAGGAGTCTGGGCTGCTTCCAGGGATGGTTTCAAAGCTGGCCCAGCGCGGCCACAGGGCGCCTCCCATTGCAGGGACAAGCGGATGCGGAAGAACTGAAGCGGGACCTGGGCCTTACCTCTGTCCCACCGGCTCCCTCCTCTGCACACCCCGCGCCTCTGGGACCCCAAAGAATGACGCCTGGATTCCAAGGCAGGAGCAGTCTCTGGCTGCCAGCGCTGGCTACGGGACCCAAGGCTGCCCCACCCCAACCGGGATNNGGCCGCCAGCGCCTGGGCATGCGGACCCGGTCCGAGAGCAGCAGGAGGCCGACCTGGCCAGCGCTAGGCGGCACCAGAGAGCACCGAGCCCGCTCCAGCGTGGGTCTTGGGGCAGAGGTCTCCGGCTGAAATCCTGCGGGAAAAAGATAATGGCACCGGGGTCGGGGTCTCAGAGTTGGTCCCGGAGCTGGGTCGAAAAGGAGCGTGGATTTAGGGAGAGGGCCCAGAGCGCGGGTCCTGCAGCTTGGGGTCGCGAGGGCGCGCTCTGGCGCAGAGCATCGCCTCTCTGATGGTGGGGCCNGGTCTCACCTTTCACAGGATGGAGGGTGGGCTCCATTCGAGTGGCACCTGAGGGCAACTGGTCCAGGTTCCCTCTCCTCCCAGGCCAGCTGAGCATCGCTGTTAGATCAATCTGAAGAGTCTTCAAGGCTTTACTGCTTCACGCTGTGCTTCAGCCGACTGTTGTTGATTGGCAAGAAAATTACATTGCTGACAAGCGATCCCGTTTCCGAAAAACAAAAGCGAAAGAAAAGAAAGAAAATAGAAAATCACATAGTTTCTAAATACAAGAAATCCATCAAAACAGATAGAAAGGAATGCATTTCCTATGATGGTGTGACAGGAGAGGAGTCCCACATCCAGGATCCGGAAATACGGCAACATCCAGAATCAAGAAGACATACATTCTGTTGAGAATTATGTTCATATACCGTGCTTTAACTTTCTGCATGTGTGTGTTCATGGTGTTCATGNGTATGCGTGTTCGCATGNGTNTGAGCACAGGTGTGGGTGCATGTGCAAGTGTGTCAGAGGCTGGTGTCAGGTGTCGTCTTCCTCTGAGCTTCCCCTTATGTTTTGAGGCAGGGTCTCTCACTTGAACCAGCGCTCCAGTGAAGCTAGTCCAGCCAGCCAGCAAGCCCCAGGGATCCTCCTGCCGCCATCTCCAGGGTGCTGGGATTATAGGCAGGTTGTGCCTTCCAATGGGGTCTGGTGACCTGAACTACAAGTTTTCATGCCTTGTGAGCAAGCTCCTGCCACTGAGACGTCTCCAAAATCCTGAGAGACTTAAAAATAATTCAAATTTAGAACAAAGAATACATCACATATCACTACAAACCCCCCACCCCCAAATAACCAGGCAAACATACTCTGAAGAAAGATGTTCTCTCAAGGGCTGAACAGTGTTTACATGATTTCCTTTTGAGAAACTGGAGTTTGGTTTATGCAAATGATGTTACTCATATTACCAACAATTTCTTTTTCTCAATTCCCATTTTATTTAAAAAAGTTATTCTGATAAAATTTTTTGCCAACTTCTGAGTTACACGCTAGAAATAAGAAAACCCAGCAAATAATAGGACATGACCTTCACCCTAGGAGACTCCCCATCAACTTTAGGGGAAGGAAGGCTTAGAAATAAGACCAGCAGTTTTCACGGAATTATAGAGGGGGACATCGAGGATGTTTTGTTTGTGTTTCTTTTTGAGACAAGGTCTTCAGTATCCCAGTCCTAAGTGACCCCGAATGGGATATGTAGTCAAGGGTGACCTTGGATCTCCAAGCTTCCATCTCCCAAGTGCTAGTATTAGAGGTGGACCACCAGGTCCAGCTTAATTTTTCAGTGTCCTTTCCCCCTACACAACTTTTGTGGTGTGAGGGATGAGATGTAGAACCTTGCACATGGGAGGAAAGTGTTCTACTGCTGAGTGGAATCCCTAGCTGGCCCAAGTTACTGATTTTTGAGAGGAAGACCTGAGGGGTAAGGTCCTGGGCTGCCAGAGTAAATACCACAGATTGTGGCTTCAACAATACAAATTGCTTCTGTTACAGTCCTAGAAGCTAGGAGTCCAGGGTTAAGACATAGCAGAGTTGATTTTGTCCATGTTTTTCTCCTTGACTTGTAAGTCTCTTCTCCCTTCTTCACNAAGTTGTCCCTCTTTCTAAGAAGGACACCATTTATATTAGATTAGGGCCTGATCTACTCCACTGATCTCATTTAACCTTAATTACATCTTGAAATGGGTTGTGGGATATTTGTACACTGTGTGAAGACATATTGCTGTGAGTGGTGTAATAAAAAATTGAACAGCCAATAGCTAGGCAGGAGGTATAAGTGGGATTTCTGGGGAGAGAAAGGAAGAGGAGGAGGATCTAGATGCCATGGAGACACAGAACGAGTTGGACATATAGAATGGGAGAGAGTTAAAAACCACACGGTAGAAAGTAGATTAATACGAATATGGATTAATTTAAGTTATAAGAACTAGTGAGACAAGCCTAAGCTAAGGCCAAGCTTTCATAATTAATAGTAAGTCTCTGTGTCATTACTTGCAGGCTGGCAGTCCCAAGGAAAAAGCATACTACATATGACACCCAATGTAGGGCCTCAAATATCCAAACATAGGGCCTGAGAAAGCTAAGAAAAGTTCACGACAAGGAGCCAAACATGGCTTCCTAGTCCTGCAGTCTTTCAGGCAGGCCAGTACTCAATGTACAGAGGCACAGCTACCAGATGCTGCNTNCGGGCTGGAACCAGCTGCTAGCACCATGTATCAGCACCATGTGCTAAGCTGATTCATACAGTGACTGACATGGCAGTTTAAGATTTGTCTCATGTGGTCAGAGAATACTGTAGGTGCTTAGTAAAGCCAGGTCCAGACACAGAAAACCTCTAAAAAGGAACAGAATGTTTATAAATGTGCTTAGATGCTGAAGAAAGAAAAGAAAATGGGTTATAGACAGTCATAGAAATAAATAGTTAAAAAATAAGAAAGTCTTTAAAGAGAGAGTAAATAATATAAAAAAAATAAGCCACGTAAAGATAGGATATACACAGGGTATCTGGATCCTGTATGGTGCTTTGTTCACTTTGAATTTTTTAAATGCTAATATACAAAAACAATAGCTGCTGAAAGACATTGGATGCTAGAAACTGCTAAATTAAACCAACCTATATATTTTAAGAATGTCTTTACTTCAAAATGGAAGTCAGAAAATATGTTGTATTGGGT
Organism: Neotoma lepida; assembly: GCA_001675575.1. Lineage (NCBI taxonomy): Eukaryota > Metazoa > Chordata > Mammalia > Rodentia > Cricetidae > Neotoma > Neotoma lepida. The sequence continues at coordinate 496,329 of LZPO01066280.1, forward strand.
AGAGGTAATGGTTTTATTTTCANAGGAAACAAAAGGTTATAGTTATTTAAAATTAATGATGATCAGATTTGATTGGGAGAGACTTCCTGAAAATCTTAGTTACAGACATGGAAAAAGAAACCAAGAAAAGCTGGGTGGTGGTGGCGCACGCCTTTAATACCAGCACTCAGGAGGCAGAGGCAAGTGGATCTCTGTGAGTTCGAGGCCAGCCTGGNCTACAGAGTGAGTTCCAGGAAAGGCACAAAGCTACACAGAGAAACCCTGTCTCAAAAAACCAAAAAAAAAAAAAAAAAGGAAAGAGGAAGAGAGAAAGAAAGAAAGAAAGAAAGAAAGAGAGAGAGAGAGAGAGAGAGCTGTCTCTTATACACATCTAGATGTGTATAAGAGACAGCATATATACTGATCCCTCTACTTTGGGAACAGCTCTGAGACTGGATGAAACATGATAAATCTTGTTGGCTACAGAGTCCTCATGATTTATTATTACATGCCATTTTTTCATATGGCATGGATAGAGGTTTGGTTATACAGTCCAAACAGACGNATAAAGTTAACAGATGCCTTTTACCTGCTCAAACATAGGACAAAAAATTTTAAGCTGANTTGTGCACACTGAACATTCCATACTTGTGTTAATGCAGGTATATGTTATCTTTAAAAGTTTATGTGTTTTCAGAAAAATAGGACCAGATACCAATAGACAAGTAGTCCAAGTGATCCAGCCTCTCAAAGTGCTTCTGTTGTAGTTTCCTCAAAATTCTGCATCCAAAATGACTTCAAAGCTGCTAGCTCAGATGGTCCAGCCTCACAGACTATCCAGGCAGAATTTCAGATAAGCCCCGCACATTCACATTGCACCAAGACTGGACAACAGCTAGCTCTCCCAGTACTTGACCATTATTCCAATTTTCTCAGGGTCCCCTAAAGATGCCATCACCTCCAGACAACAGAAGCAGTCTAGAGAACACGACGCTCACATTCCCAAGAGGTGGTGTGGATGGCTTTTGGTCATTCAATGGATTGTAGATGTTTGTCATCATTTAGGGAAGGTTGGTTACAAGTTATTATTGGTCATCGTCAGGAAAAAAGCTGAACAAAGGAGATTAGATTCAGATATCTCTTTCTGAAAGAAAAAAGGGAGATATAGTACAGAAATGATGAGATAAAAGGGTGGATTGTAGAGTCTTTTTTTTTAATAACCACTAGTCTCAAATAATTTACATTGGAATGGATTTTTGTATATTGATACAAATTGAAGGTTATTTTTGTTATACTGTATATATGTTTCTACTCTTATTTAAGGTATTGTACCTATGAAGCTCATTTAAAAATGTATTGTAAAGTTTTAGTCCTTGAAATCTATTTAGGATAATAATTTAGGATATTAAATTATTATCCTATTTAGGATAATAATAAAGAAAGACAAGTTAGTAGTCATCTATAATAATCAAACTTATAGTCATGTTAGATATGTTTTCAAGGTTAAACAGAGATATAGTTTAGATAGGTGGTCTTCAAATACTTCAGAGACCTACAGAATATGGCATTTATGATATTTTAATAACCTAAGGCTTTTCATGACAATGAAACACATCTGTTCCTGGTAGCACCAATTTACTTTAAAAGAGGATGATGGGTATTGAAGAATCTCTNTATGGAGTTTGCNTTCATTTATGGCAGATTTAGCCACTGGGCAAAGAAACTGTCCTTGCCTTGACTTCTGACAGTATACAGTCTTAAATTGGAAAAGCAGGACACAAAAGAAGGCAATTTCCAAACTTTGCCAAGACAAAGTAGGCCAGTCCTTCAAAATTCCTGCTTCACAGAAAAGTCTGTTAGATATTCTAGGCCTGTAGGCCAAAGATGGATGCCCCAATGTTGCAGAGGAACCTTGGAGTGACTGTCCAGGCAGCCAGATGCCTCTGTCATTTCTTAATTTTGGAAGATGCTTGCTCTGCACTTCCTGTTTACTCAGGTAATATTATGTCCTTCTCGGGTCTCTGATGGGATTGAAGATTAGGTAGTTATAGCTACAGTTTTCTATAGTTTTGATAGAAAGTAAATCAGGTACAAAACTTTGGACTCACCAAGATAGGATGGATAATAGAATATTTTCTCTGAATTTGCCAAATACAGATAGACTGGACATTGTAAGTATAATTCTTACCTGATAATTGTTCTTATTGTATATAGTTTTACTGTGTTAGAGTTAAAACCTTTCCTTTTTATTTAGACAAAAGGGGGGAAATGTTGTGGGATATTTATACACTGTGTGAAGACGTATTGCTGTGATTGGTGTAATAAAAAATTGAACAGCCAATAGCTAGGCAGGAGGTATAGGTGGGAATTCTGGGGGGAGAAAGGAAGAGGAGGAGGATCTAGATGCCATGGAGACACAGAACGAGTTGGACACATAGAATGGGAGAGAGGTAAAAGCCACATGGTAGAATNTAGATTAATAAAAATATGGGTTAATTTAAGTTATAAGAGCTGGTGAGACAAGCCTAAGCTAAGGCCAAGTCAATGAAAAAGCATACTACATAAAGGCTTTTTCCTAACACAGTTACATACTAAATTAGTGTGTGTGTGTGTGTGTGTGTGTGTGTGTGTGTGTGTGTGTGTGTGTCACATGCATGTGGTGCCCTTGGAAGCCAGAGAGGGTGTCAGATTTCCTGGAGTTGGAGTTACAGGTATTTATGGTGTGCTGGGAATCAAACTCAGGTCCTTTGAAAGAGCCAAGTCATCTCTCCAGGCACAGTACTATTAGTTATAGCATCAACATATGAGTTTGGACAAAGGGATAGGACCTATTTCAACCCGAGGATGCTATTCTCATATTGAGGGTCCAACCTACTGACACATCCCATCACAGGTTTTCTGTTGATGTTGACTTGATCATCTGGCTAAGGAACGTCTATCAAATTTCTCAACTCATAAGTTATTACCTCCAACCCTATACCTGCAGAAGTGGGAGGAGGAAATAAAGAGCAATGAGGTTATGATCACAATACATTATATATACACATACAAAACGGTCAAACACAAAAGAAGACTTACAAGATGAGAGGACATACTTGCAAATTATACTATCTGATTCAGGGTCTAGGATTCAGAATATATCAAAAACATTTACAAATTAATGCTGGCCAGAGTGTATACTGTGGCCTCATGCTTATAATTTCATTACTCAGAAGGTTGAGACAGGAAGACTGTGAGTTTATTATCTCAAAGAAGACGTTGTCAAGAAGCCACTTTTCATTGCCTTTCTTACCAGGACTGAACTCCTAATCTGCTGTCTGTCCCTGTGGACTTGTCTCTTCTTAGTAGGTGCAGGATCTCCTTTGAGATGGTGAGAATGCTTCTGAGCTTGACAGAGGGAATGGTTGTATAATACTGTGAAAGAACTAAATGTCATTGAATTGTTACCTGCCCCCCTGGGTGTGCACATATTTGTATGTGTGTGTGTGTGTGCTGTTTTATAATTTATATTAAGTCTCTTGTGGTTATTTGGGAGTAACTGCTGGGANGCAGAAAAACTCCACATACAAACGGCGCCCAATGTGGGGCAATCACATTCACATAAAACCTGAGAGGGCTTGGGAAAGGGTTCTAGATGCACAAAAATGGAGCCAACAATGGCTTCCTTGTTTCATGTTTCTCATGTTGGCCACTGTACAGTGATGCATCTCCTGGCTGCTGCCTGTGGGCTTGAGCTGCCAGTGCACCATGAGCTAAGCCCAGTGGTGAGTTCCTGCAGTCTCTCATGCCAGCTGCAGTACAGAGATGCATCTCCTGGCAACTGCCTGCAGGAAGGAGCCAGCTGCAAACCGCCATGCACTACCGCCATGTGCTAAGCTGAGCAATGCTGGTAGTTAACACAGCAGTTTAAGATTCACCTCATGCCATCAAAAAACAATACAGATGCTCCATAAAACAGATCCAGACAGAAAAAAACACCTCTAAATGGGTTACAGTGTGTTTAAAAATATACATAGGTTTGGGAGAGAAAAGACAAAGAATATATATAGTCATAGATTAAAAAATATAGTTTTAAAATAATAAATTCCTTTAAAAGGGAGTAAAGTAATATAAAAAAGCCATGTAAAGATGGAAAATATACAGAATCTGGATGCTGTATGTTATTGTGTTGTCTTTGAATTTTTTGACTGCTGAGGAAGGAGCAATAGCTTCTAAGAGACATTTGATTATAAATGCTGCTGGATTAAACCAACCTATATATTTTAAAAATGTCTTGACTTCAAAATGGAAATCAAATATTAATTTGGAGAAGAGATTATGCTTTTATTTTCACATGAAATGAGAGGCTGTGCATTTGTTCAAAGTTAAAGATGATCAGGTTTGATTGAGGAAGACCCCCTCGAAATCCTGGCTACAGACATAAAGAAATTAAAAAATGCAAAAAATAAAAAAATAAAATAAACAAACAAACAAATAAATAATAAATAAAAATAATAAAAAATAAAATAAAAAAATTAAAAACTAGTGAACATGTAATGTATATTTTACCTGTTCAAACATAAAACAAAAATTCATCTTTGGCTGACGTGTACAATACATAGTCTGTACTTGTATTAATGCAGATATGTATCTTACCTTTAAAAGTTTANATATTTTCAGAACAAAGGACCAGACACCAATAAAAATGTATGGCCCAGGTGATCCAGCATCCAAAACAGCTTCAAGGCTGCTGGCTGAGATGATCCAGCCTCACAAACTACTCCAGCCAAGACTTAACCATTATCCTGAATTTTCTCATGGTCCAAGGATTACCAGTGCCCCCAAACAACAGAAAGTAGTTTAGAGAATGATACCCACATTCCCAAAAGATGAGTTATGGATATTTATTATCAATTAAGGGGGGTGGTTACAAGTTGTTATTGGTAATGGTCAGTAAAAAAGCTAAACAAAGGAGGTTAGATTCAAAGATCTTGTTCTGAAAAGAAAAAGGGGNGACATAGAAATGATAGTATGAAAGGGTAGATTATTAAATCTACTTTTAAACTAAAAAAAAAGCAACTACTAATCTTATAATATTTTACATTGGTATAGATTTTGGTTTACTGATACAAATTTAAGGTTAATTTTGTTACATTTTATGTATGTTTCTACTCTTATTTAGGGTATTGTGTTTACACAGCTCATTTAAAAATGTAATTTATAATTAAGAATTATAGGTTAATAGTTACTCATATCTAATAGTCAAACTTATAGTCATGTTAGGTATGTTTTCAAGGTCATACACAGATATATTTAGATAGATTAGATGTTCTTCAAACATTTCAAAGACCTATAGAATATGGCATTTAATATGTTTAATAATCTAAAGCTTTTCACGATAGTAAGACACGTCTGCTCCTGGTAGCACCAATCTACTTCAGAGAAGATGATAGGCATCAAAGAAATTCCACATGGAATTTGTTTTCTTTATGGCAGAAGCTAGCCATGTGGACGAAGAAACTGNTGACAGTGTGCTGTCTAAACTGGATCAGCAGGATGCAAAAAAAAAAATGACGGCCAAACTTTGCCAAGACAAGGTAGGACAGTCCTTCAAAATTCCCTGCTTCTCAGAAATATTTGTCAGATATACTAGGCCTGTAGGGCAGAGTTGGATGCCCCAATGTTATAGAGGAACTTTGGGTGACTGTCTAGGCAGCAAGATGTCCTTGTTATTAGGTAACATTTCACCCTTCTGGGGTCTTTGATGGAACTGAAGACTAGATATTTATAGTTAAAGTTTTTCTTAGTTGTGATAAAAGGTAAATTAGGTATAAAACATTATAGTCACAAAGATAAGATAGATCATAAAGTATTTTCTCTAATTTTGCCAAATACAAATGGACTGGATATTGTAACTGTAATTCTTATTTGATAACTGTTTT
>LZPO01066280.1:503238-525863 GCA_001675575.1 Neotoma lepida
GTGTGTGTGTGTGTTGGTCTTCACCTTTTACCTTGTTTTGAGGCAGGGTCTTCAGTTGTCTTTCTGCTGTACTCATCAGCCTCCCACCATACAAGCACTGATTTACAGACTCAGGTTACCAAGTCGGCCTTTTGTGAGTTCTGGAGACTTGAGTTCAGGTCTTTATACTTGCATGGCAAGCACTTTACCCACTGAGCCATCTCCCTAGGTTCAATCTCCTGGCCCCTTCGAGGGGGTGCTGGAGATTGAACCCAGGTGTTAGTGCATGACAGGCAAATAGTCTGCCCACTGAGCTCTACCCCTAGCCCACATTTGNTTTTTGAGACAGGATCCTATATATCCCAGGCAGCCCCACAGCTCACCATGTAGCCGAGGCTGGACTCCACCTCTGCATCCCCCTGCTTCCACTGGGATTACAGGCATATACACCTGACCCAAACTGCTAATTTTACAAAGCCATTTCAGGTTTGGGGGATGGCTCGGAGGGTAAAGGCACTTGCCCCAAGCCTCATGTCCTGAGTTCAATCCTGAGATCCAGAAGGTGGAAGGAGAGAACAAATNCCCACAAGTTGTTCTCTGACCTCTACTCTTGCGTTGTAGTATGCACTCAAATGCATACGCATACACACATTCTCATGAGTGTGCATGTATACACANCACGCACGCATGCACAAGCACACAAATAAAAAAGTAACAAAATATTTTTTGAAGAGCCATTTTATGTTATATGGTCTTCAGCTGTTTTAATGCTGGGGATGGAGTGACAGGAACACACAGCTCTGGCCAGGCTTCACTGAAAAAAACCACAGAGTATTTTTGCTCAGCATTAAGCTCTAGTACGTGAGCCAGCCACGTACATNGAATAGTAAGGAATTTAAGCCACAGGCTCACTCCTGGCTTACTTCCAAGAAACCAGAGCAGTTGGGAATATCGCTTCCAGAGGCAGTCCTGCTGGAGCACTTCCTGAGACTGGGATGTGGGATTGTCCTGTGGAGGAAGCAGAGGGCCCTGTTTCTGTTCCCTANTCCAGGGCACAGGTAGGGAAGAAGTCTTGGTCTACCTGTAGACTGGCCTTGATGCCCCATGTGTATTATCAGGGCCTTCNCTGGCCTTTCTGTATGGGATCCCTTGCAGACTAGCAGACTAGTGGTTCTTTTTCATTTTCTGGACTGGGCTTTGCTATGCAGCTCAGACTGATCATGAAATCAGCATGCAGCCCAGGCTGCTCTCAAACTTGATACACGCCTGTCNGNGCGCCCAGGTGCTGGTATTACAGGCTTTCATTACTGTGCCTGGCTCAGCCTTTCTTATGTCGTCTTGAGCTCAATGTGGGTTCTAGTTGGAAGGTGACACACACAAACTCTCTTTGCTGTCTCTGGTCTCACCCTGCCCCCATCAGAGGTACAGTCACATTTGCCAGAGACAAGGACCATGAGGTCGATTGCTCCCCATGTTACCTGCCCTGGAGGTAGCTCCCTGCATAGATAGCTGTTCACTCTCCCCAGGGAACTATGTTCCTTGGCCCACCTTGGCTCCTTGAGGGCATGGCTCCATCCATCCATCCACCCATCCATCCATCCATCCATCCATCCATCCATCCATCCATCCATCCACCCATCCATCCATCCATCCATCCACTCATCCATCCATCCATCCATCCATCCATCCATTCATCCATCCATCCATCCATCCACTCATCCATCCATCCATCCATCCGTCGAGTGGGGATGGTGGAGCTTCCCATGACTGATATCTCAGAACACAGTTTTTAACAGACTCTGGGACATTTCAGAACTGTTGCTGCAGAGAAGAACCTGCCCTAGAGAGCTGACTCTCATGATGAGACTTAATTCTCTAAGTGCCTTTGCACCAGGTGGGCTGTCCCAGTTAGGGTTTCAATTGCTGTGATAAAACACCATGACCAAAAAGCAAGTTGGAGAGGAAAGGGTTTATTTGGCTTACACTTTCATATCACTGTTCATCATTGAAGGAAGTCAAGACAGGAACTCAAGCAGGGCAGGAACCTGGAAGCAGGAGCTGATGCAGAGGCCATAGAGGAGTGCTGCTTACTGGCTTCTTCCACATGGCATGTTCAGCCTGCTTTCTTACAGAACCCAGGACCACCAGCCCAGGGACAGCATCACCCACAATGGGCTAGGCCTTTCCCCATCAGTCACTAATTAAGAAAATGACTTACAGACCTGACTANAACCTGATCTTATGGAGACATTTTCTTAATTGAGGTTCCCTCCTCTCAGATGACTTTAGCTTGTGTCAAGTTGGCATGAAACTAGCCAGCACATGGGCCAAACATTTATCTCCAGCCCCATTCCAGGCTCAGGGTCTCCTGGCATTCTGCTCTTTGAATGGAATGGGACCCCCTGTCGTCCAGTACCCTGCAAGTTCATAGGCTTTGAATCTCACTGAGATGGTGGTTCTGGCCTCTCCGTTGGGTTGCCTGGGCCTTCTGGCAAGAGAGACCTGGAGCCTTCCTCTGGGGCCAGATTCAGCCTCTAAGACCAGGCTTACAGCCCTGTGCTGGCTCCCCTGCAGGAGTGTTTGTCTCTGGGATCACACACTGCTCTTCAAACCCCCAACTTCTTTCCCAGGCCCATGCAAACACCCTTGGGAGAAGAACCTTCCACTCTGTTTTCTAAACCAAGTTGGCACAGAGGTACTCTTTATTCCTCATTTAGGAAATCCAAACTGTTCCACCCATACCCAGGGCACTCCGTGTCGCCTCACCAGTTGTGGATTGAATGGGTCAGATCCCCACACTCCTCAGAACTCAGTTTAACCTTTGCCTGGGGTGGGGTGTGCTGTGGATATACCCCAGTGCCGGGGAGCTTGCTGAGGATCTGGGAGGCCCTGGGCTCCACCTGAAGCGCCACAAAATCAGAAAACAAGTAAATTAACCGGACGGAGAAGCCTGCTCCTTGAGATGGGGTGTAAAGCTTTGGTTCTGCTGACTGAGAAGGGACGGTACCTGATGCAGGAGTCGTATTCAGAATCCACAGTCTAGAAGATTTGAAAACTCAGCTCCCTTACAAAGTGGTCAAGGTATTGTCTTCTTCCTCCTCTTCTTCCACTCTTCCCTTTCTTTTACTTATTTATTTATTTGGACNGGGTCTCACTCTGTGGTCCAGGCTATCGAAGATTTGTCTGCTTCAGCCTTCCGCGTGCTGATACTTCAGGGCTTGTACCACAGGCCCAGCTCCTCCCTTTCGTTCCTTCTTCCCCCTCTTTCTCTCCCTTCCTCCCTCCTTTTCCTCCTTCTTAGTGAAACGAAGGGTTATTTCTATTTGGAAATGGAGGGCAGCAGACTGAAGTGGACTTCTTTCGGCTGGTGCCACCCTCCGTGTGACAAGCAAGCTGAGCGGCTTTACCACCCTCAGGATATCTTCATTGCGCTATCACCAGGGCCTGTGAGGAGAAACAGCTCAGTCCATCCAGAGATGAGGAAGTTCAAGTTGCCATGATTCATNGGCTCATGCGCCAGGAGTTTTCGACACGATCAGAATCGTCTTTGGGGCCGGCCTGTGCGGAGTGTGCAGAGGCCAAGGCGTTATTGGCAGAAAACAAGAGCAAGATTAGCTGGCGTGCTTTCCGTCTCTGGCTGCCTGCCAACATTTCCTTCAAATGCGAGTGTTCTTATTTTCATTCTGGAAGTTTTTGTCAGGTTTATTGCAAATGAAAGGGTGGTGAGTGGACAAGAACAAAGCGGGTGTTGCTGAGCTGGAAGAAGCCGTTTTTTTAAACCAGCTCTCCAGAGCACACTAGTATGTGTGTGCCTTTCTGCAGAGACAACCAGGTCCCCTTCGTGCAAAATTTAATCCACGNCAGAGGCAGCCATATTTTATGACCCAGCTGGGTCTGAATGCATGAGTGTTTATATGCGTGTTTAATAAGTTGGAATATGTCTGATATGTGTCGAGGGCCATTGAAAGCCACCAGTGGAAACATATGCGAGACAGATGAATGCTGAATTCACCAGATAATGAACATCCTAACGAATTTCATTGACATCAAATTTTATGTAACTGTAAACTTTTGAAAACCGTGAAATTAAAACGAATGGCTCACAATAGTATAAAAGTAACTGATTTGGTTGGAAAAAAAGAGTTTCCTAGCAAAAATAATTCAGTAAATTTAAACCAAAACTAAAACACTTTAAAAATATGCTTGGATTTTGATGTTTATCCACAGATCCTTCCCAACTTATGAGAATCTGTTGAATAAGACATTTTATTCTCAAAAAGGACATTATGGCCCTGATACGCTGGCTGCCTCAGTTGAAGCATCTCTCAGATGAGAAGAGGCAAGGTGCCATAGTCTCCAGCCACACAGAGAGGGGGTCACCAGGTTGAAAAGTGATCCCTCCCATGGCAGGAATCGTGGGGGCTGCGGTCGTGAGTCAGGTGGCAGAGTGTCTAGCGCNCGGGAAGCCTAGGGTTTGATCCCCAGCACTACACAAATCGGGCACTGTGGCGTGGCGTCCCAGCAAGAGGAGCAGAAGAAGGACAGACATCCTTCGCTATGNAGTAAGCTTGAGGACTGAGGTGGGGAAGGAAAGGAAGAGAGAGAGCACATACAGTTTCCTTTATGGATAAACCCATAGCCTCTCCCCTCCCTGTCCTAGTTAAGCACTGTACCATTGAGCTAGATCCTTAGTCTGAATTCACTCTTTTCTTTTTTTGGTTTTTTGAGACAGGGTTTCTCTATGTAGCCCTGGCTGTCCTGGAACTCACTCTGTAGACCAGACTGGCCTCGAACTCTGAGATCCACCTGGCTTCTGCCTCCCAAGTGTTAGGATTAAAGGTGTGTGCCATCACTGCCCAGACACTCTTTTCTTAATAATTAAAAATAAAAAAGGTTTATTTTAAATCATGTGCACTTGTGTATGGGTATGTGCATAGAAGTGCAGGTACCTGTAGAGACCAAGGCTGTTGAATCTCCTGGAGCTGGAGTTAGGGGCATTTGTGAATTGCCCAACATGAGTGCTGGGAACTGAACTTAGGTCCTCCGGAAGAGCAGCACTTCCTCTTAACTGCTGGGATATCTCTCCAGCCATTCCTTCTCTTCTCTTCCCTTCTGTTATTGAGGCTGNTTTTCACTATGTAGCCTCTGGGTGGTTTAGAACCCAGGCTGGCCTTGAACTTGCAGCAATCCTCCTGCCTCAGCCTCCTGAGTGCTATGATTTCAGGAATGTTTCAACANGCCCAACTGGATTTTTTTTCTTTCTGACTGGTTGTCCTAAATTAAAACCAAATGAATAGATAGACAAACAAAATCATCAGTATTCTCCCAGAGAGTGTAGCANGAATTCTAACTGGTCTTAATAAAAACCCAGAGCCAGATATCGGGGTAAATGCTGAAAGAGAGGCAAAGGAACAAGCCACAGCCACCTCTCACTTCACCAGCTCCTCAGCCAAAAGGACTGAGCTCCTGTCTTCTCCCACCTTATATTCCCTTTTCTCCGCCCAGCCATATCACTTCCTGTCTCAACCTCCCTAGTGCTGGGATTAAAGGCTTGTGACTCCCAAGTACTGGGATCAAAGGCATGAGATCCCAAGTGCTGGTAAAAGGTGTGTGCCACCCTGCCTGGCTTCTATGGCTAACTAGTGGCTGGCTTTGCCCTCTGATCTTCAGGCAAGCTTGTTAGAGCACACACAAAATCTCACCACAAGAGAGGTCCTCTCTCTGCACTGCTTGCTTATCAGCGCTATGCTCAATATTAAATGCTACTCACCTGACAGTCCTGACTGGGAACCTAAACCTCTGTCACATCACGGAAAACAATCTGATTCTTGGGCATTGAAAGTTGGTGGCTCATTTTCAACATCTTCTTAAGACACAGGGAATTATCGGTCACACTTCTAGGTGAAAAGATTGGGAAACTGGGCCAGTGAATAAATACTTAGTTTGAACTGTACTATCATTGAAACATTTTAAAATATTGGAAAAAGTGAGCACTTAATCTATTTCTGCTTCAAGCAGTCCAGAGGAAGCCTAGTTTGGCTCCTGTCTGTGGCTTGGTGTTGAACAAGCTGCAGTGAAGTTGGATGCAGCTGAGCAGTGCAGGGGTGCATGTCACTGAACCCGTGCAGGCTGTGTTCCTTCCTGACACCTCCCCCCCCATATTTCTATACAGCTTTCTGCTGGAGGAAAGGAGCCTCCGAAACTCACTCCCAGAGTGAAAATTGAGGTTCTGAAAACTGGAGCTGGCTATACGTTCTGGACAATCTTGCTCAAGCTAAGGGAGGTGAGGGTGGCCCAGCAGAAGGGTGGCTGGATCAAGTGTGCCACGTGACCCTACTAGAAATGGCTACACCAGGGCCAACTACCAGTCCCGAGTCCAGTGGCTTCCTCAAGTCCCCAGGGCCCTTCAGCTTGGTGGATTCAAATGCAGCAACCAGGCTGTGTCCCTCTGCAGTTGTGCTGAACATACATGGGCTGAGTCATGCTTATGAGTTGGTGTTGGGTTAAAAAGACATCTCAAGAATCTTACAAATTGTCTCGCCAATGTCTTCCATTACATTCATTTTCTATCTGAAATTGCAACTAGTCCAAAATAAATCAGCAATGAAATTTGAATTTAATTATAATGTATTTTGAATTATTCTCCAAGATTTTCTGGATTCACAAGTACATGATTTTCTCTGATACAGAAAAACATTTGAATATACGATAGATTTCAGGGCTTCAGTAATGAGCTAAAGATAATTTGTGTTCTTTTAGGTACACAGATAGCTCAGTATTTTACAGATACACTCTTTCTGTTTGAGGTTGACAGCACAGCAGTGTGTGTGTGTGTATGTGTGTNTGTGTGTGTGTGTGTGTGTGTGTGTACACACATACATGTACATGAAAGTGCATGGAGGTCAGAAGTCAACACAAGGTATTCCTCAATCCCTCTCCATCCTATTTTATTTTTCAGATGTGGTTTCTTGCTGAATCTAGAGCCACCATTTTGGCTACACTGGCCAGGGGTGCCACCAGGATCCTCCCATTTTCCTCCCTGGNACTGGGAATACAAGCGCATGCTGCTACCCCAGCTTTTTACAGGGGTGCTGGGATCTGAACTCAGCCCCTCATGCTTGCACAGCAAGCACCTAACCCTCCAAGCCCCATAGCCAGCTTTGATTTCGATTCCTTTTAAATTTACAGTGATGTCTCTGAAGAGCAAGTCTGCCCACTCATGGAATTGAAGCGGAATCTCCTCCACGCTGGGANGTTGTCCTCGAGACAAGAGAAGATGGGAAGCCGAGCAGGGAGGAAAGGGAAAGGTGATTTCCAGAAAATGGTGATTAAAAAAAAAAAGCTACTCCGGGGGTTGGAATGGAAAGTTTATTTATAATCTTCTGTCATTTATTTAACGACAAATGTGTGCAATGCCCAGAGATGGGAAGTCCCAGTCAGTGTACAAAAAAATGCATTTTACTATACACAATCAACTTGTCCCCTCCAGCAGCGTAATAAGACATTCTCAACATTGACAGTGTCATGCTAGGCAACTTGTCAGGACCACACCTGATGTGGTACACACCACAATGACCCATGTGCCCTGAGTTATGGTGTTGTGAGGACAGGTACAAGTGGAAGAGGTGGCTGGATTATCTCAGGCTAAAACCCAACAGTACCTACAAGAGAGAGACAGGTTATTACTTATTATTAAAAAGCTTTATTTATCTGTGTTTGTCTGACATGAGTGAAGGCACTCACAGAGGAAGAAGAGGGTGTCAGGTCCCCGGAAGCTGGGGTTACATGCAGTTGTAAGCTGCTTNATGTGGGCGTTGGAAACTGAACACAGGCCCTCGGCAAGAACAGTACATCTCTTAACCACTGAGCCATCTCTTCAGCCCAATACAGGGATTTCAAAGAGGATATGTTAAGGCTTTAGTTTTCTGTTTGTGCTTATCCACAGCATCATTAGTACTTTGGTTTAATGTTGTGATTAGAAAAGGTACACGTGGGGCCATGCCTGGTGGGCCTGTCTGGTGGCTTCTGACTTGCTCCAAGCTGCAGTATGCAGGACTGCAGTATGCAGGACTCCAAGCTACAGTATGCAGGACTCCAAGTTACAGTATACAGGACTCCAAGCTGTTGAAGGGTAGAGCTCTGTTGTATTTTCCCTGGATCAAGTGACCTGTTATTCATCTACATGCAATCTCCCCTCTTGGACTCTCTGTCACAACTCTCTTCCAGCTTCAAGGACAGCTGTGGCTTACCTTGGTGGAGTTGAGGACTTCTTTGCTTAAGTTCCAAGCTGACTTGAGGGCTTGCCTGGGCTGGCCTAGGAGTGCAGGTGTCATTTTTTCTGTACAGGCTCAGAGCTCCCTGTGGCAGCTTCTTCTGGCTGAATTGAGAAGGACTTGCAGATGGCTTTCTGGAGGGCTTTGGGTGAACCAGGAGTGTACCCAGCACACATGGGAACTTATGGGGAGTAAGTCTCCCCTGGGGCCATGGATGCAGACTGGTCCTAGAAAATGTCATAGACACAGCATGAAGTTCACCAAGAAGTCTAAGGGTAGCCAGAGTTGATTCTGCACATGGGGGGTGGGGACTGCAGAGGAAGCAGAGGAAGATTGTCCAGTGTGCGTCTGGTATTGGTGCAAATCTAGAAGGCTTGAGCTGAGGTCACCCTCAAGGTATTGCGATAGATGCCGATGGGGAGGCCCAGTGATTGCAGTTGTGAGAGAAGACGCTGGCTAGGAACACAGGCTGTTTTCTTGGAGTTCCTGTAACTGTTGCCAAGTAGGGGCCAAATGTCTGATAGNTGCCTAGCCAGGCCGGGCTTCCTCTTGCAGCTCACATGTCTGAGCCTGTTGTAATTCTGCTAACACATGGACAGTTGGATAAGGACAGCAGTGAATTTGGAAAGGAGCTGACAAGGGTGGAAATGGCCCCTTGTATCAGCCACAAGAAAACAACAACACAGTTACTTCAAGATCTGGATCACTATCCATGAGATCCATGCAAGAAATTTGCTGTCTTATTTGAAGCATTTTAGGGGAAAGTAAGTATGCTTATAAGTTATCTAGACGATCGCTTTTAATCTCATAAAAACCCAGTAGTTGTACCTCATCTTCTTAGGATGCTCGGAAAATTCATGTAACTATTCTTTCATTCATTTATTTAATTCCTGTGTATATTTGTGTGCATGGATGTGCCAGAGCACACGTGTGGAGGTCAGGGAACAATTTCTGGAAGTTGATCCCATCCTTCCATGTAGGACCTCAGGTTTGGTGGCTGGTGCTATTACTTGAGCCTCCCCCACCCCCTTTTTTTTCTTCTTAAGACACTGTCTTGCTGGCCCTGGAAAACATGATACCCATTACAGCCAAGGCTGGCCTCATACTCATGGCAATCCTCCTGTCTCAGCTTCCTGAATGCTGAGATTACAGGCCTGTGCCACCACAGCATGATAGAAGTCATTTACTTTAAAACAATACTGCATAACATGAGAACAGGTCTGCCCACCCTGTTGCTAAGGTTTAGCTGATACTCCTAGTCCAGACCGGANAGCAGCAGAGGAAATCAAGAATGAGGGCAAAGGTGAGTGGGTAAGTGGAGAACGGGCCATGTTCTGAGGCTCCATGCAGGAAATGGTGTCCTTGAGACAAAGATCCAAAGAGAGAGTGAGAGGAACAGTAATTGACAGCTAGCTTGAAACCTGAAGTGTCCTGTAGGACAATCCAAAGAGACTAGAAAGTGGTGGGGACAGCTAGCAGGTGGTCCTGAGGGGATGGAGTGCAGGTAGCTGCTCAGGTTTGTCTAGGGGGACAAAGTCTGTGAGTGAAAATGAGGACATGCCACTCTGAGGTGTGGTGGAGAGTAGGTTTACTGTAGGGATGAGGAAGAGCAGAGGCAGAGGCATCCGGAAGAGTCCAGAGTGAATCGGGCCATGGGAGAGGAGAGCCAGAAGCCAAGAGCCCGGAGATCGGGAACCAAGAACAGCCGCTTGCCAAGAGGTAAAAAAGGACTCGTAGCCAAAATGGCTGGGGTTATATAGGAATTAGAGATGGGGGAAGGGCAGCCCAGCCCCTGGGCTGGAGAGTTCAGAGTAGGGGCAGGGTATTCTAGCCAGGAGGACCTTGTAACGGGTAGGGACTGAGGGAGACTGGCAGCCAGCATCCACTTTGATATATTTGATAAGAAGGCACCTCAGTTAACCATTTGTCCTGAGTTTGAGACCTATCAGCCTAATCCTAGGGAACTGGAAGCAGATAGTTTGGCCCACTTTATTCCCTTCTCTGAGCACGTCAACCCCCTCCCTGATGATGGCAACTTCAAAATAGCATTCAAACCAGACCCTCCTTCCTTCCTGATCCTACCCAACCTGGAAAGGTAAGGCTGCTTTGTGGTGAGAAAAATGAGACTGAGGCAGGAGGATTGCCACAAGTTCACAGTTAACCTGGTCTATACAGCAAGACCCAGGCTAGCCTGGGATTCATAGCAAGGTCCTANTTTTACCTGAAGAAGACATTTGAGAGCAGTTTTTCAGGAAATGTCTCTTCCCTTCAGAGCTTCGGTCGGCCTAGCAGACATCTGTTCAGCAGCAACAGTTTTTAAGGTGGGACAGAGGCTCTTATGAGTGCTGTCACCCTACTCATTCTAACAAAACCAACATGAAGCACTGCCTGCTAGTGTGGTCACTGAGAAGGCCCCACTTTCAGTGGCAGACCCACTAAGGGCTATGGATGACACCAAGGAGCCCTGTTTGAAGGTGTCAATCAGGAAAAGAACATNACTGTGGTACTCCAAGTATTTGAGAGTCTGGGACAGCTATCATGAAAAACAGTTCCCACTCACAGCTGCCTCTCACGGGTTCTCAAAAACCATAGCAAATCAAGTGACCTGAATCAAGGAAGCTCTGGGACATCATTTGGCACACAGTAGGCNCTTAATAAATAAATAATAAATTTAAACTTAAAAAAAAAGGANATTACTCATCTCTTACAGGTAATTTAACTAAATTGATATTTATATGATGAAAAGTTGAGGGTCTTCCAATATATTTAAATTACATACATAAAACTGTAAATTATAATTTTGAAAAAAATGTATGTAACTATATTTCCAAATGGGAATCTTAAACAGCTGGTGGAGGCCCCACCTACAAGTCAGAATTAAAACATCACCCCTCTGCTTATTACAGGTGAGGGGTAGTTTACTGGGATCCATGGGTTTGAAGTCTTACAATATCAAGAGGCAGGGTTTTGTTTGTACTCATATGAGATGCGACGTGTGTGTGTGTGTGTGTGTGTGTGTGTGTGTGTGTGTGTGTGTGTGTGTAGGCTTGAGGCTGGTGTTGGGTGCCTTCAGGGCCTCTCACTTGACCTCAGAGCTCACTGTTTTGGTAGTTTGCTTTGGGAAATCCCTGTCTCTGCCTCGGTTGTGCCAGGATTACAGGAGGGCTGCCATACCCACTCAGCGTTTCTGGGGATCAGAACTCTGGTCCTCATGCTTCAAGGTAAACACTTTCTGGCTGAGCTATCTGCTCAGTCCTAAGAGAGTTGATTTTATGTGCATTTTTTCCCAAAGAAGAGACCATGGCTTTCATCAAATTATTGAAGGCTCCTGGAGTGAAAAAAGCATAAAATATAAAGAATCTACTGCNTTTGATATGTGAGATTTCAACATCAGACATTTGGATTGCTTAATTCCTGTTTCCACAGACTTGCAGGTCCAGCAGAAGAGAGTTCCACAGGCTTAATTACTCAAATACTAACAACTGTTTAGAGTCGGGCTTTCACATTTTTTTTTTTAAACAAACACACACCTGGGATGATTTTAAATGTACATGTAGATGCTATGCAAACATGAACTTTTTAAATCACTCCCTTTCACTTGCTGGTTCCTCTAGTGAGTTGCTTTTTCCAGGTCCTTGGGATCTGTTCCAGGTGGCCATAACAATAGTGTGCGATGGCAGAGAAAAGCAACCATGTGCAAAAAAGATCTTAGATGAAAGAGAAACCACAAATGATAAGTTGTACTGCAAAGATTAGAGACTGCCTTTCTTGTCTGCAAAGTTGTCTAAGTCCCCAAGTGCCCTTTGTGGCCTAAGACCATGTTCCTATAAGACTTGCACATGAAGATCCTTGCTCCCTAGCTAGGGAAGGGCTCCTGAGGAAGCCCACAGCACCATTGGGCAGGAAAGCACCCTGGTCCTTGAGATGTGTACTTGCTCTCAGTGGGTCCAGGAGATAATGGATTTCTGCAGGCTGATAGACAAGTGGCTGGAGGCCACATATTCATCTGCCTTCCTAGAGTCTATAGCCTATGAGAGTACCTTTATGTCTTGACATTGCTCACCAACGCTTGACCAAACATGAAAAGCCTTCAGGTGAAGAGATTCTTCACCCTGAAAGAGCTATGGTTTGGTTCTGGATTTAGAGGCACTACAAACCTTTAAAGGTATGTACAAAATGGCATGTGAGTTCTTCTGGGGCAAGATTCTGTAACTTTAAAAAACAAANAAACAAAGCCTAGGCTGGCCTTGAACTCTATGTAGCTGAGTCTGATGTTGAACTCATTTTCCTGTCACTATCTCCTAAGTAGCAGATAACAGGTGTGTTCACCAAGCACGGTGAGTTCTGTAACTAACAGATTCTGAAATGGGACCTAGAAGGCCAGGAGGCAGCAGCATTCTGGCCCACAATCACCCATCACTGGGAGGTGCATGCTTCTCAGGCCGTCTTTTCAGAAAACCTATTGTGTTTTCTTAGTCAACCCCTTTGTTAAGATGCTGCATGAAAAACTCCTAATGAAGTAGGGAAATTGTCAAATGTACATGTCCCATAGCCTAATTTTTAACGTTCTGTATAGAAAATATTTCCCAACCAAAGTTAACTGCAGTAGGTGAATTCATTAAATAATAATAATGATGATGATGATGATGATGATGATGCCCCAGAAATACAAAAAAGTGGAATTTTGTTTTGGTTTTTCCTATTTTTAAAGCCATGATGGGAATGAAAAGTAAATCTTCCTGTTTTGGCCACAAGCTGCAGAAAATATGAGGGGTGGGAGAAGGCTGGCCTAGTCTGAAGTAGTATCAAGCTTTTCAATGAGGAAGTACCAGGCACCAGAGTTAAGTTTTAGAATATTTTAATATCCATTTTTTTCAGTGGATGCATTTTGAAACTCTTCAAATTAACAATTTAAAAAGAGCAGAGCAGAGCAAACACGGAAACACAAACAATTGGTTCTTGCTGATTCAATTTCCGGTTCTAGGCATGATGCGATTTTCAAAACAACTAATCCAAAAATGCTGATCTTGAAAATCAAGAAATCCAAATGCAGACTTTTCTTTGGAAACTACAAGTGACTACAGCCCAGGTGATGGTTGCACACTGCCTTTGGCTCTCTGTGTCATGTGCAAATGTGCAGGTGCAGTCCCCAGGAGTGAAGCCAGGATGGAGGCAGCCATGCGCAGGTGTGGCACAATCTGTGGGACTCNTCAAGCAGTTTAAGGGTTTATAACTGATACTCTATGTTCATTTGCATGGGACAAAATTATGTGTGCTTGATCATACAGATGTATAAAATTGATCTGAGCTGGGCCAAGAGGGAAAGAGCAATTGCAAGGCAAAGCAACTATTTACACACATTCAATTCTGGAGTATTGCTTCCTGCCCTAGGTTCCTAAGAAGTATTGCCACCTGAAGGACACTCGCGTCCACTGCCTAGAAGCCCAANTNTCTCCAGCTGTTTGTTCAATGCCAACAGCCCAGGCTGCACGGCAGGTGTGCGGCAGAGCCGTGGTTCTGTGTTGAGGTATGCTTTGGGGCAGGGAGCTGGAAAGGCCTCAGGGGCCTTGCACCCTGAAAGAATAAAGAATGTCTGCACTGGTTCTTCAGGAAGGCTCAGGGTGTTTCTTAAGACCATTGCACTCTGTGTGAGCTGCCCTTCATCCAGGGCTCTATTTGCACAATGAGTAACTGGACTACCTGCTTAAGGTCAATGATTCTCTCCAGCTGGCTTGCAGGTCTAGGGTTGGGGGTGGGCTGGGAAAGATTCACAAAGAATCTCTGTTCGTAGCAGAGAAAGGAAGAGAGTTTGAGGGAAGATGTGTGTAGAGATGAACTTGGTAGAGCACATCTTGAACTAAGACTGCAAAGACACTGACAACCAGCTAGCTCCTCNAGGCTATGCAGCCTGGAGGTGGAGGACAGACTGACACTNGCTCAGATAATGCACACTCTAATACTGACTGGAGGAAACCCAACATGCCCTAAATCCCTAGTACAAGGAAAGAATCAGGTAGTGTTTTTAAGAAAAAAATCTGTGGCATTGTACAAGAATACATTCTTCAGAAGCAAGAGGTATTGTCACAACCATCTGTTCTTTGAGTTGGAAGACCAACAGGGAGCCAGCTGGGAAGGACAATCTTCCAGTCACTAAGAACACTCTGGGTCCCAGCNTGGCTATGATGCCTGGGTGGCCATCCCAGGTGTCCCCAGGGGAAGTGGCTCACTAGAACTAAGTCACCTTGCTAGCATCAGCAGGTCCTGTCCATTTTTGGGGATGAGTGACAAGGGGACTCAACTCAGATGTGAAAATTATACAGTGAGGTTTACCAGTGAAAGAACACACCACAGGGCACGGCATGAAGACTCCAACAGACAGAGCTGGTCCTCAGGCGTCTCTGAGCTGCACACCAGCATCACCTGGAAAAATGATGGTGACAGAGCAACGGTAGCCTGAATTCCATTCAGCATAAATTTGAGACTCAACATGGAAAGACACAATTATAAGCAAGGTTAGCAACCAGGAACATGAACGCCGTTTTCCTCAGCGGCTCCGTGTCTGCTGTCTGCATCTCCTTTGGCATACAGACGGTTCTGTTCCTCAGTGCGCAGTCAGAAGCCCCTTTCGAGAGTCTGAATTGGCCAGCAGAATTAAATCCCACTGCAAATCAGCCTGTGCAGGCCAGCAGTGGGAGGAACGGACAAAAGGTCTGCAGAATCTCACTTGGAGCCGAGCCAGTTTGACTCTGGATCCCCACAAGGGGGAGCAGCACCCTGGGTGGCACCGTAGGCCACAGTGGATGAGACATGAAACATAGAGGGACATCTTGTCATTGGTCTGCTGTGTCTTTTGCAGACTGCCCTGCCCACTCCCTGACTGTTTCCCTCCACCAAAACTATCCAGTGGCCCCTCCCCATAATACATGTTTTGATAAATAAATAAATAAATAAACGCAACCCTTAGATGGTTGAATGTCTCCCTCAGATGAGTNGGCTTCTGAGACAAACATATTCGCTCTTGGCTGGAAGACCCCTCTGTGGAGGGTCAGGATGAAAACACGGCTTTGAGACTCCTGAGGCCTGGTGTGTAAGCTCTGTGCCTGGTAAGCATATGGAATTTTGGCCTGCGTGCAGAAGAGCCCCTGAAACTGCCCAGTGTTGGGGGCCGAGAGGCCCATTCATGGGCCACAGGAATATGGGCCCAGGTACCCCGAGATGCCAGGAGGGGGCTTGCTGAGCTTCCCAGTCCTGCTCCCCTTTTATAGCCCCTCCCCCAGATGAGTTACTGGCACTTTATGTCAGACTCATAAATGCAAGTGTGTGTGCGCGTGTGTGCTTAGAAAGGCCAGGTGACTGAAAACACTATACATAGATAGAAAAAATAAACTGGAAAACACTGTATGAGAAAAAAAAGCTTGTGAGAAAAGGCAATAAAAACGGTATCTTAACCACAGCTTTTTTTTTCCCTAAAGAAGTCAAATAATACCCAGGGCCATGATTCCACCAGTGGCCTCAGCCCTAGACTCAAGGCCAAACCCTGAAGGCACTTGTATTCCTCCACACCGCTGAATGGATCCCCCAGGCTGGGGGCAGGCTTCCAGGAAAGGGAGTAAAGGAAAGAAGAAATGGGTGGAAATGGACCCTGAATAACTGTGATCCACACAGAGATTAGGGCTGAAATGACCACATGACACCACATCCAGGGACAGAAACTGAGGTGCTGGAGAGCACGCCAGCCTGTCAGTACAANTATTATTGTGTTTGGATGAACAGAGCACCTCGGCAGCTCTCCACGCTGCCTCATACACTCTTGGAGACATTGAGCTTGGTGAGTTCATTGGCTTCTTCTATTCCCGTGTCTTCACAGTCATCCTTTTCTATGGCTTTTCCAAATCGAAACCTTTCCTCAGCTTTCACCGGCTCTTTCCAGGGTCTCTTACAAGACAGGTGCACGTCCTTGGCCTGCATGTTGTCATCAGATCCCAAGGAAATCTTGTCCGAGTACTGAACAGAAGGCACCAAGTTGGCAATCTCGTCCGTGGGAGACCGTCCAATGCTGCCATCTACCTGGACACGGATGTCTGGGGAGATGGACAGCTGGTGCTGGGGCACAACCCCATTGTCCGTGCACTTTGGGTAAAGGTAGGTCTTCATCTGCCCTTTGCCCTTGACGTTCACAGTCCCTCGGTAGTCAAAGTCATAACCCATCTTGCTCAGCACACGGTAGCTCTCTTCGCTCACCTGGATGCGGCACTCAACACCAGTGGTATCCATCCTGCTGGCAATGTTGACCGTGTCCCCCCAAATGTCATAGAGCAGCTTAGTGGTACCAATGACACCTGCGGTGAGGGGTCCATGGTTAAAGCCAACCCTGAGCTTGAAGTTGAACCACAACATATTGTTGTTGAAGTCATCTACCACACGCATCATCTCCTTGGCGAACTCAAAGAGGATACGTAGGTGTTCCTGTGGGTGGCCACCCTCCTGGCACTGGGCTGTGTTCAGCCCTGATGCTGCCATGTATGTGGCCCCGATAGTCTTGATCTTCTCAATGCTGTTATAGTCCGGTTTGCTCAGAAGCTCATCAAAGTCACCTATCAGCTCATTGAGGACCCGGTAGCATTCCTTGCCCCCTTCATAGTTCTCTTCATAGAATTCACTGAAGTTGACGATGCTGGCAAAGATCACACCTCCNCTGTCATGGTTCTTGGAGTAGGTCTGGGAGACTTTGAGCTGCTCNGCCACATGGTAGGGGATGATGTTCCTCAGTAGCCAGTCAGCCTGGTCCCTCATGCTCTGGATCTTAGTGCGGTGCAGATCGGCTTCCACGTCCCCATGGTAGTGCAGGCGGTAGCTGACCTCAAACTCTCGGTTCAGGAACCAGACCAAGAGGAGCAGGAGGAAGAAGGTGAGGACGAGCTCCTTGCCTATGAGGCTGACTGGCCTCCTGCTGTCCTGCAGCAGTGAGCTGTTGCATGGGTTCCTGTTGGCACTGGGGAACAGAGAGATATAAATGACACAGCTGCTCAGAACACCCACTAAGGGAGCACTCGCTTCAAACCCACCCAGAGTGAGTACTCTGCTAAGTGTGACTGAGAATCACCCTTGACATCCTGAGGCCGGAAAGCAGCCTGGTTATTTTACAGGCTTCAGGGATGCTTTTGTTTTATTTACATTTGATTTGGTTTCTTGAAACCAGGTCTCATGCAGCCGAGGCTGGCCAGGGACTTGCTATGTTGCTGGCTGGCCTTGCATTTACGCCCTGTCTCCATACCCATAGGATGGGATTATAGGCCTGTAGTGCTAAGCCCAGCTGTAACTGTTCTTTAAAAGAACTCATTAGATTAAAAAAAAATCTNTTCTTTCTCCTCAACTATTTCTTTTGGAAAATCTCAACTTTATGGAAACTTTAAGTTTCATNAAACAAACACTCGGAAGCTCTTCACCTGGATTTAACAACTGTTAAATGTTGCTTCTCTGCTTTTCCTCTCAACATGTACAGAGACACACATAACATACAAACACACACTGACACACACAAATACTTTCTCCTAAACATTTTGAAAGTAAGTTGCTGGTCTAACTATTTTAGTATATATCTCCCCAGACAAGGACATTTCCCTTTGTGGCCACAGTACCATTGCTATACCCAAGAAACTGAATATTCTGATAGATTTTCTTAGAGCTTGAAACAACAGACATCATTTTACAAAGACTATTTATGCTTTCTCTATTCTCTACTTGTATGGAAGTTTAACACATTCCCCCATTCTAGTTAGCTCTGCTTTACCAAAGTCCTTTAAGACAATCTTAGCATTTTCAAAAGGAATATGAGATGTATACACTTAAGAGTATATTTGCAATCAGCATACAGAATGGAAGTGTCTTTCCTTTGGTAACACACAGAGCTATTTTCTCATGGCTATAGAGTAATCTAATGTATGGATGCACCACATTCATGAGGGACACCATAGTTATCATGAGAGGTAGTGTTTCAGGGAACATTCCTGTATCCTCATCTTTGCATATACCGGGATTACTGAATCATTTTCAGTATTGTGCATTTAGAACTTAATTAGATATTCCCAAGAATTCCCCTTTTAAGTGCTGGAGATTGAGCCCAGGGCCTTGCATGTAGGCAAGTGTTCTCTCTATAAGCATAACCCTAGCCTTCAAACTGTTCTTCTAGAGGCTGCACTTCCCATTCCCTTTGATAACTGAACTTACTCCCAGTGGTGCTGTTCTCCTGCAGGCCANTGAGAAGCCTTGTAGCTGAAATTGAAGACAGCACTGAGGGCCACTAGGTCTTTTTAAAGACAGGGTCTTATGTAGCCCAGGCTGGCCTGGATTTGCTACATAGCTGAGGCTAACCTTGAATTTCTAATTCTCTTGTCTCCACTTTTCAAGTGCTGGGATCATAAGAATACACCACGATACTTTGTCAGTTTTTTTTTCCTCTGTTAAAAATATTGCATGCTCAATCATAGAAAATTTGGGGAAAAAGTAAAAATTAAAACACTGATTCATCCATTGTCCTACTACCCATCAGTTAGTGTTACCATTTCCTCTTTCCCTTCCTTCACCTTTTCTTGCCCCCTCCCTTTCTATTTCCAACANAACTGTGACTGTTCAGTTCATGTCAGTTTTATAAGTTAATGCACTGCTAAACTTCCCAAGGCAGGTTGTTAGATTTTATGTAATGATGGACTTGGTCACTATGTCAATATAAATGGATAGACTCTCCAGTGAGATGGGTCTAGGACACAGAAACCTTAATTCCTTAGCCACACTAGTTAAGTTTTATTGTTACTGCTGACATAAGGGTATTGTAAAGTATTAGTTTAAGGTATGTTACATTTGTTTATGCTGTGGAACATTTGTTTAATGATGCAAAGATATGTTGCATCCCTTTATGTTGCATTTGTTTAACTCTGTGAGGCTGTGCTACTATGCCTGCCTAAAACACCTGATGGTCTAATAAAGGGCTGAACAACCTATGGCAAGGCAGGAGAAAGGATAGGCGGGGCTGGCAGGCAGAGAGAATAAATAGGAGGAGAAATCTGGGAGGAGAAGAAGAGCAAGAGAACAAGGAGAGGAAGGTGCTAGGGGCCAGCCACCCAGTCACACAGCCAGCCATGGAGTAAGAGTGAAAGGAAGATTACAGAAGTAAGAGAAAGGTAAAAGTCCAGAGGCAAAAGGTAGANGGGATAATTTAAGATAAGAAAAGCTGGCAAGAAACAAGCCAAGCTGAGGCTAGGCATTTATAATTAAGAATAAA
This sequence comes from Neotoma lepida, assembly GCA_001675575.1. Taxonomy (NCBI): domain Eukaryota; kingdom Metazoa; phylum Chordata; class Mammalia; order Rodentia; family Cricetidae; genus Neotoma; species Neotoma lepida. The sequence goes on from LZPO01066280.1 coordinate 522,769, forward strand.
CCTAAGTGTGTGATTTATTTGGGAGCTGGGTGGCGGGCCCCCCAAAAGAATAAAGAGAAAAAATAACAACAATATAGGGGTATTTTAAAATAATGGGTTTAGGAAGGCCTGGTGGCACACATCTGTCACCCTAGCACTTTGGAGCAGAGACAGGAGTGTCAAGAGTTTGAGGTTATCCTTGAGTACACAGTAAGTTCAAGGCCAGCCTGGGCTACACAAGGTCTTATCTCAAAAAAAGAAAAGAAAAAGAAAAAAGAAAAAGAAAAGAAGGAAAGAAAAAAGGAAGNAGAAAGAAAAGAAAAAGAAAAATGAACTTGAGGCCATTGAGACATTCCCCAAAGCACCATCACAAAAGCCGTGACACTGGACTGGTCCCCTGGGCTGCTCTGGTAGGACAACTGGAGAGTTTGGGGGCCTTCACTAAACCACACCTTCTGCCGGGACTCGGTTTCCTCTGCTGTAAACCATGAGGACTAGCTGGAGTGTGGCCAAGTCCCTTCTGCATTAGGGTTCAGTGCAGCAGAGCCAGCTCTGCAGGAGAGGTCATCATCCTCAGAAGGCCTGGGCTGGCAACAGGGAGCTGGGACTGGGGAGGTTTTCCATTATCCCTGGGTGACAGTGCTGTGGAGGCTGCTCNCACAGGTAATGCAGTAGATGCTGAGCACCTGCTGCTTTCCCTGCAGGCTGTGTATGTGGCCTGCTATTAGAAGTCAGAGCTCTGCATCTTGACTGAGATCCTCTAGGGCCCTCCCAGCTCTCTGGGAGGGGGTTCCTGAGAGAAGCTTCTCCCTTTGCTGATCCTNTTGTCTTTTCCCTGCAATATGCTGAACCCTGCAGTCCAGCTGCTGGCCTGGGGACCTGGCAGGGGTTTCAGAGCTCAGTGGTTGGGAACCAGGACAGTGTTCTCTGTGGTAAGACACCCCATGCTTATTTATTTTACTTACAGCATTGAAACAAATGACAATACCTATGACTCTCAAATGCTAAGCAAAGTGACCACTTTGTTTAACTCACTAAAACATGTTTCAATCCAGCCTGAGGTTCTCTGGTTGGCTTTGAAGCAGAGCGGGGAGAGGGTCTGGGGTTGGGAGAAGCCAGCCCTGTGTCCTGTGAGCACACCTTGCTAGTCTAAGGCTAAGTTTTGTTTTGCTTTTCCCAATGTTGTGCACTGANGAACAGCCCCCTTTAGTAAGTACAGTAGGCTTAACATTANCTGCTTTAAATCTCAGTGGGAGAAACAGGCGACAGTGCCGTGTTTCCATAATCAATCTCACCCTCCCTCCTCACTCGCNGGCCTTAAACTTGCCGTAATTCTCTTGCTCCAGTTTCCTGAGGGACTGAACTTAGGTCAGAAGACTTGGCAGCAAGCACCTCCTGAGCTTTCTCATTGGCGCTTACCTTTAAAAACCTTAATTATTATGTGTATCATGATAAGTGAGTGCAGACACGTCCCACCTTGCATGTGTCCAGGTCAGAGGATGTCTGTGGTCGGTTCTCTTTCTGCTTTAGACAGCTGGTGCTTTACTTGATGAGCCACTTTGCCCTGTACTGAATTTTGTTTTATTAACACAAGGTCTCATGTTGCTCAGGAGGTCTTGGAATGAACTCACTATGTAGCTGAGGGTGCTCCCACTTCCCAAGTGCTGGGATTACAGGATATGCCATAACAACCAGCAGTTTTTATTCTAAGCTAGGTGGGCAAAGGTAGCCAAGTTCCACTTCTAAATTCAAACAGCAAAGGCCAGTTTCCAAGAAGAGGACTTTTGCATGTTAGTGGTACTGGTGATAAGTGCTCGACCACTGAGATAGTCCCAGCTCTTTAGTTTTCATTTCCATTTTGAGGCAGGGTCTTGAAAACTGTGGCTCAGGCTGGCCTTGAGCTCGCTCTGCAGGCCACGCAGGCTCTCCTGCTCTCTTGGCCTCCTGCACAGCTGAGATTAAAGGCCTGCCCCATCACGGCTCAGTTCAAAAGAGGAATTGAGATGAATAAATGTAAGTCCACTTATGATTGAAGACTGGGGCATTAAACCATTAATGGAAGTTAAAGTAAAACACACTAAAGTCTATTACCATGCAAAAGAGGGATTTTAAAATAGAAAGGAAAAAAGAAAATCCAAACAAACAGAAAGCAAGAGCCACTTGCAGCTCTAACCAGCGAGGCATGGCATCTATTAACATTTGNGGTCTACCAGGGCTGTATGTACAGTGCCACACTATCACTGGCCTCAAACTCACAGCAATCCTCTTGCCTCAGTCTCTACAGCACTAGTATTACAGGCTCGAATGTCATGGTTAGCATCGTGTTACTACTTTTTGAGGGCCNGAGTTAGGCGGAGCTGAGGGTCAGTGGAGGTCAGTGGAGGATGCCGGCACAGCTTGATTCCCAAGACTGGGAGGAAGTGTTTAATATGAGACACATTTCTTCTCTTGTGAACACTTTGTCTTTCATCTGTGTGGACTTTTGTTCCATGAGTGATTTTCTGTCTGTTTTGGTTTTCTTTCCCTTCATCTTTGTCATTCATTCTTTTCCTATTTATTATTGATAAGACTGGAAAATTATCTGTCTTAAAAGNCATGAAGATTCATATTTTTCTAATTTTTATACTTATTTATTTTTATTTTTTGTGGTATGTGTGTCTGCATGTATTAATACAGGGGCATGTGTGGCTGTAGATATGCATGTACACAGCACACATAATTTTTACATTTTACCCTTCAATTTATTTAGAATTTACTTTTATGTTTAGAGTAAAGCATGGGTTAAGTATTTAATTTAAAAATTCAAATATGTATTATTTCAAATTTCTCATCAGNTATGTAAATATTATATTATTAAACCATTTATTATTGCTGTCTCTGTGGTGTGATGAGTGTAAGGGATGTGTGACAAGGCGTATGTGTAGTGTGACAAGGAGTTGGTTCTTTCCAACCACTCGTACACGAATTCTGGGGATCAAACTCCACTCACCTTCCCAGGAAGATACAACTGTGATTAGACACTTTAATATGCAGTTATCACTTGTTTTCTCAACCTAACACACACACATGCACACACACACACATGCACACATACACATGCACACACACATGCACAC
>LZPO01066280.1:547593-568233 GCA_001675575.1 Neotoma lepida
ACAACTCCTGCAGACTGCCACCATCCACAGGCTGTACAACTCCTGCAGACTGCCACCATCCACAGGCTGCAAGACTGTCACCATCCACAGGCTGCACAACTCCTGCAGACTGCCACTATCACAGGTTGTGGGGTCTTACCTGTCTTCTTTGATGACATCCACAAAGTGGGCATCAGTTTTCTCACGGATGTTCTTGAACCTCAGTGGGAGGAGGGCCGACTGGTCCAAGCTCACACCTGCCCACCTTCCCTTCTCCTGCAGGATCTCACACAGGGAGGTCTGGCTGTTGGTGAGCTTCTCCTCTGGAGGAGGGCTCAGGAGTCCGTTCTGGGTTTTGGAGTTGGGTCCTCCAGAAGCCTGCCTCGAGACAAAGAGGAAGGAGCACAGGGAGTGAGGAAGTAGCCAGGAGCACACACTGGTTCTTACCTAACTCCCAGCATGCTGGAGCCTCCGCACCGAGCACTGTGAATTTATTCCCACCCAACATTCTACTTCTCCCCTAACCCTGCTTCGCCTGAGGCCCTGCTTTGGGACAGGGCATGTCTGGGTGTTCGGCAGATAAAAGAGGTCTTAGACCACCCATGACATGAGGAAGATGAGCTTAACACAGAAGAGGGCTACAGGGAAAGTCAATGGGTTCCCTGAGGAGGTTAAGGAAGGTGCCAGGGAAGGAACACCCAGGCTTCTGGATGAAGGATGAACAGGACTTAGTTTGGGGAGCCTCTGGCTATGAGAAACACCCCATCTGAGTCCCTTGCAGATACTAGCAGATGTAGAATGACAGAGAGGGGGCTCCAAAGGAGGCAGTTTCCAAAGCCTTCCTGAAGCTCTTTGTTCAGGTCTTCCTTCCTCTGCTTTCCACTCCAGTCCTGCCCTGGTCTCAAAGCCTGGGCTCCAGGCAGCCTCCAGGCTGTTGGCTCTGCCTCAGGAGCCTCTTTCTAGGGTGCATCTCTTACCTGGAGGAGGTGCTTTGTCCCCTTTACACCTCAGCATTCTACCGAATGTAAAGCCCAGCCTATAGCCTTGTAACCCAAGCCTTCTGAACTGGCTGCCCCTGGAGAATCTCATCCAGTTCTACTTCACATGGGTTGCCTCTAACTGGCCATCCTGCTTTTTGTTGTTTTTTCTTCAGTGCTGGGGATCAAATCTAGGGCCTTGTACATGCAAAACACATGCTCTACCCTCACTACTGAGCTAGACTCCCAGCCCCTCCGTCATTTTATTTATCGGTCTATTCAAACACACACCTAGAAGGTGTGGAACACTATTACCTAAGGAGTTATTCTCAGAACTAAGAAGTTGACGAGACAGGAATGTCACCTTAGGTGGATGCGCCAGGAGAGGCAGTGACAGGAACAACAGCCATGAGCTTGTTACCTTGGTGCCGGCCTTAGGCTCGTCTTGACAGCCATTTTGCACAGCTCCTTCTTCTGCACCAGCTTCAGATTTGGGAGCAAATGTGATTCCACAAGAAGGACAAGTCTGAGAGAAAACACAGGCCATAGGAATAGATTTGCAAAATACCTCCGTGACACAGGATTCAAACATTCCAGGGTCGTTGGTACAGCCTGGACTCACACAGAAATGATGGAAGCAAGCGGAAGCTCATTGAACCACACAGATTCAGGAAGACCTAAGGACAAACTGGCAGCATGAAAAGGAAAACAAAAACCTACACATGAACTCAGGGCCACACAGCCAAAAGGAAATACAAATGCCCACTGATTTTGATGGATCACTCATACAAGGGGACATCACTCAGCCATAACAAATCAAAGTCCTGACACCTGCTTTCACACACACAAACCCTTGACACGCTATGNTTTTTTTCAAAAGTACATTTGTTTTTTAACAAATTTGTATGTGTAGCTAGTACATTCTGATTACTCTCTGCCTTCCTCTTGCTTATCTCCCTCCCCGCCTGTCAGTTCCCCCTCCTTCCTACAATTTCTTCCCCATGTTCCCATCTTTTTGCTTTGTGTTGTAACCCACTGAGTTTATCTAGAACCATCTGTGTGACCATGGGTTTGGAAATGGTGGGTTTATCAGTAGACAGACAATGACTCACCCTCTTCCAGAATCTGTCAGAAAGCCAGTAAGTTCAACACAGAGGGATAAAGTCNCATGAGCCCCTACCCTATCCATTACTGACTGCTGACAAGGCCAATATTGTGCTTGTCCAGTGCNAGGAACTGAGCTGCAGTGAGTTCATGATTGCAATAGCTNTGTCCTACCTAGAGAGTGACATTTTGCAGCCCTCCTCTTCATCTTCCATGATGTTCTCTGAGTTTTACAAAGGGTATTATAAATGTCTTGCTTAGGGTTGAGCATTCAACCACCCTTTATTCTGTTTCCCAAGTGGCCANGAGTAATGCATTTACTGCTATTCATCTGAGTCTGGCCCCAGGCTACCTCTGAANCTTCCGAGGTGTGTTGTAGGACTTGGTATACCTGGGTACCCTCCATCATGCTTACTGAAAAAAAAAGGTCAGGCATGGTGGCAAACACCTGTAATCCCAGAANGTGGGAGGCAGTCACAAATTCAAAGCCAGCCCAGTCTATACAATTACATAATGAGTTTTAGGCTGGCCCACCAGAGATATCCACTGCCAAAAGCAAACAATAACAATAAAAATCAGACACAAAAGGCTATACGCTATGTGATTCCATCTGAGAAGTTGTGAAATGCCCAGGAAAGGTAGCTCCGGAGAAAGAAAACAGATTGATGGTTGCTAGGAGTGAATGGAAGCTAACAGCTATTGGATGTGCTGAGTGTTTGTGTGCCCCTCTCTTAGCATAATTCCTACAGTGATGGGAACAGGAGGTAGGGCCTGTGGTAGGTGACTAAGTAATGGGGCCCATGCTCTGCTGAATGGAATTATTNCCTTCATAAAAGAGAATTAATTAATTCCCTTGTCACTCACTCCTGCTCTGTGAGAAAGAGCCATATATCGATGAACCAGGATCATGCCCTCACTGGATATCAAATGTATTGGCTTCCAGAAACAGTGAGTGATAACTTTAAAAAATTTTTATATTTATTTTTAATATGCTTATGTGTTTGTGTGTGGGTATGTGCACCTGTGAGCAGGTGTCTGAGGAAGCCAGTTGTGATCTGCCCAACTTGGGATCTAGGAATTAAACCCAGGTCCTCTGTAAGAACTTAACCAACGAGTCATCTCTTCGGCACACAGACAAATTTCTATTGTGTATGTCATCCAGTTGATGAATTTTTGTTACATCAGTTAACTAGAGTAAGACAGGCTTTTTTTTAAGGGGTGATGAAGATGTTCTGAAGTAACATGGTGATGGTGATACTACCTTGAAAATATACTGTAAACTGAATTGTACATGATTAAAAGATTGGTTTTATGTTATATGAATCACATCTTAAAGTGATAAACTAGGGAGCAAACTGACTATCAACTCGTTCTTGAACAAGCTAAGCTGTGGTTTATGAGCTCTCGGTGTGGTTTATGAGCCTAAGTTGGGCTGAAAACTAGGGATATGTGTTGGCAGACCCAGAAATTCCAAGGAAAGCAAAGGTGAGACTCAGAACAGGCAGGGGGAGGGAGAGGGAGAGGAAGTCTGTTGTTCCCATATCCAGGAGCTTCAAGTCTCAGCTCAATCACTCACCACCTTGGAGGACCCCCCCCCCCAACTGAATACGGATGTGAAAACTTTTCTTGGAGAGGTTTTTTTCTTTCTTTCTTTCAAGACAGGGTTTCTCTGTGTAGCCTTGGCTGTCCTGGAACTCTCTCTGTAGACCAGGTTGGCCTCGAACTCACAGAGATCTACCTGCCTCTGCCTCCCGAGTGCTGGGATTAAAGGCGTGTGCCATCATCACCTGGCCATTTTAAGGANTGAATATGTATGGCCTAGCACAGTTCCCAGAATTCACTATGTTCTGAAGAGTTACTACTGTTGTTAACGTGACACAGCAGCCTAGGGACTATCATTGGGATGGCAATGGCTAGTCGCCAGTGAAGATGATTTCTTCTCAGTGAGAACTACTAAACACTAGGATGAATTATGGAAGACTAGATATTACTGGGAAATTAAAAATACATAATACTTTATAGCCTAAGAGCAAGAGTATGACCCAGGTTCATATCCAAACTGAGGCCACTGATCTCTGCTACATGAAATAAGAGCATAAAGATCCTAAGGAGTTATGTCGCTTGGGAATCTGACATAATGCAGACTGAACATCCATATTCATCTGAAAGATGGAAGTATACATGCCAAAAGTAGCTATTCTGTATTAATCAGCATATCTGAACAAATATACTAGCTCACAGGTAAAGTCTGCTTATAGTCTCTATTTTTTAATTTCAACTTTGTGTATGTGCTGGGTTGGGGAGCACAGAGAAGTCAGAGGACAGCTTCATGGAGCTGGTTTTCTTCTTCTATTTTTAAGTGAGTTCTAGGGATCAAATTCAGATTGCGTGGCAAGCACTTTCCCCATGGAGCCATCTTGCTAGTTGCTGTGCTTACACTTTAAAACTGATGTCAACAAGACTGACCTGTTCCCATTGTTTAATTAATTCAATGATTTTTTTTGAGATGGTATCNCATAAATCTCAGGTTAGTCTTTTTTTGGGAGGAAGATGGGGATTAAGACAGGGTTTCTCTGTGTAGCCCTGGCTGTCCTGGAACTCGCTCTGTAGACCAGGCTAGGCTGGCCTCGAACTCAGGGAGATTTGACTATTTCTGCCATCTGAGAGCTAGGATTAAAGGCATGTGTCACCACACCTGGCTACAATAAAATAATTTTAAAACATCTTGTATTGACTAGGTTAAAGTTCAAATGTTTGCTAATGGACAGTGTTAAGAGTCAGTATAGAACCTGCCACACAAACATGACCCTAGTCCCATTCCCTGGAGCCCATGTTTTAAAAAAAGCCAGGTATGGCNGTGAGCACCTGTAATGCCAGCACTGAGGAAGTAGCAACAGGAAGATCACTGGTCCTTGCTGGCTAGCTAATTTAGATGAATCTGGGAGCTCCAGATTCAGTGAGACTGACTGTGTCACTAAGATGGGGAGTGACTAAAGGAGATACCTCTAGCCTACACACATGANCACGCACGCACGCACACACGAACACATCATCCAATATCCAGCACAAAGTGACCCTCTGAGCCCCCAATGGAGGAACGAAGTAAATGGGCCCAAGAGATACACCTAGCTCTGAACAGAGCTGTTCAGAAGGGTGCGGGTGAGAACCTGCATNGGTACTAGTGCAGTGGTTGGCTTGCTCCTCCAGGGGGCACACTGAACATCTCACTAACCAGTAGTGACTAANGAAGGGAAGGACACAGCTTAATTAGAGGGGACAGGTTGACCTTATGGTTTGAAGGGCATTACTTTGAGTTAAACCCCTAGGTTCGGAAGATCTTGAAAACAGGAGGGTGAAACAGTAAATAGCGATTATTTGTCTGACAACTTTCAAACATCAAGACTGGAGAAGAACCACACAGTTCAGTGGTTAAAGCCACTGACATTGCCAGCCTGACACGGTGATCCTAGTTCTACCACCTAATAGGTGGAGGACCTCTCTAAGCCTCCTTTACAAAATGGAGTTATGTCTACCTAAAGTATATTACTATAAGGGCCAGCAGAGGACGCACATGAAAAATATGTCAGAATAGTTCAAGGGCAGCTTTTTATTATTTTATTTTTAAGACATGGTCTCAGGGCTGCAGAGATGGCTCAGTGGTTAAGAGCACTTGCTACTCAATCATGAGGATCAGTGTTCAGCTCCCAACATTAATGTCAGGAGGCTCACACATACCTGTAACTCCAGTTCCAAGGGATCTGACACCCTCTTCTGGCCTCCATGAGACACCCATACAANTATGAACATATACCAACACAGACATACACACACANACAAACATAATTAAAGTAAAATAAGTATTTTTAAAATACATGGTCTCACTATATAGCCCTGGTGTCCTCAAGCTCATCACACAGTCTAGTTGAGGTTGTCTCTAAAGTTGTAATCATCCTGCTTCTACATCCCGAGTGTTGGNATTATAGACATGTGCTACCACACACAGCTTCAAAGCAGTTTCATTCTGTGTGCCAGCTCTACTCATGAGGTACTGACTTCATAGACCCTCCAACTGAGAAGNGGTTTAAGAGCACATTTTGGCTATACGGAGGGAACTGACCGATTGGTGATGTCTGCTATGGGTAAAAGGCTGGACAAGTGGGAANATGGTGGTAATGGGCAGCTGCTGTCTCGGGGCCTTCTTAGCCGGGTGGTACCAGAGGGACCTAGGCCTGCAGCAGATCATTTCACAGAACTCTGAAAACAGGGCTTTTTGGTAGTCTCCTTCTTTCTCAGCCACTTTCTTTTGGGGGAGATTTTTTTTTTTAATTAAAAGTTTTAGAACAAAAGCCAAGAATGGTTGCACACACCTTTAATCCCAGCACTCGGGAAGCAGAGGCAGGCGGATCTCTGTGAGTTTGAGGCCAGCCTGGTCTACAGAGTGAGTTCCAGGACATAGAGAAACTCTGTCTACAAACAAACAAACAAACAAACAAACAAACAAACAGTTTAGAACAAATGAAAATTTAAAAATTTCAGAAAAATCCACTCTTCTGTCTCAACACCCTGTTCAGTGTGGAGCCCCTTTTGTAGCACAAGGCATCTACTATACAACGGTGTGTGCTTTCCTTCTTTCTCTACACCCCACAGCAAGTTTCCTTTGACTGTTTCTCCAGNCTAATTTCAATCTGGATTGAAACATCTTATAACCCAGCTTTTGCTGAGCACTGACACATCTGTGAAACTTTTCCCACTCACCAAAATGTCCATCTCTCCCCTGCAGCTGCTGGCATCTCCATCATTGCCAAGAACCTCCCACCAACCCAGATAAAAGCCTTTCCTGTACACCTGGGGAGGCATCGCTCACTGCGGAGCAAGGCTGGTGGGCACGTTAGACAACATTTACCATCAGAACGACAACAGCTATGATTTAGAAGTGTTTATATGCGAAAGACACAGAGAGGCAGTCAGGCCTGCAGTCTTGCCATAGACAAGCTCAGGAAATCCTCTTGACCACACAGAACCTTCTGGTGCTGAGGAGTGCCAAGTACATTTGCTGAGCAAGCATGAGGACTTATACCCAGATCCAAGCACCTATAGTAAAAAGCTAAGAGTGACCAGAAGCCTGTAATCTTGGTGCTAGAGCGGGGATGGAGATTGGAGGATTGCTGGGCGTTACTGGACAGACAGCCTAGCCAAAAAAACATTGTGCTCCAGGTACAACTGAGAGACCCTCAAGGTCTCAAGGGAATGAGATGGAAAGTGATAGAGCAGGACAACCAATATCCTGCCCTGGCTGTCACACATGCACACACAGGAACACACATTTGTATACATACGTATATACATGCATATACCACATACACACAAGCTCTCGCACAAAGAAAAAGATAGAAGCCTTCTGAAGACAGACTGTTTGTGGACACGGGGGTTTTTGACTCAAGAGTTCCTGACCCCTGGTTGGACTCAAGAGTTCCTGGCCCCTGATCACCATGGGGTTTTACTCTGGCTACCTTTCCTGTCACAAAGAGGGCCTGTGAATAATCCCAGCACTTTGATCTGCTGGCCCCTGATCACCTGAAATGACCCAAGCCGCTGTCATTGCTGTCTTGGCTCTGCTGAGTGGTTCTACTGGCACATACACAATAAAGGGAGTGCTACAGTCCCCTAAACAGCATACCTACAGGCCACGGAGTTTGCTGGCTGTTGCCTGGGTAACCTGAGAGTCCTTGGAAACTCACCAAGAGCNCACTTCACCTTTCTCCCTCCCCCTTGGTAGACATGGGCTTTGAAGGGAAAATCATAACTATTCCTCTAACACACATGGACATGTTTTCATTTGTTTCTGGTATGTTTCAATGCATATACCCTAATTCTGGTCAGAATACATGACACAGAGTTATAAAGTAGGGTTGCTGGTTTTTGTTTGTTTGTTTTTATTCAAGGCTATTCCCCACTGCAAGATAAATCATCTTGAAGTCAACACCTGTCCCTTTTCATAACTGCCACAGGAGGGAACAGAGAAGCCTCTTTGGGGGACAGAAACATCAGTGAGGTCCTGGATTTGCCTGTTTAGTCTACTGATTATTAATTAGTTAGCAATGTGTCCTGGTACTAGAAGAAGCATCCTCCACCATGACTGACATGTTCGATATGGTTGACAGGTAAGCATGACTCTGTGGCAACAAACATCACTGAGTTCTCTAAGCTCTTTGTGTCTCCAGTTTTTCATCATCAGAAACACCATGACACAGGGACAGTAAGTTCCATTTTACACAAGAGGAAACCAAGGCAGAGAAGAGAAGGGGCTCACCTATACATAGGCACACAGTCAGGAAGCCAAAGAGGAACTACCAGCCCAAGCAAAAAACAAAAAGAAAACCATCTGACCTAACCACCACACACCGGGTGCTCCGTGTCGAGAAGAAGACACCAGGCTAACTATGCCACCTATGGCCAGGACTTGTTAACTTTAAAAAAAAAAAATGGACTAGGTATGCGCAGAAGCACTTTCAAAATGGATGATTTCTGCTGAGAAAATATTAAGAGGTAAACAGAGATGAATCCTTAGAGGAAAACACAAAGCAGCAATTACCATGAAGAAGAAAAGCTCCACCAACCCTGGCACAGGAAGCAGACAGCACAGGAACACTGGAGGCAAAACCGTGAAGAAACAACTGAAAACTCACACACACAAGAGCTCAGAGCCACCTTGTATGGAATCAAAGAACACTGAATTACTCAACTTTTCATTTAATTCCTCAACCCTACAGGACTTTTGGACTTAAAAACTAAGGTTGGTTTAAAAAAAAAATCCAAGTGAAGAATAGATTAGATTCAGCCGAGCCCAGAAGTGCAGGCTTGGAATCCCAGAAGCTCAGGCAAAGAGATCAGGAGTTCTGGGCCAGCTTGGGGTACACAAGACCCTATCTTAAAAAGAGAGAAAAAGAAAAGAGAAAAATAAAACCCATATAGATTAGTTTCAGTAGACTGTGAGGAAAGAAGAGTGTTACTATGTTGTAGAAATATCCCATCAGAAAAACAAAATAAGGGAAGTATTTAGTATTTTGGGAAATTTCACTTACACATGGCACTGCACATCTGATAACATTCATTAAAGGATATTATGTATATCTTTCCACTTCAACTAATATACATAATTTCCTTATTATATTTTAATTTATTTATGTTGTATGCATGTTGTGATATGCATGCAGAAATCAGGACAACTTGTGGAAGTCAGTATTCTCTTTCCACCACAAGAGTCCTGGGGACTGAACTTAGTTGTCAGGTTTGGTGACAGGCACTTTTACCTGTTGGGCCATCTCATGGGCTTCAAAATTTCTTTAAAAAGTATTTTCTGACAAAATTGTGGGAAACAGCGTCAAATGTGTGGTGGCACACCTTTCCTCTCAGCACTTGAGAGCCTGAGGCAGGAGGATTTGAGGCTGACTGACTCCCAAACATCTCTCTGATTCCTCAGTTCCTGGGATAAGTAGCAATGGCCACTAATGCAGCTCTTTGAGGTCAGAGAAATCCTGTCTGGGTTGTTTGACTCAGAATTTCACAAGTCAACCAGACCAGAGTCCCTTTGCATCTCACACCTGTGTTCATCCTGAGAATGTACTGCATAAGGGAACATGTTTTGAGAGACACCCCCTTATGGTAGGCCTCCTCAGGGTACAGGGTCATAAATCCACAAGGAGTTCACTTTCCTCGATGAAGTAACCACTGACTAAGAAAAAACAGCTTGCTGAGGGCAAGTGAACAGATGCTGCATAGGATTCCAGTGCAACGGAGAAGCTCACGTTAGGGCAGACAGTATCACTAAGGCAACAAACCAACATCACACGTTCAAGGCACTGACAGGTGCATTGGAGAAACTGGCACAAAGAATGCATAACAGACAACTGGTACTTTACAAACTCTACTCGAGGAAGGATCTTAGAGGGCTGGTTACCATCTCCACTGCCTTGGATGCACACTTGGTGTTCTGTCTCCATGTGCAGAATCAGAGCAGTTACCCAGTGCTACTGAGTACTCAGNACTGGATGTCTGCTTGCTTCTGTTGCTGGGGATATGGGACTGTAAGAAGGGCTTCTGGAGGTAGCTATTCCATCATGTGGCTTGCCTTTTATCTTTTCAGGTTCTGTGTGTCCCAAATGCAGAATCCAAATAATTCCAATGTTCTTGGATAGCTCTAGTCAGAAAGATCCTGACCATGCGCCCAAACTATCCATCCAGAACCCAGAAATTACACTTCATGAACTATCCTTCTCTCCTGAAAGGGACACAAAGATCTTCTTTTCCCTCTCTCACAAATGTCTTGGCAGTTCAGTCAACTTGATTGATCCTGTATCTCATTTCCAAGAATTCCTGTTGTTTGGAAATGTGCACATGGCAGTAGAATATGCTAGGTAGTTATTGCCCTTCAGATCAAAACAAATCTTTACAACTAGAAGAAAATGGTCTTTTAATATGAGAGAAATCTGTCTTAAGGCATAGAATCCCTGATTCTAGAGTTGCCAGTGTGTCATGGGGAACTCAGCCATGCATGCCCAACAGGCAGATGAACACAAGTCATTAATTTTGAGTTTTAAGCTCTATTTTTCTATTTAAGGTTCAGTTTGAGGCCTGGGGGAAACCATTTTTCCATATGTAAAAAGAACACTTTTGGAAAGCCATATTTTTAATCCTTCCCTACCTGTGTTGTCAGTCTGTAAGGTGGGANCCCCTCCTGCTGATAATGAAGTACCTGTTCCCTATCTCTAAGGCAGGCTGTTCAGTCAAAGTCAGATATGCTGCCTGTCCTGCATATACAGGGGTCCACTATTATCCTCGGCTGTCACCCAGGCCAGTAGCTCACTCAGTGTTCTTCCCCTTTCTCCCAGGTGACACTAGGCAAGGTTGGGGACATTTCAGGTTAGCATAACTGGGAAGGAGTGTATCTGGCAGAGTATTAGTAGACAGAGGTCAGCGAGGGTGCTGACCATCTGGCAACATGCAGCACCACAACCCAACACCCAGGACTATTTGGTCCAAACTGTTAGAACTGTGAAGCAGCTTCATTAAACTAATAAAGCACATGACTACACCGATAAATGAGTACTTCCAATAAACCTGGACACAGCAATGACCACAAGCAATCAGATGATGGGCGCTTGGATACTCCAGCATANNGCCACATTATAAAGTTAGTTTTATTTTTGTTTTTTGAGGCCTTGCCCTCTTGTTTTTTGAGGTCTTGCTCTCTAGTTCAGGCTGGTCTCAAACTCACAGTAATCCTCTGCTTTAGCCTTCTGAGTGCTGGAATTATAGAATAAGCCACCTACACAAACCTATACAACTCAAGCTGATAGACATGCAGCTAGCTTTCAAATCTGCTAATGGATGTAGGTAAGTCATACTAGACAGCTGNTACCATATCATCCTACTGTTCGTTATCTGAACGTTCCAAAGAGCAAGTAACTGTTAGAAGTGTCTTGCTCTCTTTTTAAAAATGGAAACAGCAAATATTTAAATGTGAAAATAAACAGAATGGCTGAGGAAACTCCATCAGTAAAATGCTTGCTATGTAAGCATTAGGACCTGAGTTTGATCTGGGCACCCCTATGAAGAAGTGGATCTGGTGACATGAACTTTTACTCCTAGTGCTGAGGAGGCAGGGACAGGACACTGGCCTGTCAGTCTGGTTTAACTGGTGAGCCGCAGGTCCTAGTGAGACAGCATGCTTTTAAAGTGGGGGGCAGATGGTTCTTGGGGATAACAGCAGAGGTTGTTGACCTCTGGCCTCCNCGCGCNCGNNCNCACNCACACACACACACACACACACCAACAGGCAACAGAAACATGCATGCAAACACACACATACACAGAAAGAGACACACACACAGAGACAGAGACAGACAGAGACACAGAGAATGAATAAAGTAAAAGTAAAAACATAAACAGAGGGAACCAGTAGGGAAACTAAAGCCAATGTGATAAGGGAAAAACAGCTCACAAGAAGAAAAACTGCTTATAACCAAGGCTGAGTGTTAATTCTTCAGTAGTTTATTATGACATGGCAGGCCAGAAATAGGCACTTCTAGACTACCACCAGGAAACCTCTGTTCCAGTAACAAAACACCAGAATGTTCTCAGCAGTGCTCTTTTTCTTTCAGAGAACTACATTGCAAGATTCACCACATTGCAAGATTTACCCATACCAACACAATTTAAGATAATCACAAAATTGCTGGGCAGTGGTGGCACACACATTTAATCCCAGCACTTAGGAGGCAGAAGCAGGCNGATCTCTGAGTTCAAAGCCAGCCTGGTCTACAAAACGAGTTCCAGGACATACAAGGCTACACAAAGAAACCCTGTCTCGAAAAACAAAAACAAAACAAACAAACAACAACAACAACAAAAGAAAGAGGAGTGGGGAAGAAAGGAAGGAAGGAAGGAAGGAAGGAAGGAAGGAAGGAAGGAAGGAAGGAAGAAAGATAATCACAAAATTTCAAGAGACAGGAGAGTATTTAAGGTGGTCTCCAAAGTAAAATAGATTCCAGCTCTCAAAGCATGACGTAAGGAAAATCACCTTTACTGGCATTATCATTATATTTGAGAGGTCCCCAAAGACACCACAGATTGCAGGAAAAAAAAACTCAAATGAGAAATATCTTTATGCAAAACAGAGAGGAAATGGAGGTGTATAAAAATGCTAAAAATGCAAGCATATTAAAAATGCACAATGTAGCTAACTTTATACTAAACTCTTAAATTATGAAAACTAAATTGAAAGGCATCCTGAGTCATTTGCCATATGGTGTTTATTAGTTCATGTGTTTTATTGTAGAATTACTACAAAGTTGTACAGAAGAGAAAGAGAGGAAAAAAAAAAACTAACCTTAAGGTTATCAAAGGTTTTGACAGTCTGTGCCAAGTCACTGACACTCCCTGGCGATGTTGTCCCCTGTCCCCTAGGGCCTGAGGACACCCGTGAGCCGTCAATGACCTCAAAGCCAGAAAGCAGGGCCTCTGCACAGCTGCAGTGAGACTCCTTGGCTCTCTGACCCGATATCAGGTATGTCTTCAAACCTATGATGGATAAAAATTACAATCAGCACAGATGGAAAGCACGGTTGGCTGAAATGCAGCTGGGTCCTGTTCTCTGTGGGTGGAGGACACAGTCCTGGAANGTGGAAGTATCGTGAAAATGTGAGTGCCACAGTTTATGACCGCCTTCCTCTGTTTTCCCGACAGATACAGCCTCAGAGACCATTTGCCTCCAAGATGCACCATTTATTTCTATAACATTAGTTCTGAAGAATGGCTGACTACATGTTTTACCTCTGGGAACTAAAATAAATGTTAACAGTTCTTCCATGAAGGCATCTTATGTCTGCTGTGTGAAGGAGGTAGAACAGACTGGGGGGCCAGTTCCACAGTCTACTTGGCTTGGCTCTGATCTGTAAATACCCATCCCTGATCGCAACACCAGGATGAGTCTGTCCAACTGTCCAACTGCACTACAAAGGAAGATACAGACAGCTTTTCCGGGAGCAGTGCNGCACCTGAACTAGAGAAAAAGCTNAGCAAGCCTGAGCAGAGCCTCNTGTTCCCAAGGTTGGGCACCTTGTGACAGCGGCCTGTCACTGGTACCTCAGCCTCCGTGCATATATCCCTGGGGTTGGTTGTTGCTTTGGGATACCAGGTCACTTTTCATTCACCAAGTACTTTATCAAGCACTTCCTATCTACAGTGTACTTACTATGAGGGATGCAGAGGGGACAACAGGGCACATCAGCTATGATTGGGACCTGTGTAGAATCTCACCTGAAGAGAGAGCCCAAATAACAGATGAGCAGGTGTGACAGTGTNGCCACCATGCAGAGTAAGGATATATGGAGTNCTCTAGGAGCANGAGAGAGGCCACCTTGACTGTCCTCTCCAAAACTGAANGTCTGCTACTATGATGGTATTAAGAGNCAGGGCTACAAAGTGATGGTGATACTGTAAGGGGCTCCTCCTTTGAAGATGGATCTGAGGTCCTTACAAAGGCTTTAAAGTATTGTTAGCTTTTGCTTCAGCCCTGTGAAGACAGTCCTTTCCCTCAAAAGGATACAGCCCTCAGCAGACAACCAAATCAGCACTAATGCCTTGATTGAAGACTTATAAGCCTTCAGACTGTGAGACGTAACTTTCTCTTCTTATAAATTACTCTGGTAATTCTGTTATGGCAGCACCATCAGACTAAGACAGAAAGTCTCCTGAACAACATGTCCTCTAATGAGGTCAGCCCAGGCATCCATCCCTAGACAGTGGGTATTTCTAGAATAATTTNTGGNGATTCCTCCAATACAAGAGCCTTTGGAAGGTGTAGTCAACAGACAGTGCTGAGCTTAGTATGGCTGGGACTGTGTGTGTGTGTGTGTGTGTGTGTGTGTGTGTGTTGTGTGTAGTGTATGTGGTGTGTGTGTGTAGTGTATGTGTAATGTACAGCATGTAGTATGTGTACTGTATGTGTGCATAGTGTATAGTTTGTAGTGTGCATGTGTGTGTAGTGTGTGTGTGTGTGTGTGTGTGTAGTATGTGTGTGTGTGCGTGTGTGTGTAGCCGAGGGAGCAGCTGTCTGCAGTGCCATCACCCATGGATGTCACCAGAGTCTGCATCATGAATGCCACAGGGAAGTAAGAAGAAAGAGTAAGGAAGGGGCTGGTGGAAAAGCCAGACACTGGATGGGAAGGGATGGAAGTGACAGGCAATGCGGTCACACAGCCAATACAAGGATAAGGGTATGGTGGTGGAAGAGAAGCCCTCAGAATGAAGCTCAGGCTCCATCACCTCTTAACTGTAGGACTTCCTCATCTTGTTTTCTCATCTGTGGGGTGAGGCTTAGACAAGGATCACCCTGTGAGACTGAGGTGACACTTCAAGGTCCATATGAGTGTTCAGGGCACAGTATGTCTGATAAGGCAGCTATTATTACCAANGAGGTGTTTGATCTGCTCACCCTCAGGAGCCTCTTTCATGTTCCCCTACACAGGAAAGCAGGTTCAGAACCACTCCAAATCTGTCTCTAACTCAGATCTCCCTTGAGGAGCTCAGAGTGACCAACTTGTAGAGACAACGTTGCTCTTGCACAAAGACCGAACCTACACAGGCATCCTAAACAAGGGAGTCTGGCAGGTAAAATAAGTATATTTTTGTTTATGCTTCAACATGGAGAGCTAAATTTAAAGTGAATCCTGCTGCTCACACTAAAGGAACTCAGCATGAAACAGAAAGGTAGGCTTAGCTGTCCAGTAAGATCCACTATGAGGAAAGTTAATGGCTTGAGCCTAGTGGAAGTCTTAGGCCTGCGTGTTATGGACTTTGTGGGTAGCCACACTCACAGATCCTGGCTTCTGATGACTGAAACAGCTCATCTGGCCTAAAAGGCCCAAATAAGGCAGACAAAGTATTNATTTTGTTAAATGTGCATTTACAGGAAAATAATTAGTGTTATTTCCTGAAAGCTTTCTTGGTAATTCATTTTTTACCTCACCAACACTCCTATCTTTTATCAGCTTCATTTTGCAGGGCTGCAGAGAGGGGAGACTTCCTAATGCATTCCCACATAGTGAAAGAAATTGTAGATGGGGCTTCCCATNGTTTACCTCCTTGGATGTTTTCATCCCTCCCTTCCACACTGGGGACAGTATAACCTGGACCCAGTGCATGCTAGGCAAGTGCTCTGCCACTAAGCCATTCCCATTTATAATACTTAAAATTTATTTTATTAGCATACATTAATCATACACAATGGGCTTCATTATGACACTTTCATATACATATATACAGTGTACTCTGGTCATATTTACCACCATTAACCTCTCTTGTTCAGCTCCCATTGTTACTGATTGCCTGTATCTTGTATTGTATTNTATTTTCTGGTAGCCCAGAGAGTTTAATTAGGGTTGCTTACAAGAACATGGGTGAGGAGTTAGTTATGGAAGCACGGGAAACTAACCAGTGCCGACATAAAAAAGAAGGAAATTTCTTTCCCTCTCCCAGGAACCATTAACTGCCTATAGAACCTTGGCGAGAGACAAGGGCTTAGAAAAACCCTTTCCCGTTTTCTCTTTTCAAATTTTAACACAGGGTCTTACTAAGTTGCTTAGGCTGGATCCAATCTCATTTTGTGGCTCAGGCTGGCCTTGACTATTTTATCCTCTTGCTTCAGCTTCCTAAGAAGCTAGGATTCTAGACTCAACTTGCCTTGTGTATTTTCTCTGTGTGTATTTGTACTCTACACACACAGAGGCCAGAGAGGACATGGGCATCCTGTTCTACCATGTTCCATCTGTTCCCCTGAGACAAGTTCTATCATTGAACCTCGCTCTAAGGCAGCAGCAAGCAAGTCCCAACCATCCNGCCTCCACCCACCCACTCAGGCTCCACCCCCCACAGCACTGGGGTGCTAGGGATCTGAACTCCAATCCCCATGGTTTCACAGCAAGTGCTCTTACCCACTGAGCCATCTCTCCATCCCCCAAGTATTCTTCAGTATAATCAGCCCTCTTCTCTTGTGGATTCCTCATCTACAAATTCCACTGTGATTCAAAAGACCTTTTTCAGGAAGTTGTACACTGTGGATCAAAAGTCCTTTTTCAGGAAGTTGTACCCGGGAAGATGGAGAGACAGCTCAGTGGATAAAATGCTTCATCAGGACTGGAGTTCAGATGCCATACCATGTAAAAGTGAGGTAGATGTGGCAGGTACCTGTAGTTCCAGCACTTGGGAGGCAGAGATGGCATCCCCAGAGCAAGCCAGCTAACTAGTCAGGCTGATTGATGGCTCTGGGTTCAATTGAAAGACCCTGTCTCAATAAATAAGTTGGAAGGCTATGGAAGGAGACACCTAACATCAACTTTAGGCCTTCACACACATGCACACACAAGTGCTCACACATGAAAACATATATACACATGTGAACATATATACACATGCATATCACATGTGTATACATGAAAAACAAAAGAAAAATTGTTTCTGTATTAAACATGTACAGACATGTCTTAATTAGGGTTTCTATTGCTGTGAAGAGACACCATGACCATGGCAATTCTTATACAGGAAAACATTTAATTGGGGCTGGCTTACAGGTTCAGAGGTTTAGTCCATTATCGTCATGGCAAGAAGCATGTTAGTGTACAGGCAGACATGGTGCTGGAGAAGGAGCTGAGAGTTCTATATCTGGATCAGCAGGCAGCAGGAAGAGAGAGAGCCACTNGGCCTGAATTGAGCATTTGACTCAAAGCCCACCCCCTGGTGTCACACTTCCTCCAACAAGGCCACACCTCCTAATAGTGGCACTCCCTATGGGCCTATGGGGACCATTTTCTTTCAAACCACNACAGGACATTTTTCCTTGTCTATATAATTCTCTGTATCAAATATTTACATAGCATTTACACTATATTAGGTATTATGAGTAATCTAGAGATAAAGTATACAGGACAATGTGTGTAGATTATATGAAATTATGACATTTTGCATAAGGGATATGAACATTCTCATATTTTGGTGTCCGTGGGGAATCCTCAAACCAATTGCCCAAGGGTACCAAGATCCCTTCGTACCAGCAATTCTTTGAGGACAACACTCTGTCTTGTACACACTGATGATCAGTTTTAGTGACTTGAGTGTATGAATAAGTGGCAAAGTTCAGTTTAGAAAAGGACTCTAGGCATCTTCTGACTTGTCTTCTTAAGTGGGGCTCTTGTTTAGGAATTCTTCAGTCACCAGGAATCTAAGGGACTTGATGGTCAGTGTATGAGAAAGAGGAGAAATGAAGAGAAGCCAGGAACGAGTGCTTAAGACATGATGGGGGTTAAAAGAACAACATAACAAATGCCCAGAAACTGACGTCACTAATGATTTAAAACAATAAACACAGAGAAGCAATCAGCTTGGGCTAGCTATAAACATCCTAAAATGTCTCTTCCCTTTGTCCTGTTTGAAATGGCCAATAAAATGAAAGTTATTTATTAAGTTAAATTTAATTGGTCAATAAGGAAAATAAGAATTAAAAGCATTAACCTATCAAATCACCAAAATCTATAAAGATCTAGATGAAACACTCTTAAATTTTTAATGTTTCTGCTTAAGAGCAAAAGTTTGGTAAAAAAAAAAAATTCATCTTTTAACAATAAAAACATTCTATATAGGTCAAATTCTTCCACTCCTAAGTAAAACAAATGACTGTGGGAACTGATTAGTGGGCCCAATATTTGACGATAAATCACAGGTTTCATCCAATAGTATGTGTATACTGGTGAGATTTTATTTGTAAAAACTAAGTCCAAACAATAAAATCAANCCTTCAGCTATGACGGTTTAACACTAGGAGTCTTCAGCAAGGCTNNAGAACCAACAACTCAGGAAGAGCACAGTGAGAACACCCACAGCAGCCTGCAGGTTCCAGTCCATCCATTCATCCGCTCATTCACTTTCCCAACAAACAGTACATNCTGAGTCCTCACNGAGCACCAGGAGCTGGGTAAAGGACTAAAATGCNGACACTGCTCCAGCTACAGCAACTGAGTCAGGTGAAAATGGTGGCCTTGGTTCTCTCGTCTTTGAAATGGAAATACTACAGCCNAGGGGTGACGCCACNTCATAGGGCATTAAATGACTGCTGAGGAGTTACTCAAGGAAACTAAGGAAGAGCATGAAGGACTAAACAGGTGAGTGGCAGGCCACCAGTGAAGGGGAGGACAGCGATAGTCACACAATCCCCAAGAAGAGGGACTCCATGGCCCTAGGCTCCTGTTGACTGTATGCTCAGAAGTCATTAAAGCTTTTACAGTGAGTGAGCAATAGAAGAAAAATAGAGGCCCAAGATAACAACTACAGAACAATGTGAGACCCCAGGGCTTAAAAAGCCAGGCAATGCTGCTAGTCAAGCCTGCTCAGGTACAAGATGTCAGTGACGGAAACTAACAACTCATTTTCTGGTGTCTGAGNGGAGGCGAGTCTCCTGTTCAGCAGCAAAGATATCTGAGTCAGTTTCTGCTCGCAGGGATTTAAGTATGGGACAGACACATGAAAAACAGATTCCAGAAAGAACAGAAATTAAAATTGGAGAAGGGGAAGTGAGGCTCTGTAGTAGAATGTCTGCCCCACACACTCAAGGCTCTGTGTTCCAGACTCAGCACTGCAAATGAATAAGTAAATCTGNGACTACGTAACATGTGAATAATAGGGAAAGACAAATAAGAGAGTATCTTGAAAAAAGATATAAAGTCACAGGTTCCTGAGTGGAAAATGCCAGTTTCAAAAGGCCACATACACATGATTCCATTTCAGTGAAATGTCCCCTAGAATAGGGAACTGCATAGAGACAGAAGGTACCCTGGTGTTGGCCAAGGGCCCAAGGAGATGACAGGATGCTCAGAAGAGACTAGGCATTTTAACAATGAGTTAAAAACAAACATGAANGGGAAATGGAGGCCAGGCTAACTGTTGTGAAATACTCTGAGACAACAGGGCTTAAGTGACCAGCAGTGGCTATGAACCAAGGCTGCCCCAGGGCAGCTGCCAACGGAGAGGCTTTGTGGAGTGATGATCTGTCAAATAAAATCTTAGTGATGGTTATACTACTCTTCAAGACACTAAAAAAATCACAGAATTGTAGACTTTAGAGAATCACTACTGAACAAATCAAAGATGTTTTAAAACAAAAAGAAATAAAACTATGTGAACTCTAACAAGATGTGAGAGCGCTAACATTTCAAGAAGAAATAAAGCCAGGAAAAACTATACATGCCTTGAGGATTCAAAGTGAAGCATGTGGTGGCTGGTAAGAGAAAAAAAANTTTTTTNAAAAAGGACTTAGAAATAGATAATGTGGTAGAGCTAGGATGGAAAAACATATGAATAAGAAATAAGGCTAAATAACCTTGAAGAACTGAAAATTCTATGTAGCAAGAATTCAAAAGTCTGTGAGATTAAATTCAACAAAACAAAGCCTGACCTTCACAAGATAGCTCTAAGAATCGCCAGATTTGTAGCTCTCACTTTTGCAGTGTAGCCAGGAAGGTTGGGCCAACACCCAGCTGGGGTGTCAGACTACTGACGCAGCTCCCCCACAGCATGTGGGCACCACACAGCCTCACTGTGCTCCCAATGCGTGGCCACCAAGGCAGGAGCTATGGGTGCTGGCTCTTCTTTACCCAGGCATGAGTTCATGGGCAAGAGCGCTTTCTGCTGACTCATAGGCTATGGCTCCTGCATCCACACCTCTGAGGAACATCTTCAGCTGGGAAGGATGGTGACAGATCCACAGACCAAAGGTGCCATGTCTTCTGTAAACTTTGGGTTATACAAAGTGAAAGATGGGATTCTTAAGAACTTGATTAATCCTTTGTGTAAGTAGCCACAAGGCTTCATCCCTGGATGCTTTGTAGATGTTTACCAGAGTTTCTGGCTTTTTTCCAAATAACACTGCAGTTAGAGGGACATGCTTACTATAAATTTCCCACTTTAAAAATCATCAGGGGTCTCTCTCTCTCTCTCTCTCTCTCTCTCTCTCTCTCTCTCTCTCTCTCTCTCT
>LZPO01066280.1:619105-632754 GCA_001675575.1 Neotoma lepida
TCACCAAATACAGAAACACGAAAGAAAACAGGGATAGGTAAGACCAACACAGAAAAAAGTATTTCAGTATATGGAAAAGTATCAATGATTGAAAGGCAAGTTTCACTTTGTTTAGAAGATAGAAATTTAAGGTACTTATGTAAAGAGCTATTACAAACCAACCAACCCATAAGAAGCCGAACACCCCAATTCATACATAACTCATAAAAAAAAGAAACTCAGGAGGGCAGCACTTGGTTCCACTAGTAATTAGTGTGGGCAAGGATAGTGACTAGTAAGATTGTTCGTTATGCCATTAGTACTCACAATACTGTGGCTGTTTCATCAAATTTGAGGTGCCACTTGTGTTCCAAATGCTACCAAGTAAACATGACATACTATTTAAGACAGAGGCTGATTTGAGACATGTCTGAGAAATGTGCATAATAGTATCATGATGGATGGTATACACAATGTTGGGAGCAACCCCAAGTTCCAATGAGGTGTACTTTCCTGGATAAATGCCCCTGTGGTAAAATAACCCAATAAAATAGGTGCATATAAACAGTAACATAAAAAAGAAGGCTTTGGCCTATTTATACAAAAACAAGTTACAAAAAGCGCATGCTTATAATAATACATTTCTCAAAAGACAATTATTGATACATATTGACAATTTTTGGTAGCTGCACTGGAAGAAGTCTGAGAGCCTTATACTAAAACATCAATAAGGTTGTCTCTGGGAGGTAATTAATTTTTTTTCTCATGGATGGGACATCTGTATCACCCCCTCCACAACCAAGGGAACATAAGGGGGAGGCACAGAAAGAACAGAACAGATCCAGGAAGGGAGCCAGAGAGGTTTGGGGTGCTGACCTCCAGGCATGGCATGGCTATTGCACTCCTGAACTCAAAGCAGCTCTGCCTGCTTGCATGAGATCTGAAGCTCTCCACAAGATGAGTATGATCCAAATGTATTCTGTACATGTATGAAATGTCATAGTAAACCCATTATAATGAATATATAGTAATAAAAACATTTAAAAACCCCTCGTCAGTCTTTTCTAAAACTTATACTATAAGCATGTTTCTCTTTATAATAAAAAAGTAAAATGTCTACTCCCCTGCTATCTGCCTAAACACAGAAGTTTTAAAGTCATAAACTCCTTAGAGCTACATTTGCAAGACAGGGAAAAAAGACTCTTGAAACAATCTATAAGCTTAAAAATGAAATGTATGAACAAACCACAGTANATCAATTCAAGAAATATTATATTCTCCTTACAAATAAAAATGTGAGGACTACACAGGTGACACACGCCTGGAATCCCAGGACTCAGGAGCCTGATGGAAAAGGATACTGTAAAACTGAGGCTATTCTGGGCAAAATAGTAAGTCCAAGGCAGGTGTAAGCTACACAGTAAGACCCAGTCTTAACAACAACAAAGCACATACAATAGCAATAGAAAATTAAAACAAGTTGGTTGGTATCACTATTTTAAGTATTTATTTTTATTATTTTTCATTCCGTGTGTGTGTGTGTGGTCCGAAGAGGCCAGAGGTGTCAGATCCCCCTGGAGCTGGAGTTACAGACAACTGTGGGCCACCTAACATGTGTGCTAGGAGCAGAGCCTGGGTCCCATGCTAGTGCAGTACATGCGCTTGCCTGCTGAGCCATCTCTCCATCCAGCCCAGTCGGTATCATTTTTAATCAAGAAATCATTCCTGTCTATCTACAAGATTAAGTTACACAGTCTTACACAAAGGTCATTTCTGGTAACAGGAGTCAAATTATGTACTTTGACTTCTTTATTAATTCTTTCATTCACAATTGATGCAACAGAAGTGATGAAAGCATACAATTTCAGAACCAGGCTAGTCCTCCCCAGGCCTCCTTCCACATCAATCCTAAACTCCAAAACCCTTCCACAGAGCAACAAGTGGCCAACCTAAAGCAGGTTTTCTCTTTTGCATCTTATCTAAAGCCTGTCTTAATTCACAGTTTCAGTTTTCAATAACATGCTTACTAAAAAGAAAACGGCACACGGAGATGACTGCNCTGCTGGGAAATGAAGCAGGATCCTTCATCTCTGTGCTGCTTTTTTTCTTTCTTTCTTTATTCTGTTTTCTGGTTAAGGAAAACATCTCCAAGTTCATAAAAACAAGGAACTAAAATTAGACAGAGAAGAGCTGAACCTTGACTCAGTGGGGAAACATTATTTTTAAACTGAGGAGTATTTATAGGAATGAGCTTTATGAAGAAGGAAGAGCAAACTTACGTATGTGCACGGTGTGACCTGAGGGGACTAAGGTTAGGGGAGAATCCTCGAGGAATATTTATGTTTATGTTCCTAGAACTGCAGGCCCCTTGCCGGTGTCTTCTCTCGTGAGCCACAGATTAGAGCTAGCAATGGCAGAGCGCCTGAGAAACTGGCCACTTTATGTTACAGAAAAGTCTGTGCACCACTCACACTGGACCACAATCCAGCTGCCTCTTCTACCTCCTCCTCAGGCCCCTGACACCGAAGAGCTGGCCCCATGGGAGATACTTACTCCCAAGAACAAGTGACACTTCTCGGCGTTCTAGGCCAAAGTTGAAGAATTATGCTTCTTATAACATTTTCTGAAAAGACACATCAGTGAAANGGAAGACACTTCCCAGGTGACTGTTAAAGGAGTAAATCTCTTCACCATGTTAAAGCCACATTCATCTTGATGTTCAACTCTGCTCACAAACCTTCCGAGGACTTTGCCTCCCACCACATCACATCATACCCACAGGCTCTCTATCACAGCAGGGTGAAGGGTGTCTGCAAGACAGNAGGGTAAGTGCTGAAAGAGCTCAGAGGATGCAGCAGGAGGCCAGTTCTGCTCTGGGGACGGTGCACAGTGAAGAAGGGAGGGGAAGAAGATTCCCCTGTCTAGTGCTTTGCAGAGGATTGGCAGCATCCTGTGTGCTACAGGACAAGGAAGGCCCCCACTTAACCCAGAGGTTCCCAGGATTTTAGTGAAAGAAACAGCAGCCTCATTTCAGGTAACATCTGAAGACAAGGCCTCAGCAGGCTTCTGGCAACACATCAGACCTGCAAAGAGTCCANTGGCTGGTGGAAGACTCAGGGTCCATACAATAATGACTCATTCTTAGTATCAGTGCAGGATACAGGTTCTACCCACTTCCACAGATATCTCTAAAACACACATCACACCAAAAAGCAGCACAAACTCTTCTCCATCCGTGTTGAATTCTGGTGAAAGCTCATGTTTCAACCAGGAAGTGATGGGGGAACTTAAGATTCCAGCTCCAACATGGTGATACTGGGAGAGGAGAGTCTGCCCCCCTCACCCCAGATGTTGGTTCCTCAACAAGAGTTCAGCACAGTGTGTCCACACCTAACCACTGGCCGGCACTGGAGCTGCTCCATAATGGATCAGTATCTGCCCACCTTATTTCTGCCTATTTGCTGACAGCAATCTCATCTGCTGACCCCACTTGAGTCTCTTCCTGGGACTATTTTTCTGTACTTCTAAGATGGGTAACAACCACCCCCTTCATTAGCATATCCACACTGACTCCACATTGAAGTACTCCTCTCCAATCTAGATCACAGTACTTCTAGGCCTTGTGAATATGGGTAAAGCTAGCAGAATTAGCAGGCCCATCTCCGGAGAAAGCCCTCTTTGTTCTCCCCAGTCAACAGCCTCTCCCCACCACATCTCCTGCCTTAGGAAGGGGCCCACCAGGCTGTGGATTCTGCCTGCCCATGCTCCATTAGCAGATCCCCTTCATCTGCACCCTGCTAATCTAAACCTAACACACATTTAGATCTAAACCTAACACACACTTGCACACCTTATAAAGAGGTTTTGTTTTGCACATAAATTTGTCTTGTAGCACCTTCTCTCTTAAGAAAAGCAAAGAAGAGCANNGTGGAGCTCACCCTGCGCAGCTCAGGAAGATACTCAAGTTCTCGGCCTGTGATAAGATGTGCTGATTGAATAAAACAGCTCTGCTCTGTCAGTAGACATATTACTACCAGATACTCTGGTACCATGGAGGGAGTGCCTCAGGCACTGGGTAGGAATATTCTTGACACTGGAAAAGTACATCCTATCCCCCAAGGTAACTTAATACACTGCCGCCTCACTTACAGATGGTCTCATGGTTAACCCAGATCAGGCCTCCTAAATTACACAACTCTGAGCACAGAAATGAAGACACTGAAGCTGCTAAAGTGTGTCCTGACCTCAAACCAAGATCTCTGTCTCGCCCAGAAGGCTACAATAGCATCATCCATCTCCTACCCCTCAGTTCCACGTCTACATAAATCATTATTTCTTTTGTGGGAAAGGTGGTTTGAGACAGGGTCTCACTATGTAGTCCTGGCTGTCCTGGATTCACTAAATAGACCAGGTTAGCCTCGAAATCCCAGAGATGCTCCTGCCTCAGTGCCTCAGTCTCCTATGTGCTGGGATTACAGACGCGCACCACCAATCTCCATTTGCCTTGTCCTAGTATGTTATAGTGTCTAATTAGCTCTTAGCATTGCTCTGGCATTTGGTAATGGCTGCACTTAAATACAACCCATAAACCATGCAACTCACTCAAGTATAAAATCCAATGATCCTTAGTACATCTAGCAGCCACAACATAAGCTGAAACATAAGTTTCAGCTCTATCTATCTATCTATCTATCTATCTATCTATCTATCTATCTATCTATCTATCTATCTATCTATCTCTTTCTCTCTCCCTCCATCTTGAGTTTCTGTAGCCCAGGTTGGCTTTGAACTCATAGCCAAAGAGGCGCCTTCCTGGGATGACAGGTGTGCACCAGTTTGACTTCAGGACAATGCTCACCATACTAAGAAGAAAACTCTGTTCCCACTAAGCAAGCTCTCCCTCTTCCTCCCAAACCATTCATCTGTTTTGTAGTTCTAGGATTCCACTATTCTGGATCCTGGCATCTTTCACTTAGCACATTTCCAGGGTTCATCTACTTTGTGGCATGTACCCGTGTGCCATTCCTCTTTAGGACTGAATAATATTCAACCATGTGGATAGTCCACACCTTGTCCATCCATTCGCCCACTGACAGACATTTAGCTGCTTTGCACTTTTTGGCTGATATGAAGAGCTGTGTACCAGTTTTTGCATGAGTATGTCTCCAGTGCTTCAGGATGCATACCTGAGAGTGGAACTGTGGGACACACAGTAACTCTGTGTCTCCCCTCTGAGGAGCTGCCACACTGCTGTCCACAACAGCTGCACAATTTCACATCCTCACCAGCAGAGTCAGGCAGATTCTGAGGCNGTGACCTCATATCTTTATCTATAACAGGCATTCAAAACCTGTGCTCAACCAATGGATGTTCACAAAGGTGGCTTTCAAAAAAAAAAAAAACAGGAAGTGGTGTTGTTAGTATTCATGTATCAAATTCTCAAAACAAAAAAAAATAAAGTTTAAAACAAAATCAGCAACTGGAAGTGATAATGCATGGCTGTACTCTCAGCACTTGGAAAGCAGAAGCAGGAGGACTGCTGTGAGTCTGAAGCCAGCCTGTAATACACAGTGAGTTCCAGGCTACCCAGCAAGACTCTGTCCCAAACACGCCATGACAAGACAAAACAGGTAAAATGAAGCCTGACCACACAGCACCTTCCAGCACATTCTCCGCCTGACACCCAGTCTGGCTCCCCTTGTCTCTCAGGGAGGCACCACTCACCCCGAACAATTTGATCTCTAGGCATCAGTCATATTCCAGCTAACAGTGCACATTTCCTGGCCATGTCACAGCTCTGGAGACCACCCACAGTGGGAGGAGGGGGTATAACCTGGCCATGTTATACCCATTCTGAGCTGGCTNGCAAAGTCATCTTTTCAGGTGGGCAAATACTCACCAGTGGAGAGTTAATGCCACTGGCTGGGAAGGGAGTCCAGCCCAGGTCAGTGTCAGGGCATTCCCTCATGCCCTGTGGACATTCCCACCCTCCCCAACTTCTCAGCAAGGCCTGTTGACCTCCTGCATCACCTATTCAGCAGCAGAGGGACTTTGCCTTTTCTCTACTGACTCAAAACTCCAGTTTCTCCTTTTTCACCCTAAGCCATAATGACACTCAGTTATGCCGACAAGTTTACATATTATCCCTTGTTTTAACTACGTGAAAACAAAATAAAATGAACTATGAACTGATGACCATGTTTGGGAGCAGAGCTCCCTAGTAGCCAGTGTTTCTTTTGAAAATGTTCTATATTAAGGAAGTGTGTGGGAACGAGGCCGGCTATGGAAAGTATCCATGTCCCAGGCTCTCAGGGCAGCTGGCAAGAGAAGCACAGCCCAGCTGGGCACAGGAGATTGTGGACCAGAGAGGAAGCCTCATTTTACTACACTATATCCAGATACTTCAAGTTTATTTGAGCCAGAAAGTTCCTAGATTTGTTTGCGATATTCTATGTTTATATACCATTTTTTTNAATTCATTTATTATGTATACAGTGTTCTGCCTACATATACACCTGCATGCCAGAAGAGGGNACCAGATTTCATTACAGATGGTTGTGAGCCACCATGTGGTTGCTGGGAATTGAACTCAGGACTTCTAGAAGAGCTGCCAGTGCTCTTAACCTCTGAGCCATCTCTCCAGCCCCTATATAGCATTTTTAAAGCTTGCCTTAGGTACTGTTTACCACATAATCTCAAAGCGATCATCTTGATACATCAAAAAAGTCTCTCAATATTGGATCTGCATTATAGCTGCATTTTTGGGTNGGGTTGGGTTTGAGACAGGGTTTCTCTATGTATGTAGTCCTGGCCATCCTGGAACTTGCTCAGTAGATCAGGCTGGCCTTGAATGCAGAGACTCTCCTGCTTCTGTCTCCCTAGTGCTGGGATTAAAGGTATGCGCCACCACCTCCTGGCTATAACTGCATCTTAATCACAATATTACTTCAACTTATTGTCAACAAAGTAATTCTATCAAGATTACATAATTCAAAGCCAAGTACAATGATACCCACAATCCCAGCACTCTGCTGGCTGAGGGAAGGGGATCAAAAGCTTGAAGCCAGTCTAGCCACATATTGAGAACCTGTCTCAAAAAGCAAATAAACAGGCTGAGCATGCCTTTAATCCAAGTACTCAGGAGGCAGAAGCAGGAGGGTATCTGTGAGTTCATGGCCACCGTGATTTATAGCAAGTTCCAGGCTAACCAGCATTACAGTGAGACCCTGTCTCAAAAACAACAACAAAACCACAAAACAAACAAAAAGATTGTATGATTCGTAGAACTGAGGCTTCACTCTAAGCCTTTGGGATGTTTCCCCAAACATCTAGCTGGCAGATGTGACTTTCTATATTGTCCTTTTATAAGTTACTTGNTTGAAACTGGCGNACTATTGTCAAAAAGCTATACCAGGTGACCCAGCAAATCTAGTCGAAGGCACAAACACAAAGAACCAAAAACATGTACTCATAAAAAGTCGTTCGCAAATATTTCTAGCTGCACTAACCACAGATACAAAAGGTAGAAAGCACCAAAATGTCTGTTAATAGACAGATAAATAAACCGTGATCTCCACCTACAATGGAGCATTACACTGCCATAAAAAAGAACCGAGTGATGACTTGGGCTACAACACAGACAAAATGTGAAAATAATAAGCAGGAGAAGCCAGATACAGAGGTCACATATTACAGGATTTCACTTCTATGAAATGTCTAGAATGTGTGACTCCTAGAGACACAAAGATGAGTGTTTGGTTTTTGGGAAGTGGGGAACAACTGCTTCATGGGGACAAGGCATTTCTTGGGGTGATGAAAGTACTGGACCTGCACAGAGGTGACAGCAGCACATTATGAACGTACTCAACATTATAGAATTGACCGATTTAAAGCAGATGGATTCATGTTTCACCTCGATGAAAAAGTTAACAGAGCATGGAGAACCCCCCCCAAAAAAAAAAAATAACAGCAAGGCTTGGGGGAGTGGCAGATTATGAGCCCTGAAAAGGCTGCTGTAACAGAGCACCAGGAAGCCCAACATTTTGTTTTGCTTGAGACAGGGCCTCACTCTTTAGCTCAAGCTGGGTTTGAATTCCCAGCCATCCTCCTGCTGTAGAGTCCTACAAGCTAGGATTATAGGCATGAACCACCATGCCCAGCTTATTTTTGTCTTTTGTTGTTGTTGTTGTTGTTGTTGTTGTTTGAGACAGGGTTTTTCTCTCAGCCAGGCTGGCCTAGAACATGTGGTGCTCCTGCTGCCCCACTCAGCTGAGTTCCAGGATGATAGGCATGGACCACCCACTAACTTTGCGCAGTCTTGTACCAGCTCTGCACTGTGGAGTACCCACTAACTTGCAGTCTTATACCAGCTCTGCACTGTGGAGTACCTGTTGGAGACTAATGCAGCTGTCACCACAGCTGCACTCACTCTAGCTTCTGAGCCCCCATCCTGCATCACCACTGACCCTGCCTCTGTCCTCTTCACCTCAGGGTAAGTTCCTTCAGGCAGGGGCTTTTGTCATCATGTGTCCTAGTGGTGAGATGGGGCCTGGCATGTGTTTGTAGATGAAAAACGACAGACTGCAGCTACATCTGTTGAGTGTGCCTCTGAGCTGCAGTCACAGCATGCTGCCCTGCACCAGGGTCATGGCCTGGAGGCTCTGGACAGTTGCACACTGAGATTACGGTTTAAGGAAGCCACAGGAAGGGTATAGTTCCACCAGAGATTAAGGAACCAGCCCTGAAAGTCAGACTAAGGGCTGCTGTACTCCTCTGGCTAGCGTATCTGATAGGAGATGCAGGTACATTCTGAACCCCCCATACATGTATAGCATTTCTCATGGGGTAGCATCAAATATGTGGGTTTGAGTGCTGATAAAAATGGGCTTTTTGGAAAGAGAAGTAGGGTAAAAATCAATGTTCTCTGTACATCCAGTAGGACCAATAACTCTATATACAGGATCCATCAACCCTAATCCACACCCTTCAAGCTTAGTGGTTCTCTTTTCCAAGCAGAAAATAGATACTCAAATTGCCTAAGTAATTACATACCATTTTTAAATGACATACTACATTGAAATTAAGGCACTGACAACCTGCACGGGGCAAGCTAGCTGTGCACAGGGCCCTTCCACAAGCACAGCCTTCCCAACACATGTGACAAGCCAGCACTGTCAGCACTACTGAACATCAGGTGACAAGATTCCCAGGATGAAAACTCCACACACACCTTCAGCTTAAACCAAAGAGGAAGACAGGTAGGTATCCAGTTCTCCTTGGCCGTGTGTCAGAAAGCACACAAAACTGCTATACGTGTAACAGTTTCTACAGTTTTCCAGATGTTTCTTGTGAAATTCTGCAAAATACTATTGCGAAATTCTGGTACACTTTAATAAAAATCAGCCTTTCTGTAATGCTCATATTTTAGATTTGTAATATAACTCCTTATGGAGTTCATGATTAACTCTAGTTAATTAACAGTTACAGAATCTGGCCTAAGAGGCTAAACCCCTGTCTCAAATCAACAAATAAATAAATAATAATAAAAAATTCTGTAGTGACATGCTCATTCTGAACTCATGTAACTTGTAACTTCATTTATTCAGAATTTATACAATAAAAATGACAAAAAGATAAAATTCTTAGTCCTTTTGTTTGCTTTCTAGGTTGTTATTTTTTATTTGTTTTGGGACAGGGTCTCATGTAGCCCAGGCTGGCCCTGAACTCCCTATGTAGCCAAGGATGACCCTGAACTCCTGATACTCCTTCCTCTACCTCCAGAGTCATGGGATTACAGGCCAGTACCACCGAGCCTAGCTCAAATTCCTAGTCCTTTTAATCAGACTAACTCAGCAGGATTAACATGCTTAAATGCTTTTTGTTTTGTTTTTATGGACTAATGTAAAAGTCAGAGCAAACTTGCTATAAGAAAACATACAAACAGTTATGTGAGAATTGACATCAAGAAGGTAAGCAGAAAAATTAATTTTTAAAATGTAAGGACTGGAAAAATAGAGCAATCTTCATTTGCTTAAAGCAAAGCAAAAAAAAAATCCTATTTTAAAAAGGAAATTGCTATATTAGTAAAGGCCAAATAACAAGTAGTAAAAATAACTGAGTCATCAGGAAAATTACATTTTATTTGGCATATTTCATTTTTATGAAACTGTTTCATACATTGCAGAAATGTAGAACCAGATGTTTGAATTGGTTAAAACAGGAAAACTTGCTGGGCAGGCATGGTAGCTCAGGCCTGAAATCTAACACTTGGGAGGTTGAGGCAGGAAACTTGCCAAGAATTCAAGGCCAGCCTGAACTACAAAGTGAGACTCTGTCTCCAAAATACATAAAGAGGAGGGAATTTTTTTCTCATTNACTAATGGATGAAATCTTCAGAAAACCCAGACATCCAGAAAGACTTACTATAATTGGTACTTACATCTACAAAATATCAACTATCAAATATCAAATGAGAGCGGTTTCATACTCAANCACACACTTCCCCTAAAACCGTCTATTAAGGAGCCGGCTGGAAGAAAGGGAAGAGCCCCAAGAACTTAATGTTTAATCAACCTGGAATAAGCCTAGAAGAAAGGCTACTTAAAAAAAAAACCTAACTAAATTGGTTATATGAAACATGTACATCAAATTATAATCCATTACTAATTCTCACTAACCATGCTTTCAGGAAAACTCATAAACACTGGCAAAAATTAAAAAAAAAACTACATCCTAGTCATGGTATATTATTAATTAATAAAAGTTCCTTATCATTTCAACTTATCTTTTATCAGGTTGGTTGTTTATTTCAAAAAAGAATACCTTTTCCATCTACGGACGGACAAATGGACAAATAAAAGAGACTCTACTTTACACTGATGTGACATGCCGAGTCCTGTTACAGTGTCCAAAGCTCAGGAAGCACCAGGCTGAGGCTGTACAAGTACTGTGCTTGCCTAACACGTGTAGGGTCCTAGCTGTGATCTCCAGCATGTGGGGCAGAGGCATAGGATAGCTAGCAAAAGCTGCCACACATCAAAGGTCCAACGATTCTACTTGTATGAAATATCTGCAGGCTCTGCACCATCAGACACAGGCTGGGAGGCAGGGAGGCAGGCTGGGGGAGACTAGGAAGTGACAGCTAATGCTAATAAAAATTCCGAAAACGGATTGTAGTAATAGTCACACAGCTCTATTTAAAAACAAAAACAAAAACAAAAGCCACTGAATTGGGCTGATGAGATAGAGAGAGGAGAGGCGCACAAGTGTCCTCTGACCTTCACAGGTATGCTCTGGCACACATGCACACACACACACATACACACACATAAATAAGTACATGTAGTTTAAAACTCATTTTATTGAATGCTTTACATAGGTAAATAGCATGCCATGTAAATTGTATCTCAAAAAAATTCTGATATGAAAAAGTAAATCAAANAAGAGTCCACACACCTCAGCCAAGGCTGCTGAAGAGACAGAAACCTTACTGCAAGGGGGAGTGCCTCCAAGGGAGGGCATCAGAAACTCAACTGCCACTAAATAAAGTAACAGCATGGTCAGAGCTAGGAAAGCAAACATTTCCACTTGAACTCCCAG
Organism: Neotoma lepida; assembly: GCA_001675575.1. Classification (NCBI taxonomy): domain Eukaryota; kingdom Metazoa; phylum Chordata; class Mammalia; order Rodentia; family Cricetidae; genus Neotoma; species Neotoma lepida. The sequence goes on from LZPO01066280.1 coordinate 630,683, forward strand.
TGGTAGAGGGACAAGTTGACATCTTAGAACCATCAGCTCTCAAAGTGCTCGTGATAAAAATTTTTCTCTTGAGCCAGAAAGAACAGTGTGCAAAGTCATTCCAGCTGAGAGATTGTCTGGGAAATGTGTGTAAAAGACAAGGAGATGCCTCTCAAGTACTGTGTTTGCATGGCAATCCTAAGGTTCTTAATCTTCCAAGCTGACAAGAACACCCCCAGTCACTTTGGACCTCGGAGACTGTGACTCGGGCTGGCAGGCTCTGTGCAACTGCACTTCAGGGCAACTACTGTCTCACCACCCCAGCCTCTTCGGAGGTTAAATTAGCCCACAGGTCATGTGACACAGGTACTCAATGACAACACCGTATTTCAAAATCAAATAAAGCATTTTCCTCTTGCTACTTTATTTCACCAGCCCAGGAGTGCCCTTGCTATTCCTTAGAAAGGATGAGAAAGGCAAGAAGAGAAGGACAAGGTTTAAAGTATGATAAACAAAGCGGAAGGGTCGTCCCAGTGGCAAGCATGCTCAGGGCTCTCTGCTCCTTCCCTAGAACATTCTCTCCACTGTGTGTAGGGGCAGGGGGATAAAATGTTGTACATCAGTGACTGAAGTGACATAAAATATACAGAAGAAAGCATGTAAAAATCTTTATAATATCCAGAGTTGGGGACTCATAGGAGGACCAGCAAGCCTCTGACATACTATAAATGGCAAGCAGACTGGGGAAAGACAGGAAAAGCAGGTACCTTATGAATGGCACACTTGGTAAGGACCTTATTAATCCAATATTTGCTCANTCCTACTAATGAAAGACTTGTGAAGACCATGAAATTCATTTTATTGACAACTAATCTTCCGATCTCTGACATAACGTTCAGATCAGAACTTACGTACAGGCGACGGAGAATTCACATAAAGGTGGACATGGTGGCATATATCTGAAACCCCAGAGCTCCTAGGGCAAGACAGGAAGCAAAGAGGGAAAATTCCCAGAAGCTCCCAGGTCAGTCAGCCTTGTGCACAACCAACACAGAGATCCTGTCTCAAGGACCGACACCCAAGGCAGCCCTCTGACCTTCACATGCATTTCTCCCTCCCTACTCCCCACCCCAGCACGCCCACCTACTCCCCACACCACACACACACACACACACACACACACACACACACACACACACACGAAGATTTTTTAAAGCACATCTTTTGAACAATCATATTCACTCCTTATTTCCTCCAAGCTATTTCAAAAGTTCTCAAACTTACAAAGCCAAGTGGGGGTCCTCAAGGGATCCTCTTGCTTNCTATAACAAATGTGACCCTGAAAAGCCATGTGTAAATTTATACTTTTAGAATCCACCCTTCCTTATATTTAAACGCAGCAAAGAGCCCTCTATGAAGTTAAGAATCTCAAACACACCCCATAATTTAGTGGTTCTGTAAATCTGAGTTTCCCTATGCTAAATTTGTCTAAATGAGGGTTCATAGTTTAAACAAATGGACAAAGGGGAAAACCACTTCTCCATATTAAGAAAAGTACTATTTTCCAATCCTGAGAGAATCTCAGCTATTCCTAGAGGACAGTGGGGACCTTAAGGCACAGCCACTTCAAAGTTTACATTTTATAAACAGGAGAAATCTGAAAGCCAGAAAGACTAAGCAGGCACGGGGAGAGCTCTGCCGGGCATGCTAAAGTTGGGGTGGAGAAAGCGTCTTAAAATGGAAAGCTAATCTACAAGAGCAAATCTACTTCACAAATGTGATTAATCCTGTAACAACACTCTCCCTCCAGAAACACAGGTCCCTCAGTATTCAAATAGCTCCTTCACAAGACAAAAAGGAACAGCAATGACCATAAGAAACATCTTCTCCTGGGGTTAAGAATTCAGTTACATCGAGTCACAAATACAGTGCAATCCACAGTTTCAAGCAGAAACACTTACTAGGGTAAAATTAACCAGATCAATATTAAAGAGCAATGTTTACTTAAAATGCCATAGCTTTCGTGACACAACACATTTTAATACCCATACACAAAAATAAATCAGATGCCTGTGGGTTTTCTTCCTCTCTAG
>LZPO01066280.1:656975-685236 GCA_001675575.1 Neotoma lepida
AAGAAGAAGAAGAAGAAGAAGAAGAAGAAGAAGAAGAAGAAGAAGAAGAAGAAGAAGAAGAAGAAGAAGAAGAAGAAGAAGGAAATCATAGACCCAGAGTATTCAGGTGGGAAACAACCACCTGCATCCCTGGAAGGTGAAGGCTCCGCCACGGCCCTAACAAGGCAGCTGTGGGAAAGGAAGGCAGCAGAGTGGAAAAGAACAGGAGGGTGACTGGACGGAGACAGGACAAGAACCCTGACAGGCAGACTTGGAGTCAAGATGAAAGGTGGGGGTGGGGAACGCACTCAAAGAAAAGCAAGTAGAGGACAGAGCTTGGCATGGCCACGCCATGGTGTGGTGGAGCATGNAGCTGAAAGGTGTGTTGTCAGCAGCCACAGGGGTAGGAAGCTCAGACTCAAAGGCCAGAACGAAGTCATTCCAAATTCTTCCCCATCATGGAGGAAAAATNATTNTAAAGTTTCCATTTCCTCTCATCTTTCTTTTTTACGCCTCTCCCTACTTCACCCCTCACCTCATATAATTGCCCCCTTTATACCTCTGAAACCAGGAATTGAGGGGAGCAGGAATATCAAGNTCTTGAGATTCATGGGAATGACCCCAGAAAAGCTGTCTTGTGAAGTTTTCATTCTCATGTCCAGAGTGAAGAACCTGACCGGTCTTCTGTATTCAGCAGCCTGGAGCTGACCTGCGTTCACCAGAAAGCAGTTTAAGATTCAGGGTGCATGTGGCTCGCCTAAGCCTCTGAGCAGCTCCAAGGCAGTGGCTGGTCACATTCTCCTCCCTAAAAACATAATATGCAGCTCAACTGCAGCTCAGTGTTCAGATGTATGCACACAGGGGACAGGAAGGGCTGGTGGTGGGGTGGCCTGGCTCCTGGACAAGGATCTCTCCCTNCAGCTGCTGTAAGAAGTCAGTTGGTNACCGTAGTTTGGGAGATGGAAGGCTATGAATGAAGAATCCAGCTGCAGAACTGTGGGCTGACGGGCCTGGAGAAATGGCTCAGTGGTTAAGAGCACATGCTGCTCTTCCAGAGGGCTTGGGTTTGACTCCCAGCACCCACATCAGCAGATCAAACTGTCTGTAAATTTAGCTACAGGAAATCTGACATTTCTGGCCTCCATAGGCACCAGTACTCACGTTCATAGACCCCATACAGAATATACACTGNNNTAGTTTGNATGNAATTGGCCCCCATAATCTCATAGGGAGTGGCACTATTAGGAGATGGGGCTTTGTTGGGGTAGGTATGACCTTGTTGGAGGAAATGTGTCACTGTGGGGGTGGGCTTTGAGGTTTCCTATGCTCAGGATACCACCAGTGTCTCTGGTGACTTTCGTTGCCTCCAAGATATAGCACACTCAGCTCCAGCACCACGTCTGCCCACTGTAATGATAATGGACTGAACCTCTGAACTGAACTGAAGAGAGGCCCCTCAATTAAATGTTTTCCTTATAAAAGTTGCCGTGGTCATGGTGTCTCTTCACAGCAATAAAAACCCTAATTTAAGATATATACATACATATAATAAAAAAATAATAAAAACAAATCTTTAAGAAAAAGTTTTAAGTTGTAGGCTGATAAACAGAGAATATGTGTTCACAGTTTCAATCACTCCATTTTGGAGCCAAGTTTTTATTTTCAGATTTATTTATTTTATGTGTATGGNTGTTCGCCTGCATATGTGTATGTACACCATGTGTGCCCCTGGTGCCTATGGAGGTCAGAAGAGGCCACTGGATCCCTGGAATTGGAGTTACAGATGGTTGTGAGCCACCACANGAGTACTGGGAGTCGAACCAGGTCCTCTGAAAGAGCAACATGTGCTCTAACCACTGAACCATTTCTGCAGCCCTAGCACCAAGTTTCTTCAATAAGCATAATTCAAATCTAGATAATACTGAAAATCCAAGACCTTTCTCTTTCCCCTTCCCTGACTCAGATGACACAAAGGCACTTACAAAGACTCCAGGGTCCAAACACCCTGGGACACAGATAATAACTGCATGATTTTTGCAAGAGGTTGGTNTCTAACCTCCTTTCTGACAACAGGTAATGAGACTCGGGGCTCTTAGAAATAACTCCCTGAAGGCCACAGCTATGTTGTGATAGACCTAGGCCCAGAATCCAGGTCTCCTAGCCCCATGTTTTTCTCTACTCTACTCTGAGAGCAGCAGCCACCATTTATGGTCACCTATTCTATGCCTGCCATTGTCTGTCTATAATTCTCTTCAATCCTCCACTACTCTTCAAGGAAACCAGGATTTGGCTGACAAATCCAAGAAGAACGTGAACTCAGAGAATTCTAGAAGACCACCTCCACTACAGCTGTTCTGTTAGCTTTCCTCTTCCAATTCAAGCCCACTCATTTTCAATTGAGTACCTGGTACACACAAGTGCTATACACAGCTAAGCAACACACTAGCCCAAACTGGTTCACAGGGCAGGGCAGGGCCAAGCCAGGCAGCACTGAGCAGATCTTGCTTCTCTCAACTCCAGGCCCATGGTGAAGGGTATTAATACATTAGGACAGCTAACGGATCAAAACAAGTGGGCAGCTTACAACAAAAGACACATGTTCACCCACAGCTCTGGAGCCAGAAGAGTCTAAAGCCAAGGTGTTAGCAGACTCCAGGGGAAAAACTCCTTCCTCTACTAAGGATTCCCTCTGCAGGCTCTACAGGACACTTCCTTGCTCTCCAGCCTCTAGCCCCTCTCAGTACTTTTGTTTGTTGTTTTTTTGAGACAGAGTTTCTCTGCATAGCTTTGGAGTCTGCTCCGGAACTTGCTCTGTAGACCAGGCTAGCCTCCAACTTAGAGGCATGCACCATCACCGCCCGACTCTCAGTATTTCCTACTTGGGGCAATCTAACTTTCATATCTACCTGTTCACACATGGCTTCTCACAACTCACTTTTAAAAGAATACCTATGGGCCAGGTCTGGTGGCAAATGCTTTTAATCCCAGTACTCAGGAGGCAGAGGCAGGTGGATCACTGGGAATTCCAGCTCACCCAGGGCTGCTTAGTGAGTTCTGTCCCCAAAAAACACAAATAATAAAAAAAGAGCTCCTGTGTTCCAGGGTGCAGCTGAGTCAGTAGTGCTTGCCTATCATGCACCAAGCCCTGGGTTCAGTCTCCAGCACAACATGAAACCAGGCACGCNGTAATCCTATTACTGGAGAGGTGGGGGCAGGAAGGTGAGAAGTTGAAGGTTATCCTCAGCTATCTAGCAAATTTGAGAACAGCTGGGCTACATGTGAGCCCCATGAGCTTGCACATCAAGCTGAGGAACTGAGGTTTCAGGCCAAACTTGGGGGAGAGAGGGTAAAGAAGGGAGAGAATGAATTGTCATTAGAGCCTTGGGCTTATCATATGCCCAAATATCTTTTCCACATAAGATCGTACAAACAGGTACCAAGAGTCAGGAGATGGACGTATCTTTTGTGGGAAACACTATCCAACTTACTTCAAGAAGGAGGCTGACTTAAGCCCACAGAGTCACTCTGTCCCTCAGGCCAGACCTTGGTGGGGCAGGCAGTGAGAAAGCAGCTTCCATCCCCTGGGGCCAAGGCTGAGAAACAGGGCCAGCATGCTGGCTCTTGGAGTAAGCAGTATGAAAGTAGTGGTTTGTGAGGGTCAGAGAGGCTGGAGAAAGAAAGCTCAGGGGACGCCTCAGGGCAGGGTTGCTAAGACAGGGCTCAAGTCGCATTCCTGAGCAACTTAGTTATCCCGAGCGGGCGGGAGGGCGGGGACTGCGCTAATGGCCTCGGCTGCAGGCAGGCCACAGTGCCCTCCTGGGGCTAACCTCATTTGACTTCTCAACCCAGAGCCAGGCTCCCTCGAAATTCCTTATCAGCTGAGGCTAGAAGGACTCAAGACCCTGTGGTCACAGTGCCAGCCAGGGACAGGGGCTCGGCATGAATGCCTGGTTACTGAAGTTGGAGCAAAGAAGAGAGATGTGAAAGATGCCAGGCCACATGCGATCTGGGGCTTTATTCGAATTCAACAAACGTACTATTGTTTCCAACAAGTAGAAAAAGGACATGGGCAGACAATGGAAAACTGCCTCAAAGACCTGCAAGTTAAATAGTGCTAGAACTTTGGGTTGGAAAGGTATTCTCTGTGGACTCTGGAAGAGACAGCTAAAGTACTGCAGTGGTAGCTCTTGACCTCAGACTCAGTTCCCCAGCTTGCTGTGCAATCTTGGTCTAGTAACTCAACCTCCCTTAACCTTAACTCTCTTCTCTGTCAACTGAGATGAACAACAGAACCTGCACCATCGGGCTATTGTGGGGATTCAATCAAATCAAACAAAGAGAGATGGAATGCAGTACCTGGTGTGTGGCAAATACCTGATTACTGCCTGCCTAGTGGTAGGTAGCCCAGCACACTAGAGGAAAACCCTGCAGGATGGTGTGATGGTTAATTTCAAATGTCTGCTAGGTCAGGCTGCATCCTGGTTGTTTAGTCTAACACCGGTCTAGAAGCCTCTATGGAAGTTTTGGTTTTATTTTCATTTGTGTGTGGAGGGGGGGGGGAGAGTTGTTATTGTTTTTAGATGTGATTAACATTTAAGTTGGTAGACTTTGAATAAAGCAGGTCATTTTCCATAATGTAGGTGGGCCTCATCCAATCCATTAAACTGTCTCTTATACACATCTAGATGTGTATACTTTGAATAAAGCAGGTCATTTTCCATAATGTAGGTGGGCCTCATCCAATCCATTAAAAGTCTCAAGAGAAAAGACTGGATCCCTAAGGAAGAAGATATTCTACCTCCAGACTGTCCCTTGAACTCCAACCCCCAAAATCATGAGAGGCAATTCCTTAAATAAAATGATATTTGATGATAGATAAATAGATGATAAAAGAGATGATGACAGGTAGTAGATTTCTAGATATTGGTTGGTAGAAGATGAATGATAGATATATATATATATATATATATATAGAGAGAGAGAGAGAGAGAGAGAGAGAGAGAGATACATAGATACATACATGCAAAACACACATAGATATAGATACATAATACAATACATTGATAGATAGATAGATAGATAGATAGATAGATAGATAGATAGATAGATAGACAGACAGACAGATAGATAATTTGTGTGGATGGGTAGGCAACAGACCTGTCTGTATATCTACTTACTCTACTAGTTCTGTTTCTCTGAATAACTCTTTATACCACAAGATTGGTGGCCAGGAGCCACAAGGACAAACATCCCAGGCAAGAATGTGCTGTGGGGGATGAGCAGGCTAGGGAAGCCACAGCACAGGGCACAAGAGGAAACATCTGGAAATGCCACAGGAAAGGCAGGTTGCGAGGAGGCTCAGAGGTCAAACGGAAACCTTCNGAAGATTGATGGCAGAGCGTAAGTGCCGGGAGAGTCCTTGACAAAGCAAGACTCACCAGGTTGTATCTACTTCCAAAATAAAACCAGGACAGCTGGAGTGTGCTTAAGATGGAGAAGAAATCTACCTCCTGCCCAGAACAAGGGATGTCACTCAGAAATACAGGAGCCAGTCTCATGCCTGCCTGACAGCACCTNGTCCAAAGTCACGGGGCAGTTACACCTGAGAGGCTAGGGAAGGCCTNCAGGAGGAGCCAGGGCTGCTGAGGTTTCTCCTCTGGAATCTGGGTGCGGCACCCAACAGCAGGGATCTGGAATGTGCTATGCTGCAAAGTGAATTCCTGGTGCATTTCTGAGACTCAGGTAATTCTCTAGGTAAGTTGTCGTGGTAGGCAGCACCCAGTGGCAGGTTCTGCAAGGTGGGCAGTGGGAGGTGGCTTTGTCTGGAGCCCTGCTCTCAGCCTGGTGCCAAGCAGATGTCATTCCCATAGAAACTCCAAGAGCAGGCTTGGTCAGAAAGCCTGGCTCACATGGGGCAACTGAACAGATGCCACTGCCTGGCTCCATGAGGAAATGGCCAGAGCCTCTCTGGTGACAAGATAGAGTTCGTCAGTTCTAGAGACTTCTTTCTTACTCTTCCTGAATAGATGATCTCAAACTTGTAATCCTCTTGCTCCAGCCTCCTGCACGTGAGGATTATAGGGACACACCACCAGCTCCAGCCTCCTGCATTCGGGGATTATAGGGACACACACCACCAGGCCTGATTTTACGCCTGCCCTTCCTATCATGTCCTATCTCTGTATCATTTTTCTTCTATTATTTAAGCACCCAGATAGGACAAGGACAGAAGGCAGCAGCCTAGGTGCTTTAGAATGTCACGGCCAGTGTTCTGTTTCTAGCAGCATGGAGGCCTGACAATGCTGAGAACTCGAAATCCCTAAAAAGAAAAACCAGTTACTCTGGTAAATACATACAACATAAAATTTAGCATCCTAGCAATCATTAAGTGTACAGTTCTGTGGCACTGAATATAGTCACGTTGTCGCACAACTACCACTACCATGTATCTCCAAACCTCTGCATCTCTCAAGTACAGGTTCTCCCGGTGGAACCTGAACGTCCTTGAGTTCCTGGTAATGTCTACTCTGTTTTCTCTCTTTAAAAAAAAATATATATATATATATAATTTTAATATGTGTGTGTTTGTGCGTCTGTAAGGCATGTGCACGGGAGTGCAGTGCCTATGGAGGCCAAATGGTTTGAACTCCCTGGAGCTTGACTGCAGGTTTATAACCACCTGACATGGGTGCTGAGAACTGAACTTGGCTCCTCTGCAGGAGTAGTTCCTGCTCTTTACGACGAGCCATCTCTCCAACCCCTTTCTAACTCGTGTGTGTGTTGCACGTGTGTGTGTGTTCACATGAGTGTGCATGCATGTGGAAGCCTAAAGTTGATGTATAGTGTCTTCCTCAATTACTCTCCACTTTGCTCATCCAGGCAAGATCTCACAGATCTTGACTTGGTAGAGTTTAGATAACATAACTAGTCAGCTTGCTCAGAGCATCCCCTCCCTCTGCCTCCGGAGTTCTGGATTACAGAGGACCACCACCTCACCTGGCTTTTACATGGATTCTGGAGATCTCAACTCTGGTCAGTCTCTCAGAGAGGACACTTTATCCTTTGAGCTGCCTCCCCAGCCTGGTCTGTGTTCTTTTTATACATAAATTTGACCATTCTAGAAAACTCATACAAGTAAATAACACAATAATGGTTTATATTTGGATTAAACCAGCATACTATCTCCAGTCTATCTGTGTTGTTGCACGTTTTTTGTTTCGGTTGGTTTTGATTTGGTCTTGAGCCAGGAGTGCCTCATTGTTACCCAAGCTAGCCTCAAATTCCTGAATGCAAGTGNCCCTCCTACCTCAGTACTGAGAAGAAANCAGAATTTCATTCCCTTTGAAGGCTAAATTATGTCCAAGTGTGTACACCTGCCACTCTGTTTATCTGTCTGTGCCTTCACTGACAAACATTTGGAGTGTCCCCACTTCCATGTTGTGAACATGCTACTGTGAACATGCATGTACAAAAGACTGTTTTTTCTTCACAGCTTTTGTCAGTGGCTCCCCCATAAATGTATTCATCTTTTTCTGAGTGAGAGAGGCTTTGACAAAAGGTTTCCATCGTCTCTCTTGATAGTCACAATCTCTCCTCCAATCTCTGAGGCACTATTCAACGTCTACCTTCACCTGATTGTGGCCATCCTGACTCATAACCATCAGGATTGCCCTTGTGAACTCCTGCTCTGTTTCCCTGCCTAGTTTCCCAGCACACCATAGATAAAACAAAACCACTTGGGGTCATACGTGCCCATGTCTTGCCACTGTCAGCACCAAGAATACATCTGAAATCTTTGATATTAGCTGGAGAAAAACAAGGTACACTTGNCTTGGACTGAACTCACCTCTGACCATGTATGACCCCTCCTTCTGACCTTAGTCTGAGGGACCCACTTGTCTACTGACTCTTCTTAGGTCAAGGCGCCTGTGCTCAGGTTCTCATACACTGAGGCAAGGCTGTTCAGAACAAGCTCCTCCTTCCCCTTCTTCAATAGTCACAGTGTTATNAATGTTTTCTCTTCCTTTTTATAAGTCATCTTCTCAGGTTTACCGACTAGCTGATTCTTTCAAATAACTGACCATATTAGTTAGAACAGGGCTNGAGGGATGCTCTAAGAAATGGTNGCTCGACAAGGTACATGCTTTTCTTCCCTGTCCAGTAGCCTCAGCTCAGAGGCAGTGAGCCATGGGGTCTGGGAGCCAGGTTCCTTAGGTCTTGTTGCATTTTCTTTGCCTGGGAAGGAAAAGTCAAGGTCCAAACTCCAAAGTTCAGCTTTCATCAGAGATAACTGCAGACTCCAGCCAGGGTTCCAGGTGGGGACGGGGAATTAGGGCGGAGGGGAGGCCTGAGAACCATACACACCACCTGTGCCCCTGAGCCATGGGTCAGAAAGTGCCCGTGTCAACTTCCAAGGCAGTCAAGGAAAAGCAAGCCCCTTGTTTTTCTTTTCCCAATGCTGTAGCTCTTCTGTTTTCACTTCCCGCCTGCTACAAACCACACAATGCTTGAAGCAATTGTCTTCTGTTTGGTTTTTTCAAGGAAAAACTATGTAGCCCTGGCTGTCCTAGAACTCATTATGTAGACCAGGCTGGCCTGGAACTATAATATCTGCTTGCCTCTACCTCCCAAGTGCTGGGATTAAAGACAGGTGTGTGACACCATGCCCAGCTAGGCAGTTATTTTCTATATAAAACATATATATAAATGTGTATATAATATATATATATATGTAATATATATAAAGGCAAGCACTCTGCCACAGAGCTACGATCCTAAGGGCATTTTAAGAAAACTTGTGGGGATGTTCTGTGTAGGGTGGTTTTGGTTTTGGTTTTTGAAATGAGGTCTCACTCTATCTCCCAGATTGGCCTTGAACTCATAGCANTCTTCTGCTTCAGCTTTGCAAGTGCTGCAATTACAAGTGTGAGCCACCATACCTGGCTTTAAAGAAGTTTTAGTGAGAAAGTGTTTCTATTAGCATATATTAATTATACAAATGGCTTTTACTGTGACACTTTTACACACACACACACACACACACACACACACACACACACACACACCTGTCTCTTATACACATCTAGATGTGTATAAGAGACAGGATTAAAGGCGTGTGCCACCACCGCCCGGCTCATGACTATTTTTGAGGAGACTATTTTACAGTCTCTTTTCAGAGCCCTCATTCCTGCATGTGGACTCAAGTTTCTNTAGAATCTTCTCCCTCTATCTGAAGAACACTCTTGGTACCTCCTTTATAGTGTGGCCTACAGGGAACAAGTTCTCTCAGCTTTTGAAAGGTGGCTTTTTGGTTTTTTCTTGGAAGGATTTTGCCACTTCATACAGGATTCAAGACTGAAAGTTCAGGTTTTTGTCTTTACAGATGTTTTTCGATGTTTCCTGTCTTGTTTCTAAGTAGACCTGAAGTCATGGATGATCTGTGTTTCTCTTTCTGCAAAGAATCTTTTACCCTCTGGAACTTTTAAAGCTTTTTTCTTTGCCACCTGTTCTCAGCAGTTTGGTTCTGGTGTTTCTCNCCCATCTGCAGGGAAGTTGTATAACTTCACTTGACACTCAGCAGTTAGTTCTCATCCACATTGACTGCAGGCTTTTGTACATGGTAACTGGGTCAGGTAACCAAATTACAGAGCTTGTTTGGAGAATCCCCACTCTCATTATGTTTTCTGGACAAACATACATGCATGTGATAAGGAACATTCCTACTTGATATGCACGTCTGGAATCCCATGTCCGTAATGCAAATTACGGTTTCTCTGAGAGCCCGAGGGTCATGCTTCTTGAAGCCACTTCATGTATGGACATGTGACTGGTGATGTCATATTCTTCATCACCACCTTGGAGAGGGCAGAAGAGCCCTTCTTTTTCTTGCCACCCCTCTTTGTGGGAGCCATTCTGCAGGGCCCAGCTTGGACAGGCTTGGTGTGCTTTTCCCATTTCCTCCTGTTTGGGGCTCTTTGAGAGTCTTGGATCTGTAAGTTTATTGCTCGCACCAAATTTGGAAACACTTGACAGTTTTAGTCTCTTCAAATACGTTTCTGCCTCTTCTTCCTCTTCAGGTGTTCTGCTTTTGCACTTCTTTTGTNTTTTGTTTTGTTTTGTTTTGTTTTGTTTTGTTTTGTTTTGAGACAGGTTCTGGGTATGTAGCTCAAGCAGGTCTCAAACCTGCCATCCTCCTGCCTCGCCTTCCTGAGTGCTGAAATTACAGGCATGCAATGGCACACCTGGCCTCCATTCTCAGACTCTGATCTGGTTACACACATGTTCTGCTGTGTCCCACAAGTCAGAGAGAATATGACTTTCTCATCTCTACTGTGAAGCTATCCATTATGGTTTTCCAGTTTGCTGATCTACTCCATAGTCCCTATCAGCTGTTGATCCTAGCTGGTGAATCATTTTGCTTATTGAATTTTGTAGCTCTAGAAGGCATTTTTTTTTACATTTAGTTACTTATTTTTTTGTATGTGAGTGCACAGGCACTCTGGTGTCATCATGTACAACTTGCAGGAGTCAGTTCTCCCTTTCTACCGTATGGGTTCTGGGATCTAATTCAGGTTGTTGAGTTTGGTGGCAGCACTTTCATCTGCTTGGATTTTCTTTTTTTGTTGCTGTTTTGGGACTAGATCTCATGTATTGTATAATCCTGGCTGGCCTGGGATGCTCTGTGTAGACCAAGCTGACTTCTTCCTTGCAATGATCCCCCTGTCTCTTTTCCTGAGTGCTGAAATTATAGGTATGCACCACCACACCTGGCTTGGTTATTTTTAAATATCCTCTATTTTTCTCCTCAAGTGTAAGTGATTTCTTTTACATCTTTGAACACATCCAATCAGTGTGTTAAAGTCCTTGTCCTTAGTGANACTGCCTCTGTCATCTGAGTCTGTGTCCGTTGGCTGATTACGGATTACATCTTACTGCTTGTTTTGTTGACCAAAACATCTTATTACAAAGTCTACTTTGTTGAATGCTAGACTTCATGTTAATTTTTAAGAGCATTAGATTTGTTTGTCAGGAGGCAGGTTACGTGCAGACATAGTCGACTCTTTTGAAGTACNTTCTTAAGGTCTTCAGTAGACTTCACTCTGGAAACAGCCTGGCTGCTAGGCTTGACCTTTTGAAGTTTCTCCTGGACGCTATACATGTTCAAAGGGGATTTCCACTCCAGCTGGGCAAAGTCAAATGTTTCCCAACCCTCTGCAAGCTCCAGGAATAGGATGGTTCATAGTTCTCCAGTTGCTCCTTGACCAGTCCCACAGACCTTCGTCCTGTGTCTCAGAGGCTTGGGCTGCAGCCACCTCCTGTGTTCAAGTGCGCTCCCTCAGCACACGAGCCTCCTCTCTAAGACTGCTCTGCAAATTCTGCCTGTTCCGGCCTCTCTGTGTCCTGCCTGTGTTCCCACAGCTCTGTGAGACTGCTCTGCTTAGCTTCTAATCCCTCTCCTGCCCNCCTGGGATGTGCCAGAAATACAAGGCTGGTATCATGTTAGAGATTTTACTAATGTGGAGCTGGGAANAGGGGGTCTTGCGGGTAGAAGAGAGATCAGCTAGTGTAATTAATTGTAGTACTACACTTGATCTCAGTACACAGATGCAGAAATTTTCTACAAATTTGACAACTATTGATAATAATTTCAAGTAACTAAGAATATGGCTTTCCTTAACCTGTTTTTAAGTAACTAGCAAGAGGCCAGGTATGATGACTCTGTCAATAAGAGCACTAGCTGCTNTTCAGAGGACCTGAGTTTGGTTCCCAGCACCCATATCACAATCACTTGTAACTCCCACTCCAGGAGATCCAAACTCCTCAGACCACAAATGTATCCACAGACAATTTTTAGAGCACTGAGCAAACCTAACACAATGGCAAATGTGAAAGAAAGCTGCCTCTTCAAAGTCAGGAGCAGGACAAGAACGACAGCCGGCCCTGCTTCTGTTTGGTGTTATTTGAAGTGTTCTAGTCACCGTACTATAGTAAGAAAAGCAAAAAGCAGGAGATGGAAAAGACAGGGACAAAACTGTCAGTTNTTTATCTGCAAATCCACAGGAAGCACTTACTATGTGTNAGACTCTTCATTTTGTTTGTTTGTTGGTTGATTTTTGAGGCAGGGTTTCTCTGTATAGCCCTGGCTGTCCTGGGAACTCATTCTGTAGACCAAGCTGGCCTTGAACTCACAGAGATCCACCTGCCCCTGACTCCCAAGTACAGGGATTAAAGGCATGTGCCACCATGACCCGCTATGAGACTCTTCATNTTTTNAAATTTAGTGTATGTGCACATGTCCACAAGTGAGGGAGTCAGAGAACAACTCACAAGAGTCAGTTCTCTTCCTCCCTGTGGGTTCCAGGGNTCGCATTCATGTCTCCAAGCCTGGAGGTGGGCGTTGGTACTTGCTGTGTTATCCCATTGACTTNAGGCTCTTTCGCCAAGGTAAAAGTGCAAGCCTGACAACCTGGAGCTCCAGCCCCAGAACCAACTCCACAAAATTGCCCTTTGACCTCCACCTATGTGCTGCCCCCGCCCCAGCTGTGTGTATGCACACATTTACAATAATAACTTTTTTTTAAGTAGACTAGTAGTTGGGTTGGTGGTGTCACACCTTTAATCCCAGCGCTTGGGAGGCAGAGGCAGGTAGATCTCTGTGAGTTCAAGACTAGCCTGATCTACAGAGTTCCAGGACAGCCAGGGTACAAAAAAAAAAAAAAAAAAAAAAAAAAAAAAAAAAAAAAAAAAAAAAAGGAGACTAGTGATGTCCAGTGCCAGGGAGCAGAACGGAGAGTTTATGCTAAGAAGTTATCTTTGAAGTGATGAAAATGTTCTAGAATCAGATCATGTACACCTTTATGAATGTACTAAAAATGTTCACTGAGGCCAGGCCTGGTGATACACGCCTATAAACCTAGCTCTTATAACGTGAAGGCAAGAGTCAGGGACTTCAGACCCAAAGTGAGTTTAAGGCTAGCCAGGACTACCTGAGACCCTGCTTTAACAAACTAAATAAAGGATGATGAGAAACNATAAAAACGAATACCATTGAATTGTGCNCTTTAAAATGGTACATTTTGAGCTGGGATGTAAAGTTCCTAGCATGTGAAAGGGCCCTGTGTTCCATCCCAACACCACAAAAGAAAGGGAAATTAGACTGACAAATTAATCAGAACTCTTTCCAGACTTCCATATGAGTCCAATAAATTGACCTCCTCCCCTGAAGAAACATCTGTGGAAATTTCCACCAGCAAAATCCTGGAAATGTTACTCACACTGCCTCTCTGGCCACGAGCCAGACATCTTCCTTCAGTGGTTATGCCAACATGGCTCATAGAGCAACAACAACAAAAAAGCCGTTGCTGCATCCATCTCTCGTGATAGCCAAAGGAAAACAGATCCTTTCATTTCGTTCTCAGTATTCTCTTCAGTTCTGCATCTGGGACATCCAGGGTCACAAGTCACATCCTTGTGAATAAATACTGCAGCTTGTTGTTATACTCAGAGTGAAAGGACATGCTAAATGTCTAGACTCTAGATGTTAACAGAAGATACAACGTTTTTATTCCAAAAAATTACAAAAATGGATAGATCTGAAATGCTTCACGTGGCTCTTGGCATACAGNAAGTACTCAGTAAGTGTTAGCTGTTGGGCTGGCTGAATTCAAAGGCACTCCATTACTTCCTGAGGTGACTTCTTGGTCTTACTAAGTCTCTGTTGCTTTGTGTCATGCCCTTCAGTGTCCCCACAGAGTTGTCAGTAGCCATGAAATCTGACAAACTGACTCAAGCTGAGGCACGGATGGCTGGTGAGTCCTGGTGNAGCGCCACCTCCCTTTTCCAACTGTGTGTTTTTTCAGCAGATTGTTCTTGGGCTCTATTACATATAAACTACCAGTACTTGNTGCCCCTGTAGGTATAAGAATACACCATCTTCTGCTGATAAAAATGACCCTCTTGTTTCCCCAGCTGGATGGAGGAGGATCTCCTTGCANTGAAGCAATGATGTCTTCTCAGCAACACAGCAAATAGGGCCATCCAGAGGACTGGACTTTTGATTGGTACTCTGACACAGAAACCAATGAAAGAGCAGGTCTTATGCTTCAATAGCCCAAATATCCACCCTTACTATCATCCCTAGACCCCATCCAGATCCTTCTCTCTGGGCCCACACTCCCAGCAACACTCTGACAGAGAGGCCAGGATGGGAAGACCCAGGGTACCAGACACACTCAGGATGTCCTTATCACTTCCCAGAGCCAAAACACCCTGTGAGAAAAATTTTAGCAGTGCGAAGAAGCATTGAGAAACACACACACACACACACACACACACACACACATTCACCATTGTACCAAACCTACACGGCACAGCATCTCTGCACTCAGCTGAAGGGGATGCTGAAGGAGATAAAGACACAGTGAATGCCAAGCCACAGGGAAGAACTGCAAGGTTGTTTGATAAATCTGCTCCTCCAAAGCCAGAGCCCAAGCCTAAAAAGACTCCTGCAAAGAAGGGAGAGAAGGTACCCAAGGGGAAAAAGGGGAAACCGATGCTGGTAAGGATGCAAATAATCCTGCAGACAATGGAGATGCCAACACAGACCAGGCACAGAAAGCTGATGGTGCTGGAGATGCCAAGTGAAGTGTGTGTATTTTTGATAACCGTGTACTTCTGGTGACTATACAGTTTGATATGCTATTTTTATCTAGTTTAATAAAAATGCAGAATTTTGTTTTACTTTAATTATTTTTTAAAAGTTATGTTGTTAGCACATAGAACACTTCCTTGTTTTTGGAGGGTAAAGGAACATGTGTCACTAACAAAATGTCTGCCAAGCTGGATCGATGACAGAGAACATCTTTCCCTGATAATTTTGAAAGACTCCTGTTGGCTCCCAGGAGAGTCGTCCTGGTGTTGACATATGCCACCATGGCACAAAATGCCTTGTGGTGTGGGAACCTGACCCCCAAAATTGGTTTTGCCAGTCTGTTGGGAAAACTGGACTTCTCAGTGATGTCGTTGAGTGTCCTCAAAAGAACGGCTGCGGTTCCTTTTAAAGAGACGTGCATCTTCAGTTTGGTAATTCATGCTAAGCTCTTCCCCCTGTCTAAGGCATTGAATGAAAACTTCATTGGGTTTTATAGTGGCTTTCTGATCTTGGTAGTCTATGTAAGAAGGGAACTTGGAAATTCTTGTATACCATTAATGATTGTCTGCCTATGTCCTGCCTGAAATAGCATGATTGTTTATAGACAGTATTTTTAATAAAGCTGTGATACAGTTTGGCTTGGAGAAAAAAAAAGACAGAGAAGTAAAATCTATAAATAATCAAGGCTTGGGATGGCAAAATTGTTGAGTGAGTAAAGGTACTTGCTACCAAGGCTGATGACCTGAGTTCAATCCCTGGGACCCACATAGTAGAAGAAAAAGAATTGATTGCCCCAGTTATTTCCTGACCTCTAGATGTGCATGTACACACAAAATAAATAAATAAATATAATTTTAAGTTGTAAAAACTAGTAATCAAGGCTTATTCCCAAACCATTGGAATTCTCCTGCTCTGACCTTTGTGTGTGTGTGGAGACCAGACACAGGCATGGGCCATATCGCTCTAGCACTACTGCTAAGAGATATGGATAGAGCTATATCTCAGTCAAACACTTGGCAAAAAAAAAAATCTGGTTTAATTCCACAATCCTAAGAAGTTGTGTTGTATTATCTCTATCTTATTGATAAGAAAACTAAGCTCCGCCATAGCCAAGGTTACTAGCTGTCCAGAGATTTAGCTGAAGCTGGATCTGGAAGACACTGAGGTCATCCTTATGTTCTCCTCAGGACACATGACACCCACCCTGAGCTGTACCAAGTATCCTTCTATGACTCAGATGGGCCAGACTTCACAAGGCGTGGCCCCATTTTCTTTGTACAGTGTCTGCACCTCCTTCTTTAGAGACTCTCCTGGTACAACAGGTCTCGGCTGAATACAGCCTCACTCTTCCTCCCAGGTGACGCTGGCCCCAACATCAGCTTCCTTCTCTCTTCTGCAGAGCTGCAGTCACCAGCTCAGGGTTCATGGGTCAGGTCATTGTTCTTACCATCAGAGCCTAGACCTGGAGCAGGTGTGTGACTGCTTCTCTGTCCCCAAGCTTAACTGAGAAGTCCGATGGAGCCAGCAGCCAAGAAATGCTGGCTGAATAAATGAATAGCCCATAAATATCTTCATATCTCACATGTTAGTTCACACTATTAATTTTCAGAAATATAGTTTCATAATTTAAAAAATTGAGAGCACTTGTTAATTACATAGACACCTAACTTTTTACTGTAACAACATATGCATATCACAACATTTCCTGTTCTAGATGTGTAATTCATATAATTTGATAACATTAAGTACATTTGCAGTGTCGTACAATGACCAGCACCACCCATCTCCATACCGTTTTCATTTCCTCATATTAAAANTGTCCCCACTAAACACTAACCACCTCCCTCCCCGGCCCAGCCCCTCCTCCTCTTTGTGATTCTGACTGCTCTAAGCGCTGCATCTCAGCAGAATCATGTCACTCTTCCCTTTGTGTCTGGTTTATTTCACACATGTCCTGGAGAGCCACCACTGTTGGAGTCGCATCATGTCAAATGTCACATCATTCTTTAAAGTCTTTCGCTGAGGGGACAAAGAGATGACTCCGTAGGTAAAGTGCTTGCTATGTAGGTATGACAGCCTGAGTTCAGTCACCAGCAGCTACACGAAAAGCCAGACATGGAGGTGCATGCCTGTAATCCCAGTACTAGGGAGACAGAGACAGGGGGATCTGTGGAGCTCCCTGAATGGCCAGTCTAATCAGTCAATGAACTCCAGGTTCAGTGAGAAACCTTGCCTCATGAAATAAGGTGGAGAACAACTGAGGAAATACCTGACATTGACCTCTGGCCTCCGCTCACATGTGCACTTGTGAACACATGCATACACTACACATACACGTGTGTATATATATATAAACATACACCACACACATATATCACAAACACACACATATATATACATCACATATATACACAATACACACATACTACACATACACATCATATACACACACATGAGTATATACACCATATAGACACACATATTTCACAAGTATATACACCATATACACACATATCACAACACACAAACATATACAAATACACCACATATCTACATACATCATATACATATAAAATAAGTAAATAAGATGTAATAAAAAATAGAAATAAAGTATCAATGAACCCATGCTACAGGCAGGGCNTTGTACCACTGATCCCATGGAAGAAAGGGTAAATGACAATCTTCGATCTCAGTCAGCTCATTTCCTTCTCAAAGGGTCCAATAAACTGGAGGAGAGGCAGTCAACGTGCCGGCCTCCTGGTCCTGGTCTCCACCCTTGAAAGGGATTCTCTACAGCTGATAGACCATTATAGACCCTTTCTCCAGGTGAACCTAATGGTTCCAGAAGACAATAAAAAAATGGCAATGACTACTGGGAGGGACTGCAAACACACCAAGGTAATGAGCAAACAAGTGACAGATGGAGTGTGTTGTCCCTCCTCAGGCCAGAACGTGTCCACATACTGGGTCTCTGGACCCTTGGCAGTTCTAAAAAGAAGCAAAACTTTCCACCATATAGAGTTGGCTCTTCCACACCCATCACTACCTGCTAAGTGGCCTCCAGAGAGACCTTGGAAAGAATGAAAATCAGAATTTCCAGTGGGGGGAGCGGTGGGGGTGAGAAACAGAGCAGGAAGGCAGCATTCACTGAACTCCCACAGGAAGCCAGTCCTACACCGTTTGCCTCCAACTATGGTAACTCACCCAACAATTTCAAGGATCAAGCACAAGAGACGTCATGGCCTCCTATTTGTAGTAAAGAGACTGAGGCTCAGATGAGTTAACCAGCTACCCAGGGCCATACTGCTAATTCATGTTGGGACTGGCAAACAAATTCAGGCTCAGCAACCTCAAGGCTCTTTTCTTTACCTATCATGCCCTCCCACGATGGGAGTGACTCACCCTCATCCTAGTCTCCTGCACTGCCCAGACCCCAGACATGTATCTTAGAGAGATGCATCACAGAGGGCCTGGTGAGCACAAGGAAAGCACTCTGCCCTCTACCTACAAAAACTGTGGAGAAGGTCCTTGGAAAGGAAGTCCTTTCAGAGTCCTTAAGTGCAGAACGAGCAAATGCCTGTGGCATTGACAGCTTGAGCATGGGCAGAGCTTTGGATTGAACTGAAGAATGCTCAGGCAGTTTTGCTAATTAATGATAGCTGAGTCATAAGAAAGAAGAAAAGTTGGCTCCAAGCTTATGCTGAGAGAAGGGTGCCTCCTTGGAGTGCATGAGTGGGCGGCCTGCAGCCTGCACTCCCTCCTCCAGCCTGGATGCTACCCCTCCTGGTANTTTCTCAGGGATAGAGCTGTACAGAGGCAGAGCCTAGCTCAGCTAGTTTAGGTGAGCCCAGTTTAGTCAAATGACCGGTGAGGATGGGATGGGGTGGAGCAGACAATGGCTGATCCTTTAAGCCAGCTCCGGTTCAGTTTGTGGGTGACAGGCCTTGGGCCTTGGCCAGGAAAAGTTCTCTAAATCAATACTCTTGAAATTTCACTTCCAAAAATGTCTTCCTTTGGAGTTCTCTCCTCTTGGTAGGGGACGCAGAATCAGCTGGCCTGTGATAAAGTGTCAGAAGCAGAATCAAATGGACCTTGAACTTCTTGTTAATGTGCCCAGCAAAGGACTTTCTAAAGTATACTCCATGGGTGCAGAGTGCTCAGGCAGGCAGGGAGGCCCGTCCCAGGTTGTACAGCTCATGGAAACCTTTTTACACTGAGCCAAATCTTTTTCCTGTGGCTCCGTCCTATTCCCCATGGGTCACTAAACAAATGTGCTCCTGTTGGGGACAGTCTTGCAAGGTCACCACCAGCTTCTCTCCTGAGAATCTCAGTTCTCTCTGTTGTTCTTGGGGACACTCCTGACAGCCTCTCCAACAGGCTGAGTCCAAAGTCTCTAGACCACCTTTGCCTATGTGTCACAAATGAGAAAGCAGAAGGAACAGAGCCCTGGTTATTTGTTTATACTCACAGAACCCACTAACCTACGGAAAAACCAAAGACTTCAAACTGGAGGCACAAGAGACCCCAGAGGAAGCAGCAGACACATTAACTCTGCACTTCCAGAGTCAAGAAGCAGCCATTCTCTCTAATTTGTTCAGGTGCAGGGGTGGGCAGTGCTGCTAGGCCCCTTGTGGAAATAAGGAACAGATGAGTCTAAGCTGCAGGACCAGCCCTCATAGGAGCCTTGAAAAAGTCTGGAGACCATGAAGCATTCAGGACCCCCACTCCAGTGCTCTGCCATCGAAGCCCCCCTGCTCCCTCTCTTGGCTCTGCCTTTCCTCATCCACCTCTTTGCTTCCCTTCCCTTGTCAAGCCTGTGGTGGATTCCACTACATTTTCCAGTCTGCAACCCCAGGGCAGTAGAGCCAGGCCTCACAGAGGCCATTTAGTTGCTGCTGTTCTGGCAACAAACCAAAGAGGCTCACTGGCCAGATGCTGGGGACATCAGAGCTTCCCTGGGAAGGCACATAAGCTCCTCCAGCCTGTGACTATCCCATGAAGAACACCCAGGATCCAGAAAGGAGCACTGAGAAGGTGCTCATTTCAGTGGACAGAGAGAGTAAGAAAACCCAGACTTCCCCGCTGTCATGTTCTCACACAGAATCAGCTTGACTCTGATATCCAAATGGAGAAAGGGATTGTTCAAAGCGCCCAACAGGCCCCAATCCCAAACATCACCTCACTGCCTGTTAATCTACAGCCTCCCTTTCATCCCTCTGGTAATTCTAATCTCTTCTAATAGAATTAAAATGCTACTTCTGGAATAAATTTAGTAAAAGATGCATATTGCAGCCTTCTGTGTGAAAACTGCAAAGCATTGTTGCGAGAAATAAAGAAGAGCTAACTACATGCTCATAGGTTGGAAAACTCAGTATTAGTAGGATATAAATCCTCTGAAATTTGTCTGCAGGCTCAGCATAATCCCAATCAAAATTCCAGCAGCTATTTTGTTTGGAAATTGGTAAGTCAACTAAAATTTAAGTGGAATTTTAAAAAGAGATGCAGAGTAGCCAAAATGTTGCTAATAAAGAACAAAGTTAGAGCAATTACACTAGATGATTTTAAATAAATAAGAACAAAGTTAGAGCAATTACACTAGACGATTTTAAAACGTACTATAAATAGCAGTTTCTAAGATGGTAGGTATTGCATTAGGATACACAAATAAAATTAATGAAGTCTAAATGTAGACTTGCCTATATAGTGAAAGTTTGATTTTTCTGCAAAGGCAATAAAGAACAAAAGTCTTTTCAACAACTTATCTACCTTTAAGAGGAAAAAATGAACTTCAACTCCTTATATCATGCCACTAAGTTAAGCTGAAATAGAGGCCTGGTTCAGAGCACTTGGGGCTCTTCCAGAAGATCCAGGATCAGGTCTCAGCACCCACATCTGGAAGCTCATGACTCCTGTAACTCCAGGGGAGCCAATGCCCTCTTCTAGCCTCTGTGGGTACATGCANACATGTGACATGCATTCATACAGACACACATGTGCATAGAAATAAAAATATAAAATAAAAAGGTTTTAATTAACAGGGCTTGCAAGATGACTTAGCAGTTAAGAGGACTCTCTGTTCTCCCAGAGAACCTGGGTTCACTTTCTAGAACCTACATGGTAGCTCACAACCATGGGGAACTCCAGGTCCAGGGGATCCAACACCCTTTTCTAACCTCCCAGGGCACCAGGCTTGCAGAGGTTACACTTCCATACATGAAAGCAAAACATTCATACACATTAAATAAATCTAAAGACAAAATTTTAATGAAGTAAATTCTAGACCTAAAAGAAAAGCCAAATTCATATCACATCTAAGACAAAAACATGGGGCAATATCTTCATGGAATTTATGGGCAAACACAAAAAGCATTAGACATGAAAAATAGTGATGTTGCCAGGCGTGGTGGCTCACACCTTTAATCTCTGCACTTGGGAGGCAGAGTAAGGTCTGTGAGTTCAAAGCCAACCTATTCTACATAGCACATTCCAGGACAGCCAGGGCTGCATAATGAGACCCTATCTAAAATAATATAATAATAAATTTTTTAATTTTTATTTTCTTTCATGTGCACTGGTGTTTTGCCTGCATGTATTTCTGTGTGAGGGTTTCAGATCCCCTGTTACTGCAGTTGCAGATGGTTGTGAGCTGCCACGTGGGTCCTGGGAATTGAACCTGGGTCCTCTGGAAGAGCAGCCAGTGCTTTTAACCACTGATCCATCTCTCCTCCCCTATAATAATAAAATTTTCAAAAATAACCATAGTGCTTAGTTTTTTTTCTGGCTGATGCTCAGCAGACAGTGGTGCACAACTTAAATCCCAGCAGTCGGGAGGCAGAGGAAAGCAGATCTCTGTGAGTTCAAGGCCAGCCTGGTCTACAGAGTGAGTTCCAGGATAGCCAGGGCTGTTACACAGAGAAACTTTGTCTCAAAAAAACAAAAACAAATAAATAAATAGACAGATAAATAAATAAACATACAGAGTTCAGTAGGCAGGGACAGTGAGATGTCTCAATGAGTAAAAACACTCGACTAGAATTCAGTCCCTGGAACCCACATGGAAGAAGAGGGGAACTAACCTGAACATGCATGTTACGGCGTATACATACATGTACCAAAACACATACATAAAAAATAATAAGTAAATGTTTAAAATATAAAGATAAATTAAATTTAAAATTCTGACAAAAGCAAGTTGAAGGAGAAAGACTCATAGTTCAAGGAAAGTCATGGCACCAGGTGTTTGAAGTAACTAATCACATTGCATCCACAGTCAGGAAGCTGAGAGCAGTGAGCACATGGCACTATTGAGTTCTCTTTCTCCATTTATACAGTGCAGAGTCCAGCCAGGGAATGGTGCTGCCCACAGTGGGCAGGTCTTCCACCTTAATTAGTACAGATATTAGTAAGATAACCTCCACAGGCATACACAGAGGCCCAGCTCCCACAAAATTAACATTAACTGTCCCAGACAGGAAAGAGGAATTTATCAAAAATTTCAATTTTAGCAGATTGTGGTGGATCACCTGCAACCCTGGCACTAGGGAAGATGAGACAGGAGGATTGCACCAAATTTGAGAGGAGCATGGGCTTCACAGTGAGTCCCTGAGCAGCAAGACTACATAGCAAGACTCCACCTCCAAAAACCTCACAAATTGTGGTGATATTTTGTTTGCGCTCTAACAAATAAAGCTTGCCTGGAGTTCAGAGTGCGGAGCTAGCCACTAGAGGCCAGGCAGTGGTGGCACACACCTTTAATCCCAGCACTTGGGATCTCATGCCTTTGATCCCAGTACTTGGGAGGCACATCTTTTAATCCCAGCACTTGGAAGGAGGAAACAGGAAGTGATGTGGCTGGACGGAGAGAGGAAGTGATAAGGCAGGGTAGAGACAGGAGCTCGGCCCTTTCAGTCTGAGGATTCCTAGAGGTAAGAAGTCTTTCTAGTGGCTGCTGTTCTGCTTCTCTGATCTTTCAGCTTTCACCCTGATATCTGACTCTGGATTTTTATTATTAAGACCAATTAGAATTCATGTTACATCTGGCATCCAACTTTTGGGGTATGAATTCACAAAAAAGTCACTTGCCTGTGGCTTTGCAGCCACCAGCACACGCCAGAGCTGCACACAGCTGGAGTCACTACCCCACCAGCAAAGTTTTTCTCTTTTGGGATTTTTCTGTTGCAGCCTCTCTGCAGCAAACTCCATAGGTGTTTGGGCTTCAAACACCACAGGAGTTAGCTGCTTTCACACATTCCCCCATGCAGAAGGCTGGCTCTTTGTCTTTCTTTTCCAGTGGGTTGTGGACTTCCCCTGGACATTCTCCTGGGGCTGCTACCAAACTAAGTAGCTGCCTTGAAAACCTACTTGGGTTCTACTGTTCTACGCAGAATCAGTCAGCCTCACAAGACTTGATGAGATAATTGGAAATTCTTAAAAGGAGGAATTAGTTAAGAGAGTTTTTTTCCCCACATTAAAAATACTGTTACAATGGAGGGAGTTAGGTCTCTGTATGATAATATACTGGATGGTTTGAAAATGGAGCAATGAAATGAAAAGATAATTAATTTAGATGGGATTACTTAATGTCAATTATAAATATCTGTTTGATCATTTTTGTTTTATCATTAAAAAGTTGGTTAATATGAGTGCCAAGATAAAAGTTTTAGAAAACTTATTAAAACAGATCATAGAGATAGTCAGACCCAGATAGAGGAATTAAAGGAGAACCAATCTCAGCATTGCATTATAAGGTTACAGAGGAACAGCCTAAGGTTTTCAAACAGCCAACCTTAATTTATCTTATTTACCTTATAGGAACTGCCAAATGTTAGATATCCCCAAAGCTGTGTAAGAGCTGAGTGGACTCCTGCACAAATGTTAGATTTGAGGAGATTCAAAGAAGCGATATTCTCATATGGTATGAACTCACCATTTGTGAAGCAGATGTTAAACTCGTGGTCAACTTGTAATAGAATTATCCCTCAAGACAGCAGAGATTTGGTTACAGAAGTCTTGGAGGCTGGTCCTCAATTACAATGGAGGACCTGGTGGAAATGATGAGGCTAAGACCATTGAACAACAAAGTAGAGCTAAAGGTATGGAAATCTCCCAAGATCAACTTCTTGGAGAGGATGATTATGCTGATGGACAAAGGCAATCTTTATATGATGACCACAACCTAGCTTTATGCCACATGGCAGCCTTGAATACTTAGGACAGAATTGAAGAAGTAGGAAAGAAAACTGAATCATTTACTAAGGTTATACAAAAGACACCTTTACTGATTTCTTACAAAGATTGACTTCAGCAGTGAATAGAATGATACCAAATTCAGAAGCTAGGCAAATAATAATTGAATCTCTGGCTTTTGAAAATGCTAATTCACAATGCAAAAGAGTAATTAGGCCATTAAAGATTAGCACTCTTAGAGGAATGGATCCAAGATACAGTCATTATTGAATCTGATAACCAAGATGATGCTTGGATAGGAGAGGTGATTTCCAGAGGTTTGGAGAAAAACTAAAATGTCAGGTGTTTCAATTGAAGTAAATAAGGTCACCTAAGAAGGAATTATAAACAGANCATTCCTAGAAACAATGTTTCTTCTAAGATTAATCCCAACAGAATGTCCTTCCCTTCTGGAGAATGCAGAAGGTGTGGCAAAGGTAGACATTGGACTAATGAATGTATATCAATAAGGGACAGTCAAGGTAACCCTTTGCCCTGGAGAAACACATTGAAGGGCCTCTTGCAGCCCCCCATGTCAAATTTGGTTCAGTCATTTCCTGTCATTGTGGAAGAAACTCCTTCCCAGAGTAATTAAAGAACCTAATGCCTATTGTAAAAAGACCACACTGCTCTGGATGACAGAACAGTTTTAGAAGATAAAACAAAAATTTCAGGAGAAACCATAAATCAAAATAGATAAAGGTTCGATTTGAACAGGAGAGACCTCTTCATTAGAAGAGATGATAGTTCATCAAACAGCATGGCCGTTCAATCAAAACTAACTTATAAAACAGGCAAATGCTTTTCGTTTGATCAGCTACAACCTGCCGAAAGAAGCTCCTCAAAGTTNGGGTTTGGGCAGAGTTTTGTTTCTGTCTTTTCAGGAGAATGGAGGTATCCAGCTAAGGAATCTAAAGGCCACTGGACAAATGAGACATGTGAAGAAAAAGGACAAATCATCCAGAAAAAATGTCCCAAAAAAAAGAGTAAATTGGCCTATTATATCACTTTTCCAACAGAATAAATTTTTTTTTATCTTCCCAAATGTTTGTTTCTGTTGTTCTCTACAGACATATAATGCAAATGGTCTTTTTGTAGTCCCAGTTCAGTTGAAAATTAAAGCTGGNTTTGGAGTTGGAGCATGGCTCTCTCCTTCTCTAGACATAAGCATGCTTCTTAAAGTAAAATCCAAAATCTCTGTCTCATGTCAGAAAAGCCACCTGATATGGGACAGAACCAAAATTAAGGGACTATGCTATTGCCACTAATCTCATAATCCTTTGGTTTTATTTTGACTCTTTAACACTTTCCTTAAGGTATAAATATTATCTCAAAATTTATAAAATTAATACATATGTATTTTAAGCTTTTTGTCATGATATTAATGGTCATGTAGAGTACTAATTCTAGAAAAAAAAGGCTTCATCTAGCTTCCTGTACATGATTTTGGGTTTGAGTCTCTATTAGGTAAGTAGGAATTAAGTTTTTGTACTCTGGATGTACGTAACAAATTATGGTCCTTTAACTTCTTTGAGATCTGCTGCATATGACATTTAAAATGTATAAGTTTTCTACAGTGAACCATGACCATGCCTAACTGTAACCTTTGAAGTCTCTAAAAGGAGGATTCCATTGGGACTATGGTAATGCCAGTAAGCTGACAAATGCCACCCAAAGATCAGCTTTGGACTACAAACTTCTCAGGACAATTTCAAGGTGGCTAGCTGAGATGATCCAGCCTCAGACACTACTTTAGCCAAGACTTGAGATAAACCCTGCACTTTCCCATTACAGAGACTAGACAATAAATGATACAGTTAGCTCTTCTGGGACTTGATAACTTCATCTTTCGTCTAAAGATGCAATTACCTTCAGACAGCAGGAAGTAATTTTAATAACACAGTGCCCACATTCCCAAGAGGTGGGGTGGATGGTTTTTGGTTGTTCAGTGAGTTATGGATATTTGTCATCATTTAGGGAGGTTGATTACAAGTTGTTATTGGTAATGGTCAGGAAAAAAAGCCCGAAAAAGGAGATTAGATTCAGGGATCTCATTCTAAAAAGTAAAAGGGGGGATATAGAAATAAGATAAAGGGTAGATTATTGAATCTACCTTTAAACCAAAACAGCAACTACTAGTCTTAAATATTTTACATTGATATGGGTTTTTGCATATTGATACAAATTTGAGGTTATTTTTGTTATACTGTATATATGTTTCTACTCTTGTTTAAGTTATTTTTACATATTGATACAAATTCAAGGTTATTTTTGTTAGAATATACTGTACATACATTTCTACTCTTGTTTAAAGTATTGTACCTATATATCTCATTTAACAAGGTAATGTAAATTTCTAGTCCTTGAAAGTTATTATTACAAACTATTTAGGATAATAAAGAAATGCAGGTCAGTAGTTAGTCACCTATTGCAATCAAACTTATAGTCATGTTAGGTATGTTTTCAAGATCAAATAGATATATTTTAGATATACAGGTGGTCTTCAAACACTTCAGAGATCTACAGAATATGGCATTTAAGATGTTTTAATAACATAAGGTTCTTTCTTTTTTTTTTTATGACAATGAGACATGTTTGCTCCTGGCAGCACCAACCTACTTCAGAGAAGATGATGGACATTGAAGAAACTCCATATGGAGTTTACTTTCTTTGTGGCAAAAGTTAGCCACTGGGCAAGAAACAGCCCTTGCCTCAACTGCTGACAGTGCTGTCCAAATTGGACAAGCAAGACACAAAAGAAAGTGACTGCTGAACATTGCCAAGATAAGGCAGAACAGTCCTTCAAAAATTCTGCTTCATGGTAAAGTCTGTCAGATAGTCTATTCCTGTAGGCTAAAGATGGATACCACAATGTTACAGAGTAACAATGGGTGACTGTCCAGGCAGCCAATTGTTCCTGTCATTTCTTAGTTTTGGAAGTTGTTTATTATATCCTTCTCAAGTCTCTGATGGAATTGAAGACTAGATGTTATAGTTTTCCTTGTTACCAGACTCAGAAAAGAAACTCACAAAAGAGGTGTAAAGTGTATAAGGTTGAGAGATATAAAAAGATAATTTTGGTTGGTAATGCAAGTTAGGATAGAAAGTGAATTAGGTACAACACTTTGAGCTTAACCAAGATAGGATAGATAATGGAGTATTTTCTCTGAATTTGTCAAATGCTATGAACTAGACATTGTTAATGCAATTCTTGCCTGTATACATTTATATATAGTTATTGTACTTATTGCATATAGTTCTACTATGTTAGTTAAAACCTTCACTTTTTACTGAGACAAAAGGGGGAAATGTGTGATATTTTGATTGTGTTCTGACAAATAAAGCTTGCTTGGAGTCAGAGGGCAGAGCTAGCCACTAGCTGACCATAGAGATTTGGAGGACTATAGAGGAAGGAGACAGGAAGTGGTAAGGTGGGCCTGAGAGAGGATGTCGGCCTCTTTTGGATGGAGGAATGGAAGAGGTAGGAAGCTACTGGCAGCTGTTCNCAATTCTCTGATATTTCAGGTTCTTACCCCAATATGACTCCCAANTTTTTATTGATAAAGATTAATTAGATTAATGCTTCATGTTGTATTGTTAACTTGGTGTTTTTGTGGGACTCCTTAACTGAATGGGTGGGTGTGTCTTTGAATCTTTTCCCTGCTCTTGGGACTCTTTTTCTCCTTTTGGGTGCCTTGTTGAGCCTTGTTGAGCCATTTGTCTTGTCTTGCTGAATTTGTTTTATCATGTTTTGTTTTTGTTTCTTGGAGCTTTGTTCTTTTCTGAAGGAAGACAGAGTGGGAGTGGATCTGCGGAGAAGGGAAGTGGAGGGAAAGAAATTGTTCTGGAAATTTAGTGTGAGAAAGGAATCTATTTTCAACTACGAAAAAACTAAATATGTAAATAGATATATCAATAATTTCAACAATAGAAAAAAAGAAGCAAACAAAGAAACAAACAAAGGGAAAGAAAGCAAAGAAGAACCCATGTGACCACCTGGTCTAGAGTATATGATTGTGAGCTTTTACCTGTACGTGGTCTTTGGTTCCTATTGGTTGCTTGGTCTCTGCATGGTGGGCCTGGCACTGTGCTCTTCAGACAGAACCCTCTTCTGGCTCTCATGTCCTGCTCCTCAGTGGGTAGGGTATTATTCCTGGCTCTGCTGCCCAAGGTTAGCTGAGGGTGATGGAACTGCTACTTGGCTTCACACAGTTCTGGCCCTGCCCACAACTAGTGACCTAGTAGACAGGGACTAAGCTAAGCACTGCATTTAACCCTGATNGACCTAGTAACAGGTTTCAGTTTTCAGGCTAGTCATGATTTTCCCTTCCCCAAGTAGGGGGTGTCTCCATGCTGCATAGTGTTTGGGGGCGGGACAATGCTGGCAACTCTTTCCTTCTGCATTCT